>LQNS02020120.1:2055065-2132921 GCA_001587735.2 Parhyale hawaiensis | reverse complement strand
GGGGGGGGGGGGGGGGGGGGGGCGTTCGTATCACTCATGGCCGCCAAGGGGGCGCTAGTCCAAAAAAGTTTGGGAACCACTGCTCTAGACCCCCCATTTGCAACGATGCGCTAACGCTAACAACGCCAGCATTAGAAACCTGGGCTAACTCTCTTGACCCGGCCATTAGGAGCGCTACGCTAACGCTGCCTAACAACAGCAGCGTTAGAGAGCTCTACGCACGTTAGGCACGAGATATCGCTGCCGTTGTGCCGTTTTATGGCGCCGTTAAGTCGCTTTAAATCCCCGTTGCCGTTTACAGCTGCATTTCTTGAGCTCTAATTGAGAAATGAAATCGTAACGCACTTTTCTGTGTCAACTCGGTGGTCAAATGTGGTGAGTAAATACCGTAAGTTTCTACGTGTCAAATTAGGGGTCAATTGCGGTAAAGAATATGCTATTTTCACTGTCATATTGGCTGCCAAGTGTGGTAGAGAGCGCAATTTCTCTGTGCCAAATTAGTAGGCTAGTGTGGTAAATATTTTTATTCCCGTAGTATGGTAGGTGTTAGGTGTAGTGAAAGAATTTCTGTGGTTGGCAAATTAGTTGTTAAGTGCGGAATAGATACAGTTCTTCATGTGGCAAATTAGTTAAGTATGAAGTAGAATTAACTTTTTCTGTGGAAAGTTAGCTGTCAAGTGTGGTAAAGAAAGGAGCTTCTCATTGCTATATTCGATTCGTTGTCAAGTGCTATGTAAAATAAATATCTTTATCGAAATTGTCTTCCAAAAGTGGTAGTGAAATACTTATTTCCTGTTAAGTCAGTTGTTACGTGTGGTAAATAAATATGTTTCAACTGATGCGCACAGAGTTTTCGCGACATCATGAAACAATCCGAAGTATAAGTATTGCCACTGTTGGATGATTTTCATACCACATATTGGACATCGCAATTGGATAATTTCCAAAACAGTTCCTTATTATTTCTGTGCAATTGTTCCTGTTGGATATCATAGTTTTTTTGCCGTCGCAATTGGATGATTTCTGCAACAGTTCTTAAGTAATCCAATGTAGTTATTCTTGTTGGACGTTACAGTTGTTTGGAGATCACATTTGGATAATTTCTAAACGGCTCCTTGCCATGGAGTCCAGTGTATTTACGCCTGCCGTCACATTTTCTTTGCATCATTTTAACTTCCACACGCGAGGATATGCTTATTTTTATGCAGTTGCTTCTATTTTGCGCCTTTTTTTTATTTATTTCTAAGTACATGTCACCTGTTCCAGGGTGAAATTTTCTGCTGTTACATTTCCTTTTCAAAACCATTTTAATATATGATTATTTTTATGACAATGGAATTGCTTTTGCTGATGCATTCCCTTTTCGACGCAATTTTAGTATTAAGGTCATTTTTATGTCAATACATATGCTTCTACAGGTGTATTTCCTAGTCGACATGACTTCAAAACTTACCGTTTCTTGTTCAAACCCAACAGTTACATTTTCTTCCTTTGAACTGAAACTTTAAGTAAGGTGACTACCAATCCAGTGCAATCATTTTCGTAGCTGCAATTGCTTTTCCAACCAAAATCTTCAAACGTCGTGATTCCTATTCCAGTACAATCAATTCCTGAATTACCGCTTTCTTCTTCTGTGCCGTTTAATGAACGCGTCCGTATGATCATTCGGCCTGTCGCCGCTGCAGTCACCCGTTCGTCACACGGAACACCGTATAATCAGTTCCCGAGAGCATTTCCACATTCCCGATGCGACAGGAAGCCATTCCTGACCTGGAATATGCAAGAATACAATAGGAATACTGTGTCGTTGTGTCATCATACTGTTGTGCGGCGATTGTCCAGCGACACTGACACTGTGATGACTTTAGTTGGGGTTGCTGTGAGTAGCTTGACCGTAAATGTACTTACACAGGTGGGAAGACACTATGATGACATTAGCGTGCATAATATGAGCACATATATATCGTGTATTGGCACCAACAGGGACTATCGCTGTGATGATCTTAGCGTGTAAAAATATTCATAACAGTAACGTAGTGTGTAATTTACTTTGGAATAACATGAACATAGTGCGTATTTACACCGGCATAGGAAGTCAGTGTGATGACATTAGCACTGATTTCGGTAGGGAGTCACCTTGATGGTATTCATGTACAATGCGAGAACCGAGAACAGAAATTTATACGCACAAAAGTATAACATTTTGAACTATTAGGTTCCCTTTCGTTATTTTAATGAGTACCGTTTCAGGAAATCATAGTCAATTATCGGATGTCCGTAGGGGCGGCATAGGATAATATCCGAAAATGGCCTAAACTTTTGGGCATGACTGGTATGAGTGATGTGACCGTTCGGTGACTCCCACAGGTTCGATATTCTTCGTAGGTATGAAGAAAAAGTTATTTAACTAGGAAGTAAATACGACGCGACTCAACTACCCATGATGAGTTTATCGTTGGCTCATCGATAATTTTATAATTTTCTCCCTTTAAGATCACTTCTGTGATTTTATCGTCCTACTGCCAGTGATAAAGCTTATCGTCAGTGTTCGCTGACAAACATGCATTTTTATCGGTCTCTGCCACAAGCGGTAAAAATGTTCCTAATTTTATCTTCATACATACGCATATTTATCTGCATCTCTCAGTCTGTAATAAGAGTCTTACCGGGACTCAGTCCTTATTATTCATGGCATTGAAGGCTGGTGGTGCTGTAGTTGATTCCTATGAAAATTGAAAAAAGAGAGCGTGTTAAGTCACGAGCGGAATTAAATTATAACGTGAACACTCTCATACTTGGACTTCGCTAATTCACGACCAAAAGCGCTAGCGCTGAAAGTACAAACACAAAATTAAATTGGTCAAGCGATAAACTCGCACTTACCGAAAAATTTCGGCAATTATCATCGCCAGTAAAAGGTGCTTAAAATAGCACGGCGGGAGGCAATTCAGTAATGTATCGCAGCTTGCAGCAATAATATCGACAAAATATCGCTTTTTTTAGGTCAAGATGAGCAAAAAATATTGTTGAGGCTTCGATAGGCGGATTCGGGCTAGTTAGTCCTATTTTTGGTTATTGGTTACACATTTCAAGTCAGTTATGATAAATAAAAATGTCATTGGTGATGAACAAAACCTTCAATTTCGATGAACAGAACAACACAAAGTTATGATGAACAAAGCACTCTTAGTTATGATGTGCAAAAAAATCCGTTACAAATACAATGAACAAACAAACCAGCTAGAAATGATGAAAAACATAGTCAATTAAAATGAACGTAACATCCAGTAATTCACAAACCTGTCAATTAAGATGAGCAAAACATGTAATTATGATGAACAAACCTGTTAGTTATGATGAAAACTCAGTCCGTTGTGATGAAGAAATCGTTTAGTTATGATGAACGAAACAGTCAATTAAGAAAGGCAAAATGTTCAGTTATGATGAACAGAACATTCAGTTGTGATGGACAAACAGAAGCCTGCTTCTACGATTTTCACACTCGACGTCATTCTTTACTCTCATCCACGGATTGGTTCATTCATTTATTAGTTCATTCAACTAGCCATTGATCTAGTATCATGTTAATTAATTTACAACAATTTCATATGTTCGCTTTTATTCATTCCTGTACACACTGGATGAGCTGCGGCAAGTCCTTTAATTCGAGCCTCTTAATAATTAATAAGATTTGTGTCCTTGTTGAAGTTTCATTGTTCTCATGGTTATTGTTCTGTATTTGGTTGTTACTTGTATATTATTATTGTACAGAATATAACGTAATTAATATCATTATTGCTGATATTTATATTATACTACTCCTATTTATTCGATATATTCATAATGTACATAGTCAGCCATAAGCTCCGAAGTACACTTTGAGGATCAGTGCATCCTCAAGAAATGTAATCAATATTATAAGTGTGTTACTAACTTCTAAAACGGAGAATTAAAGTGCCTGTATTTTACCGTGAAACGGCTAGGTGTATATACCTACCTACTACACCAATTCCAATGCATCTCTCACTCCTGCATGTTGTTTAACTAAGAAAGTATCCTTTTCTTTTTTATGTTCTTGCTTATGTCAGAATATTGTTATCTACCTGTCAAAGTTATTTTTATTTCATAGTAGCTGACTAGCTGCGTCCTCTGCTGTACGTACAACATTCCTGATCAATTTTCGTATTATACATTTGTGTACGTGAACATCCATCAGTGCGTATATTTTTCTCTTGAGCAATAATTCTTGTAGTATTGATTTTGTTGCGTTAAAGATTTTGAGTAAACGTAAATATCCCAATGTGCCTGTGTAACTTCGGCATAGCTGCACGCATTTCCTTCGACTTAATTTGAACGGTTCCTTTTTTTTTAAACCTACCGAATTACCAACGACAATGTCAGCATATAAAAACTAAGAAACTAGATTAACGTCACTGTTGGACGTACGTGTATCTCTTGCAAATGGATATCCTACAGGATTGAGGCTCACGATGAAGTACATCTTTCTCGCAAGTACCAACTTCCTGGCTCTAATGCCCATATTACATATAGTGCAACAGCTGCTGATGCCCGTGCTTGCGACACGTCTTTCCTCTAGCTGCCACCCACTTTCATGGCGACAGCCTCTCAATAGTGCTTGTATTTTACATTAACGTGAGCGGACGTTACTGTAATGCAAAAGACAAATGCTATGGGGTGGCCGCCGACTCAACAGTGAGTGGAATCTAGAGGAGAGACGCATCGCAAGCACGGACATCAACAGCTGCTCTACTCATCTCATGGGCATAACGGTTTAGCCTGCAGCGTTGAGTAATTTATTTATCACTTGGCATTTCATGCATGGCAGTGATCCAGCGATCTAAGTACCATCATCGTTTTTTCGTTTCGATGCATCGAATGGTACCAGTCTTGAGAATTCGGTGCATCGAATGGTACCAGTCTTGAGAATTCGATGCATCGAATGGTACCAGTCTTGAGAACGAACCATTCGTCCTTCAAAAGTGAAAGTTTCAGACGGAAAGACGCACATGCGGCTGGAGAAGCAGCCCTCGCCATCAATATGTCAGCCTTCGAACTCAGAAGAAATATTCGAATCGACAGGAACGCTTACGCATTCGTTTTTCTTGTACGATTTGGGTGACCAGCATTTTCATGTCTCTTTTTGTTTTACTATTGCACTTACTATGTTCGAGTTATTGGCAACAGCATTAGTTCCTTGAAGTTTCACAAGACAAGTTCTTTGGAGATTTCTTTACCATGTTCCAGTTTTCTGATCAGCAGCAGTACGCCGAAGTTGCGCAAGACCAATTACATTTGTAGTTGTGTTTTCTTTGTTCCGTTTCCAACATGACACTTGGGAGAGTAACATATTGTCCAACACATCCAAGAATTTCTTCCAGTGTTTCGCTCTTTATCAAGTTGACAAATGGCGACGATCATTTTCGTGATTTGTTGCTTTTGCGCTGCAAAAACAGTTCTTTATTTCCGCGCCCTCTGGTGGCCGCGACTGCAGTCTATCAAACTATATAATAATTTGTTGTAAGGTTCGTGCTTGTGTGAGATTTTTTTTTATCGTCAGTGTGCTTGCAGGTTTAGCTTCTTTTTTTTCTGTCTGGTTTTGGGTGAAGCTTTCTGAATAGTTTTAATAAATTAAGATTGATGCAACATGTACAGTATTTTTCATTCATTGTTTAGAAGTTGCACTTTCAGTAGCTATATTATTCTCATTGATACCACAGGAAAAAAATACTTTTTCTCCCAGTGTAAATCAGATGTATGCTTCGATATGGTGACATAGATTTTTAGCGATAAAAAAAAAACACAATACCTATTAAAAAAATCTGAAAAATACCAAAACCCTTAGTGCAGTACAATACTTGACTTGAAACATGTTTTACGATTGAATAGATATCGCTCGTTACTATGTCTTAACTCATAAAAAATACATTTATTCATGGATGATGTAAAAAGTTTGGAGAGAATGCTTCTATTGTGTTGTAAGTTTTCCATACGCCATACGCTTTCTTTATTCAGCTTTTTTTATGCCAAACTCCAAAAATTTGGGAGAATTTTCTGACCTTCGTAAGCTTCAAACATAGGTTGTTGTAAATTCGTCATTAAAGTTTATGATTTTTACATGGTAACACCCGACACTTGTACGTACCGTATAATCCAACTTTTACAAGTTCAAACACATGATCATTGTAAATTCCTAAATAAATTTTTTTAAACACAAACACAATATATCTGGATATGCTTTCTAATTTTTACTATTTAGTTTAGAAAATTTGATGCACGTAAGTTCAAATTTAGCCGTCTTAGCCGGCTGAGGCGAAGAGAAAGCTGTGCTCTATTGGCGACAGTGCGGGTAATGTAATTGTGTGTCCCTCGCCCCTTAGGATGTGCTGGGTGTGCGAAACTGCGGGCTGTGTTTCTGCCAGGAATCTTATTCTTACAGAAACGCATGCATAAGTTCTGGACGTGCTTGTTTCTTTTTTCGTACGGGAACTTAAAATTTTAGTCGGTAATGCTTCGTCTTGGGCGCATGATTCATACTAACACGGTATGTTCTTAGTTAGCTAGACGTTTTTAAGTAGAAATATCGAAAGCCTGGAGAGAATATTTTGTATCTTACACACACTGTAGATTCTGGATTTAAATATTAAATCAAGACGCTTTGCCTGTAATGAAGAAAATATAGATATTTAATCTCCAGTGATTCTGAGAACTTTCGAAATTTGATTTCTTAGTTTAGTTTTTACCAAAAAAACTAAAAGCTTCAATGGGTTGGTTCTGCCTTCCCTTGATCGAGCACAGATACACTGACTTGTAACAGCACTTTCGGCACTTGAATTCTAAATTAGTCCTTTTACTCAACAGAGAAAATACGGAGCTCGTTCCGTCTTTTTCACAACCGAGCTTAGATACAACAACATATATGCGCTGTCGAGACTTGGACTTTTAATTAAGACTTTTACATAAGAACAAGGGAAATTTGGAGAGTCTGTGCTGCCTTTCACACGGATTTAGGCAGCACGATGTGCTGTGGCTGGGGGGCGCTTGGCCTATTGCCAAACCACATAGTGACGTGCGGCTCTTTGCTTCTGTCGCTCTATGTCTAGTATGTTTGCCTATCTATGTAGTTACCTACGCCAAGGTGGATATGTTTTCGTCGGGTTTGTCTGTCTGTGTCTCTTTGACTGTTTGTCTGTCACCAAGATAACTCAAAAAGTTACGGACAGAATTTGACGAAATTTACAGGGATTGTTAGGTATGTTAGGAGGAACAGATGATTAACTTTTGGTGAAGATCCGTCCATCCGTTTGTTTGTTTGTTTGTATGCCTCAATATTCTCAATGCCGTAACTCAAAAAGTCTATTGCGGATTTTTTGAAATTCACATGAGTTGCTAGGTACCTATCTCATAATGAGTAAATGACCAAATTTTTGTGATGATCTATTAGTTCGTTCGTATGTTTGTTGCTGTGTTTCATTTTATGTTTGTTAGCGCAATAACTCAAATATTTTGAGTTAATCTTTATGACACTTACAGGAATTGTTAGTAATGTTGATAGACATGAATGATTGAATTTTGGTGCAGATCGGCTGATTCGTTTCTATGTTTGAGTTGTGTTTGTCATAATGTTTGTTACGCAATAACTCAAAAAGTTTTGCATGGATCTTTATGAAATTTACAGGAGTTGTTAAATATGTTAAAAAGAAAAAATAATTAAATTTTGGTGCACATCGGTTGGTTCGTTTGTATGTTTGACTTATGCTTGTCATAATGTTGTTAACAGCATAACTCAAACAGTTATGAAAGGATCTTCAAAAAACTTGCAGAAACTGTTAATACTATTAGAAGGCACAAATGATTAGACTTTGGAGTTGATACAAAAAAAATCATGATTTCAGAGCCAATTTGAATTTTTCGTTACCGTTACCTTACTTGGCGAAGGTATACGCTCTCAGAGTGCTCTAGTTAGTCATCAAATGATGAGTTACTTTTCGTATTTGTCTGCTAGCCATGGATTGACAGTCTGTTAAATGATGGGAGAAAATATTTCTATTATGACGTACTCTGACAGTGGTTCAAAGAGAAAATAATTCTACATTAACGTATATAATGCTTATAATACTCTGTCAAAGATAAGATCATTCTCTATTAACGTATGCCATTTCAAAATCGTTCCATTTTTGACGTATCCCGCTGCAGTTATTTGATTATATATTATCTATTAAGGATATGGCATAGTACATTTGTTTTAACGTGACTATACCACTGCTAACTTATGACCACCTATTACTGACTACTGATGCCACAAAATTATTTTGTACTATATTAAGGTTTACCACTTGTAATTATTTGTTATTGATGACGCAACGCAAATGTAATTGCTGAATTTCTAGTTCTAAATATTTACGATGTAGCAGATATTTTGAGGATTTTCTACTGACGTATGGTTATATTTGACCCATTCATTTATGAAATGGGATGAAACTTTTCAGTTTACGCATACTTTTCAGTTCCTTTTTGCCTTTCTGCCTATTACGTTACAGGGTATAGCAGAAACTTTTTCGCATCAGTGTATTTTTTTCGTACCTATTGATGATCTGACGAAAAAACTTCCTGTTTTTACGTATGCGTTTCTTTGATGCCTGCTCTTGATCCTTCGCCATAAATTTAAAATGATTCAATATGGTTGTGAAGTACCGGTATCTATTATTACCTATTTAATTTTCATGATGTAAGTGCATATTTTATGATGAGATCATCGTACTTTACTAACTCTGTATACAGTTGCCTAAGCGTTTCTGTGTATTTTTCAGTGTGGATTAATTCAAACTATGAAAACTAGGTACTGGTAATGTGTTCATCACTTAGTTTGAATTACTACTCTGTGCAAGGCACTATTATCGTATTTTATACTCTTCATAAATATTATGCGTTAACTTATGCTGTCTCATCGTTAAAGATCATAAATGTAATCCCCTCCATACATACAAGGTTTTAAAACGTTGCGCTGTGGTATCATTGATGTTAGCAACACATTTAAAAATTATCATCTTACCCCATTACTCCTTTTAAAAAGGCAATATTCAGTACAACTGGGATTGTTGTCTTATATATCGTGAAAAATAGCTGCTTCTGTTAGTCAAATACGCTGGCGGAGTACAAGTTTGTCATGGCTGTTTCTTGGCAGATCATGGTGGGCTGACTGTTCCGTTTAGAAAACAAACTCTTGACAGCTGTCATCCATGACTCATGGGCCGGCCAAATATTTTCTTTAAGGTTGCAGTCGATGGGGTACTGTTGAATTTGGCAAAGCTGGCCACGCGTCCGCTTTCGAGGAGATTTATGGTAGTATAAAATAGAAGAAATAGCGGCTCTATAGGAACTGATTTGTCATGGGATTGCTCCTTGCTGATTTCAAAGGCGATAACTCAGCAATTTGGCGGAACATGTGCTTTTCTATCTATACATTTGCCCTACAATTTTCAAGCTTAGTCATACATTACGCAATTACAACATACAGTAATGATTTAAATGCTGATTTAATACGTTCACATCTATAGAGTAAAATAATATAAAAACTCTGCTAACAGGTGTCTCTCTTAGCACAGAATATTATTATTCATAGTATGTTTTTATCACGCGTGTATCTAGTTTGCATAGATAAATCTGTACCACAACTGCTAGTTTTTCCACATGTTAGTAGTAACTGTATGACCTAAAGGTGCTGTAGCTTAGAAGGTAATGGGCACTGCGTCAAGACGAGTAACAATAAATTAGTTTATTTTCTATTCTTCTTTCTTTATATGAGAGTTATGGAGGGTGCAATATTAGAAGCAGGGTCTTTAGGTAGTGATTGGCCATTGGAAGGTCTGGTCTCATTTTCAGCTCCACAGCTGTTTAGTCTGGCCAGACCTGCGCGACGACTGCTTCTGAGGTGATTTTACGGAAGTAGAAAGTAGAAGAAATAGCATCCGCAGAACATCATTTATGGTACATAGATGTCCCGGTTATTTGCACTTAAGATAATTTATAAGTCAGGAACAGGGTTAGAAAAAAAAATAGATTTACGAAAATAGAGATGCCGATCTAGGGTCATTTTTAGTTCGAGAGGTTTTGTCCCGGGTCGAACCTACGGGCGTTTGTCTTTAATACGATCAGTCCTAATAATAAACTGAAATAAAAAGAGCCCGAAATAGCTGTACGGTAACAAGTTTTTGGCCGGCCCAGAAGCTGGTTTGCGGTTTTAGATTGTGAGGCAACCAAGCATTTTGTTTGAGTTACTCCTTTATCACGCGGATCTCGCGTATTCAATTTTTCAGTCGACAGTTGTTTATGTAGCGTCATTGAGCTCACCGACTCCTGAATATTAGACACTATAGAAGGCAGCATAAGTGAGTAGTAGTAATGATGATACTGAAAGGAAATACTTCACTTACAGATGTCTATTCTGTTACGATTTCACTTAATATTAATAAAGTAATAGCATACTTGCTGCCGGCTGTAGCGACGAAAAAGCGAGGCTGTATGGTCGACAGTCTGAGCTGTAGTGGTTTGTCCTTCCCGTCGGCAATATCTGTCTGGGCTTCAGTGCCTCTTAGATTCTGCCGTGCATGTTGTACTTTAACTGCTGTGGGTTCTCCGTTTCCGGGAAGGCACGACTTATACTATTGATTGATCTGAGTATAATTTTTAATTTAAAGAATAACGTATATGGGACTACAACAATGCAAGGGTTAAAATAGTGTACAATAAGAATTGTTTCACATGCGTGGCGTTTTATTGAAGTTTGCTCCACATTGTAATTATTATATTGTTATTTTCATGTTGAAAAGTTTAGGCCTCCGTCTCCACTACAAAGGTGATCGAGCAGGGAAGAAATAAGGGACATGCAGCATGCCGATAGAAACGTGGAACCCGTGCACGAGAGTGTTCCTACATAGTGAATAAGAATTGTATTAATACATGGGTTTCCAGTAAGGTTGAAGTGACGTTGGTTACTTAAAGAATTAACAGATGATGTGGCGTACAGCGCCACAGTCAGTCCACAGGTGTGCCACAGTAAGGCCTCTTTGGCGCAGGTGTGGCGCACCGTAGCGAATTGCACGCCACTAAGTGCCACACAACGGTGGGCAGAGTGCCACAGGTGTGCCACAATCAAGCCTCAGTGCCACAGTGTTGTGGAGAGTGCCAACTCCTCAAAGGGGAAACTCATCGTGAAGTAGCGTTATAGAGCAGGCAGTTAGAGAAGAGGAGCGGTGTGGGGAAGCAGTGTACTTTTGGCACTGCTTTGTGAACATGTAACAATCTTCCTGTGTACACAGTACTTAATGTGCTTTTCCTATACCTTTGTAGTGAAATTATAGCGATCTTTACGGACTGTGTATTATGCTACTACTTTATCCGTGTTGTGTAGCACTGAAATGGACTTGTAGTAGCAGTTTTTTTGTGGGCACAGTAGATAATATGCATTTTGTGTTGTGTATCATTGAAGTGAGCTTGTAGCAATCATGAAGGAAGTATAATGATGTGCATAATGTTCTCATATAGGTTGTGTATCATTGAAGTGACCTTGAAGCAATATTTTTTGACGGTGTATATTGCATCAGTGTGTCTTTGGAGGGAAGTTCTAGGTAGCCATCTTTTTGCGCAATCTATTGTCTATTATTCCGACATGTGTATTATTATAGAGAAGGAGCAGCATGCTTTTTCGCGCGTGCGTAAACGGGCTTTGTTTTTATGTTGTGCATCAGTGAAAAGAACTTTGGAAAGAAATCTTTTTCGGGGTTCAGTAATTTAGGTTTCGGTCTCGTACTTATGTTGCAAGTATCAAAGGGGACTCTTGATGAAGGTTGTGGGTGATTTACTCTACATATGTTATATTATTCGAATTGTGCAATACTGAGAGCAATAAAGGTGTACTCTCTGTGGTTTGTTTCGTACTGCGTGTGCTATTATGTGAGTGTGTGAAGCTCTATTGATTGCTTGTTCTATAGTACATGTGGCATATATTGTGTAGTATGTTGTGAGCTATTGAAGTTAGTATAATATATGTATTCTATATAATGTGTGTAGTAGTACGTATTGTTGTACATGGGGTGGTTTTCGTTGGGTGCTGTACACTCCACCGTTTATGTGTTCCATTGCATGATTTTATACGATGTATAACGTATTAGTCTAGTAGTGTACAAAGCAGTTCTAATTCACTTAACTTAAATAAGAAATGCTACAGTTTTAGTTTGGTGTTTATGTTCGTGTATTGTACGACCGCACAGTTGCGTGCCAAAATTTATGTTAGTCTTTACTTATAGTGTTCCGCTTCGATGTACGTACAGTACGTACGATGTATGTACAGTATGCAATTGTAGCAGTTAGAACAGGAAGTACACTAAATACGGTAGTATAGTGAAAAGTACCCTGCACTTGAAGCAATTTCGTATAATACAGATATTTTACGCATCCTGTGTAGATATTTTTATACCTTACTGTATTTTATGCACATGTTATTAAATCTATATTAAGACTCACGTTTATCAGAGAATGGTTAGTGTCTTGTACTGGTTCTCACATACTTGGACTTAACAGTGCATTAGAGTCGATAGCTGGCCATTTTTTATGTAAAATCTTTAAATCGGTACCTTTTCTTTAGACCAGTACCTTTTCTTTAGATCAGTACCTTTTCTTTAGACCAGTACCTTTTCTTTAGATCAGTACCTTTTCTTTCTATTGTCACTGGAACTCTGGTAATAACATACTTCATCACCCGAAAAAAACATCCGAAATTAGTACTTCTTATTCAGTAGTGTAACGGGAGCCCCAATGCTGTCATGATATCATCTGTAAAAATGCATCTCTATCAGTAATTTTTCTGTGGAACATTACTGGAACCCTTCTAATAATATCACTGCATCATCGGCAAAAATACGTAAAAAACTTTTCCTCAGTAACCTATACGGGAGTCCCATTGCTGTCACCCTGTTATCAGACACGGGCTTCAAAAGAAACTTTCTTTGTGCTACACATAACAAAAGCAGAGAAGAATTATATTCCATATTCCGGCTGATATCCGATGCTTGCACTTCCAAATTTTCCCATATGACAGAAAGGCTCTCTGGACGAGCCGTAAGTAGCAGTGATACTTCATTCCGCGAAATGTGAGCCGTTTTTTCCCAGCGGTTTTCTGGAAACTGGCCAGCGCGTTTTGAAATAAGCCTTTTTCCTGGCGTTGAAGTTTTTTTAATGGATACCGCCCGGAAGAATGAACCTAGCGCAGCGTGGAAAGTGAATTTGGATGATGTTAAGCTACAGGGAAGTTTTTGGTGTTTTTTTTTTATTTTTATTGTTGCAGTCATTATTGTTTTTAAAGAAGGGGAGGCATGGTACAAAATTTTGCGAAATTGCGAGCGTTGTTTGTTTGTATTTTCCAGAATACGGAAAGTTATTTAAACTAAGCTTTTCATGACCGTAACTGATTTAATTGAGTAATGTTTTTTCTTTCGTTTTCAGAGGAACTATAACTGTGGTGGGATATTTTTATGCGGAAAGAAAATTGTTGTCCCTCGAGTTCAGTGCTTTTCCAATTTTATTTTTGTGACCCGTTATGACGTGTTAATCGACTGGTCCTACACAGACTGATCTTTTTATCGTTTCTTTGTACCCTCCGATCTCTGTTTCATTCGTACTTTCTGTGACAATTCACCATTTTGGATCTACGATAGTTAAAGTTAAACACAAGCAATAATTGATGATTTTTCCGTGGCCAAAGATTATTGTAAATTTATTAACAGTATCATGAGTGGCAACCCTTAGGGACGCCATGTTTCATTACCCTTTTGCTATCGTCTTTTTTCTTTCTTTTGCTGACACTTCTTGCCCCGTTCATCTTCTTTTCTTAGGACTTGCTGTTCTCACGCGAGGAGGACATGCGAGAGCGAGTTCCTCTTGCTGTTAACAAACTACGTGTGATTTCTTTCTTCGTATTTTTGTTCACAAATTATCACGTGAATGGAGAGGTATCAGCTAGGGCTATCATAGCATGGATCCCGTCATGAGGGGCTCCCCGCATCATACCCCGCGGGGGTCTGAGTGGAGAGGATCCACAGGCACCCTCTGGAAGGTCCCTCGGTCTGCAGAAACTCTGACCCCCTCGAGGCCTGTTAGTGCCACTCCTCCAGATGTAAATTATCAGGAAACTCCAAAAACAAAAAGAAAAGGGGGTTTAAAGAAGAAATTTCGGTCTCTTACGGAAGGACTAGCAAGTCTCATATCCGGAGAAAAGAGAGACAGAACGGGCGATGTTGTCTCGCACGATTCGAAGAAACTCAGGAAATCGATTTTTTATGTTGATCATTTGCACTCCAGCGACGATGGCCTCCTCATTGATGATGCTATTGTGCACAGCGAGCAGCAGTTCCACCACAGCCCGGATCTTCTGACAGGTCACCCGCATCCTGACTGGATCCCACCTGGTGCTGATTTCAAACTTCAGGAGTACAACCCTTGGAGTTTGCCTCGTCTGACCAGATCCATGAGCCAGGGGAACAGTCGGACTTCTGGGACCGGCATTAGACCTGTTAAAGCTCCCCCCAGTCCACCACCGAGAAGATACACCCTTTGGGGACTTGGGCCCACAAGAGAAGAACCTGCAGACATTTACCATAATCCCGATAACGTCCATATTCTACCAGCGTATCATACATGCAGGGATGTACAACCTCCTTTGGGTTACGTTTACTCTCCTTCAAGCCCTTATGAGCTAGATTCCCCAGCTTCCACTCCTCTACGAACACCTCTAGTATTTGGATCACCTTCTTCATGGTCGTCTCAACACCCACCCACCCTCAATCGTGACCACGTCATGGATTTGGCTGGAAGTTCTCCATCGTATGGAAAGTACTGTGCCAGTGTTCAGGAATCCTGCAGGTCTCCGACTCGGTTTCTCAGTTCTGAAACCAACGAAATCTACACCACTGCACACTCCCCTATATATGGTCAGAATTTTAGATCAAATCTAGTTTCGAATGTTCGAAGCCAACCTTATAGTGTAATGCGGCGACAACCTTCCTGTAGTTCTACCATTACTATGGGGTCACCATCCCTTTCTGATCGAGTGTCAAAGTCTCCATCTCGATCAGACTGGGTTTCAAAATCTCCGTCGCGCTCAGACTGGTTCTCCAGGTCTCCGTCTCGTTTGGACTGGGTCTCAAGATCTCCTTCGCATTCAGATTGCGTGTCCAAGTCTCCCTCACGTTCAGATCGACTATCCAAGTCTCCTTCGCATTCAGATCGGGTGTCCAAGTCGCCGTCGCAAGACAGAAAAAGTTTGCTTTTTGGTCTCGGCAGCTACAGAGGAGAATGGTACAGAAGAAAAGCTGCTAGAGCTCGACTTCAGGGAAACAAACAATGTAGGTCCATGGTTGTTCTGTAAGATTAAAGTGTCTGATAATTGTATAGTAATGATTTCATTGAATTCTTCTCATAAGCTTGAAATTTTTCCAAAATTTGAAGCAATATCTCCTAATGGGAAAATTTATTGAAATAACTGTTATTATATGATACCCTTCTCCGTAGATATCATCTGTTTGTCTCAAAGTTTCAGCTAGATTCCGTCACAAGAAATTGATAAAGAAAGTAGGTTATCATCCCTTTATTTTTTATTCAAGCTAGCTTTCTCACATATTTTGTCATGAATTCGTCGAATATTCTTTACTCTACACTTCGAAATTTTCTTTAACTTAGAGTAACATTTTCTCTACATCAAGCAATCAACAAACGATGTAGTGTCATCCTTTTTTATTGTACTATCGAACTCTTTACGCAGCACTATGATGTTATACTCCATTAGGTATTTCTCACTTGACGGCTTTCGTTTTTCTCTATTTCCACGCCTGACAATTAGTTAACAAAGTATATAGGTCCATAAGTAAATTGCGGCCCTAAGCTACGCAGTTAACATGACATTGACAAATAATTTTATTATCCTTCACCAGACGCGTCACATGTATTCTTAATGTGAGGCAACATGCTACCGTAAGTAATAAGGGAAAACTGGAGGACCACCTCTAACTTGTAATATAAATCTATCTGAATAAGATAGAGTCAGAGAACGCCATTAGCTATATCGCAGACAAGACGCCTTACGTGTTTCCTCACTTTAATGTAACAATTGACCTCAAGCAACTAATAAACAGAGTAAGTTTATCCCTATAGAGTAAAATGTCGGTGTTTAACAATATAATTTATTATCACTGAACAGACGTGGCGGATTTTTTCCTTACAATTAAGTAATATTCCCTAGTACCGAGATCGAAAGGGTTAAATCCATTTCTACAGTACTTTGTAAAATATGGGTACTTGCTCAATAATATCATTTACTATCTCTCACTAAACGCTGTAGATTTTTTCCTTTACTTTGAAGCAAGATTCTGCAGTACTTAAACGAACAGTATTAAGTCTATTTCTATGTTATAAAACATAGTAGCTTAATAATCTAATTTACTGACCCTCACCAGACTGTTCAGTTTTTCCCTGTAATTCGAAGCAACATTCTACCTCAAACAATTCTCTTCTCAGCGTCCAATGGACTTCAGGGCAGAAGTTAGGCCTCGTTCTCTTGTGTTTAAACACCGTAAGAGTGTTTGTATTTACGGAGCCGTCGTGTCTACAAGAATGCGAACTGCTTTCGAGAACTGAGAAGTTTTGTGCGCCGACTGCATTGTTGATATTAGAATTGCCGGTTACACTACTCTGGTGTTGTAAACACCACTTGCGTGCTGTGTGCTCAGCACACATTGTGCTCTAGTGCTGATTCGGGGTGTTGTGGGACACTTATTGACTCACTGTTTCGGTAGATAGTACGTGCTAATACGCTGTGTCTCGGTATACGTACTGACACACAAACGTAGTTACACATGCAACTACATATAGTATGTATATTAACGTCTGTACATATGCGACTGCACTGGCGCCACGCCTATTTGTGTACAAAGTTAGAAAGCCTTAATATTTATCGCTCTGGTTTGTGTTCAGTTCTATGCTTCCAATTAAATTGTGTATCGCTGCCTTCCAATATTCGATCCCGCTCTCCCTATTAATGATATCTGCTGTTCAAACACTCAAGTTGCTTGTTTAATATTCGTTGAGAGGAGCCCGGCGAAGCCGAAGCTTGTGTCATTTGTATCCGAACGATTTAGGACGAGTCGGGGAGAAGGAACATGTGTCCCTCAGTCAATCTGAGTGGTCAACAAATGGTTTTTAGACGTAATTTTTAATATTATTAAAAAATCAGAAATGGACTCAAACATGGTTAAAGACCTGGGTTTCTACAATGATTTTTCTATTTTTTATCAAATTAGAATTGGATTGAAGCATGGTCAAAGACCTGTGTTTCTAAAATAATGTTACAGATCATTATCTCCGCCAAGGAGGTTATGTTTTTATCGGGTTTGTTTGTCTGTCTCTTTGTCTGTCTGTATTTTTCTCTGTCTATCACCAAGATAACTCAAAAAGTTATGGATGGATTTTGACGAAATTTACAGGAATTGTTAGGTATGTTAGGAGGAACAGATGATTTTTTTGGTGAAGATCCGTTCATCAGTTTGTTAGTTTAATTCTTCTTAATGCCATAACCATAGACCGCAACAGTACTTGACCCTTAGGTCCAAGTGGCCTCTGACGCTGGCGGCCGAAATGGGAAAAATGGGATTTTCTCAAGAGCTATTATGAACATATCCTGACACGGTCATGCAGGCAAGCGTCCAAGTGCGTCCTCGCCGTATCCAATATACCTTCTCCGGAAGAGAAATGTTGGATACGTTGCAAAATGTTTTCTTCCGTATTAGATAGGGGGAAAAGAATAGCTCTTGAGAAAATCCCATTTTTCCGTTGCCAACTTTTGGCCGCCAGCGTCAGACCTAAGAGTCAAGTACTGTTGCGGTCTATGGTAGTACACTAGTAAAATTTTAGAAATGATTTACTAACGTTTGTACAACCAATTGTATACGTGGTATATCGTATACGGAGGGAATTCAAAAAGTTTTGACAACTGGTTAGCGAAAGTAAGATTAATTGAAATGGACATTTAATTAAAATTCACACTTCTTCAACACGCTCTCCTCTTAAGTTTACACACTTCTGAAGGTGTGGTAGCCAATTGACAAAGCACTCAGAGTACTCATAATCAGGTACATTTTCCAACTCTATATTTATTCTTCTGGCAAGGTCTTATTCATTTTGAAAATTAATCCTTGTTCGATTTTCGTTGAAAACTCGCCAATTTATGGCGGAAAGCAAGGTGGTGCAACTCATTACCCATCCACCCTATAGCCCTGACATGGCACCTTGTGACGTTTGGTTATTCTCTAAGTTGTCAGAAGCACTTACTGGGATCTGTGAGGATAAATTAAATAGCTGAAAAGTAGATCTGCTTGTAAGGCTTAAGTGGATGACATGGCTCCAGAAGTACGTAAACTTTGGAGTATTTGTGCTGAAAGCGTGAAAATCTTATTCAATGTGTAGCACAATGAACTGCTTGTTACTCTATTGCCAAAACTTTTTAATACCCTACGTTTAATGTAAATTTGTATATTATTTGAAATAGATTTCATAAAATATTTAAAGCATTTACTTTCAATGAAAATTTATTATTAATATCAAATCAATTTTGCAAAAATTTTAGAAATGGTTTAGTCCTTTAGACCTTAGAGCTGTATTTTCCGTAGAAATATCACTTTTTCTAACATCCACGCATGTGTAACGTAGGTAGGAAAGGGTTGAACCTTTTTTTTACAATATTTTTAACTGATAACAATAATATTCTGAAATATTTCTTACAAATCGATTTAGGTATACGATTGTCCTAAATAATTTAAGACTATTTTTATGTTAGCACGTGGTTTTCAGGACTAATGTTACTAATTTTGTATTAGGTTAAATAATTTAGAAATTACTCTGAGATCAGATTAGGCTTCTTCAAAAAAGCTTTTGTCTATGTTTTTGCTCTTTGATTAGACACAATTTGTTTACGAGAGGCTTACTTATGAGAGAATACTTTTTTTTAGCTAAGCGTAGTATTTATTTGTCGGTTGCGGATGAATTTATGCGTAGAAAAAATGTCCACTCTTTTTCTTTTTTGTTAGACGAATTTTCTATATCTAGATTACAGCAGTGCTGGCTCTTTTAATCCTTGGGCCGCGCTTTAAAATCGCGGACATTCATCTTACACGTCTAGAGTCTACACTACCTAGTGAAAGTCGCTATCCAGGATACCTCAGGAAAACACTCAATTTGAATGACGTACGAGCCCATAAGTTGAGCGTGCGACTGTATTCTGTAGCTCTGGCATTAGGGAAGGACGCCCTGCTGATATTTCGGCAGGTTTGGCACTTTACTCCATATTAGGCCGGGGTTTATTTTTAACTAAGCCATTAGCTTGCTCCGACTCCGGCACCAATGAGTGCTAATCCATCTTACTGCAAATTAACGTCGTGAGATGGTTGTGTTTGTCGCTGCTGCTGCTTTTCCAACAAACAAGCAAAATTATAGGTTGAAATTGGCCAAAGGATTACTAATCAGACTCTCCGATAATGACAATTGTATATTTCGTATATATTTATGTGTTGCTCACGAAGAGGCCTTAATTTTTCTGCGTGGTGTTCAAAGATGAATTCTTGAAGTGCCTACAAGCGAACACTATAGCAAGTCTCGCGCATGCTTCTCTATTTATTTATCAGTTTACTGCCAATTTGTTTTGCTGGAATGACTGCTGTTGCAGAGCTTCAAAGCTTGAAAAAGCGAAATTTTAGATGTGAGTTTCGGAAGCAACGTATTTATATAGCCACTTCGCCTGTATCGTGGATACGGCTTCGCAACATTGTATTCATTTACAATAGTTCTTAGCCAATTTGAAAGTTATTATAATTAATAATAGAGTCCCCGGCCGTCAAAAATTATGGCAACGAATTTGTGGTGAACTTTTTTTATTCATGCTCGCGGCACCGATTTTGCTGTAAAAAATGCATCATAGTTGCAGGCTTGGTCTTCTGTTGATTCGACAAAACGTGTGATCAAATTCAACTTAAGGCCGCCGCCCACTGAAGCAACAAGCGACGCAATACGATTTTTACGGGAGTCGTGTTGCAGTAATGCACGGGTGTCGCGAGGCATCGCAGTTGCGGCGGTGAGGACAGCAGACTGCTGTACCCTCTGTTACATTTTGTCGTGCAACAAATTTGTCGCGTTGCACGTCGCTTGTCTTGCCGGTGGGGTCGTATCCTAAGTCTGGGGTGTAAAAATGTACTTTGCACAAGCTAAGTCCTAAATTGTGTATGTTCGTACGTCAAGCAGCACCCAAAATAACAGAACTTAACTAAATCAAATTATTGGAAACACTCAAGCGCATTTCATGACTACCCGCGTTGACCGCACCAGCAGTAAGATCTTGCAATTGGCAAGTTTTGTCCTACGCTCGAGTAATATTTCAACTACTAGAAAAAAATGAAAATAGAAAATTTAATGGGAATGAATTTTGAACAGGAACTCAATCAACTGAAGAACTTGCAGCAAAGAGAAGACTACCGGAGTTTATATTAATCCACTGGGCATCAAACTTGGCAAAGCCAGAAATGCCTTCAATTAAAAAAAAGCTTTTTTATTGCAAGTAAACAAACAAACAAACATGCCAGCACGCGAGCAAGGTTAACAGAGTTTTATAAGCATAAACATATGGCTACAGTAGAGTTGTTTAACTTCGTTCAATCAGCGCGAGGAAAACGATTGAACTGTCCGCATGGAGGAGGAGCTGTTTCTGTTTCCAAAGGAATTTCATAAGTGAAATAGAAGAATAAGCAGAACTGTGCACTGCGTGCTTCTGCCATACGTGGCAGTGAGATACGCTGGTGAGCGCGTAAAAATTTGTATCTATGATGCGTCTGCAGCGTCGCCCAGCCTATGCCATGGGGCGCAGCGCCCCTACGATTCCAGTGGTTACCTTAGTTAGGCCTCCGGCACGTCTGTCTTTCGTGCCCACTTTACTTCCTGCAACTTTCACACGCGCCTACTGATGCTTTGTTCTGTTCATCCTCTTCTTTTCCGATTAATTGTTCCCAAGCTCATTGATCTTGTGTGGGTGTAGCCTCTTCTGTAGGTTCTACGTTTCTCTTGGCTTACTGTATGTTCCTTCTTTCTCTGTTTGAATCATAGTGCACGCTCTAGATAAGGAGACTTAATCTAGAAATATCATAATATCTACAACCGCACTCGGAGAGCGCATACCTTCTAAAAAAAGCATTATTAATGAAAAATTCAAATTAGCTTGAAAAACCAGGATTTGCAGTTGATCATCACCAAAATTTGGTAATTTTGGCCTTTTGATATTTTTAACAGTTACTGTAACTTTATTGAAGATCCTGCCATAAGGTTATAGGTTATGTTTTGACAAACAATAAGACAAACATTGGCCAAACACACCAACCGACTAACACATTATCACCAAAATTTGGTCTTTGTGCCTTTAACATTTGCTACAATTTCTGCAGACTGCATTTAGATTCATTCATGCTGACAATCATGAAATTAAACTTGGAGACACACAAACAAAGGAGCTAATACGCCAACAGATCATCATAAAATTTTGGTCCTTCTCTCTCCGTAGCATTCTCAACAATACATGCAAATTTCATGCAGATCCGTTTATAACTATTGTTGTAACGTTGTAAATAAAATAGAATACCCAATTGACGAACTAAGCCTGTTGGTTCGGAAATAGGGTTAGGTTTGCAATTGGGTAATTACCCTACAGGCAGACAAATAAATAAACAAATGGTTGAATGGATCTTAACCAAAAGTTGATCATCTGTTCCACTTAACATACTTGCCAATCCCTACAATGTCAAGGAGATCTGTCAGATACTTTGTAAGTTATCTTGGTGACAGACAAAGAAATAAGCCAACTGACATATGCACCGACAAAAACATAACCTCTTTGGCGGAGGTAATAGTGGGTGTTCAGCGTAGTAGACTATAAGCAGGCTGAACATTAATTTAAACTAAAACGCCTCGGTATCAGTTCCCGTATCAGTGATGCTCTTTTTCCCCCTATCTGATGCTGTAAGAGAAACGTGCAGAAGGGCCAAAAGACTCGTGGAACCATACGTAAGCAGAATAATAACACAGTAGATAATAAAAAACTCGAAAATAATATCAGTTTGTATATGTACATATCTTTACCATTCCCTGCGTTGCATCAGTGGTGTCCTATTTCTCCACTATCATAACGGTTTGCATATTTCCGCTGTGTGTATTCACACAGGATCCAAGCAGTTGTGATCAGCTATGAATATGTGACAGGATTTGATGTCTGTAGTATCGGTATCAGCAGTAGTATCAAAACGAAAAGATGTAGAACTAGAATGCCTCGGTGGCGTAAGACTATCCCCGGCGGTAGGGGGCAAATTCAACCAAGCCATTTTCGATGAACGAGGTTAGGGTACAGCCGCATTCCTTCCATGGATTAGATCTTCAATAATAACATAGGAAAGAAATAGGAGGAGGAGGAGGAGTATTCGCCGCGTTGGAGAAAATTCAACGCAGTCATTTTTTATGGCCAGCTAAGACCATTTTTTTGACATTGGTCACATCTAGGGCAACCCACCAAACACCCTACAAAAAATTAAGAAGACTAGCGGACCCTTGGAAATTCCACTGTTATTGAATATCTTTATTTTCTTGTACGTACCATTCCTAAGTTACGCTATTACTACCTTTCTTAGTTCGACCTCATCCAGATCTGCAAACATATCCCCCTCCGTCTAAAGTTTTAACTAAAGCACGTCACTTAACCCCTGGCGAACTACGTCTGACGTATCGTAGTCCGTCTACTCTTACTCGTATCGACTAAGATAACGCGAAGTAAATCGTACAACCTAACGCTTGCAGATGATGCAAAGAAATTTCAATACGTTATCGAGCAATGCCTTTGGTATCTATTGGCACTTATTCCATTGTGATTATAATGCAGCTATATTATATCACCACACGTATGGGATTCAGTATTTTGTTCCTGTTTATAGTCCTGTGTGTTTTGTTTTGCCGCTCGATGCATCCATTTTCTCAATAGTTTTCTCTTCAATCTTTATGATTTTTTTATCACACATTTAACTACGGGATCTGTTGAATTTTCTTATTATTTTGTTTTTTACTTACAGTGGATGCGTTCAGAACTGACCGATTTATCAGAAGCGTTTTTTGTTGAGCATTCCAGAGTAGTATTATAAGTTAACTTACACCTCCCTAAACAAGTACTAAGCTTTTCTAAGAGAGGAAAAGAATGGAACTTATGTCGATAGTCACGGTGATCCCCATGCACGAAGGCGTTCCCACACAGGATCAACGCTTAAGGGAACAGTAAGTTGAGAAAGAAGAGGGAGAACAGACGAAAGAATATCAGAAGGAGAATGATATCGGAAGGAAGCAAAGTGGACACAGAAGACAAAAGTCCCGAAGGCCTAGCTAATGGCTAAAGTAGAACATTCCAGATTGCTGTTTGATATCTCTTTTCCGTTTGCCTTTCTTCGACAGACCTGTCTTATTTGCCGAATTCTTATAAGTGGAGCAACTCATGAACGAATGAAAATGAGCAGAAATTGACAAGAATTTTTGCAGTGAAATCTGCGGCTTTATCTGCACGGTTCCTTATTTATATCCAGTTCTCGTATATCCTAGAATATATGATGACACCCAATCATATTCATATTGAAGGAGTTTTGAAAGTTTTCTGGGTTTTTGATACAAGAAATAAAAAAAAAACAAGTAACAATTGACTACCGATACTTCAAGACCGAATAATGGAAGTTGAGCTTACCATCGAACAATAAATAGCATTAGATCCGATACATTCTCCACATCAGGTATATTAAGCAGCTGATGAAGAATGAAATTCATTGAGCGACGAAAATCTGACAAATATTTAAAGTTTTTTTTTAGTCGGTAGCCAGGATACGACTTTTGTGTACTCTCTGAGCTCTGTTGCTGAATTTTTTAAAATGGTGTTCCCTTGAAAATGGCCAACGTTTATTGGTCCGAAAAGGTTGGGTTACACGTAAATAAAGAATCCAGAAGACCTTCCCTGTTAAGAAATTCGTAGACTGGAAATGAGAAGAGTTACAAAACGCAAGAGATAGCGGAAATTCTAGAGAGCCAAGCTCCGTTCTCGACATCTGAGACCCAAATCATTCGAGTTCATGAGAAGCGCAAAAATTGGGACACGCGCAAATATGAAGCGCTCATATTACTGTTGGTGGCTAGGCTAAAGTTGTGCACCTCCGCCGTCGATGAACAAAACCAAAGCCAGGAAGCGCGAAAGAAGACAGTTGTGGTTCAACTTAGTTCCAGCGAAAATCAAAACTTCTTGCAAATTGAATTTTTCCCTATCTTATGTTGATAAACCTAACGTACAGAGACGCGGACGGATGGAAGGACGGACGTACGGACAGATGGAGCCTCAAGCAGAATTTAATATAAATATAGATTGCTAAACTCCTTCGACCACTTTTTGTGTGGACAGACATACATATTTACTAGACGGCCCGTGACCCGTTGGGTAGTCATCACGACTGTATTTGCTTAAGGAAAAAACAGGTGTTATTCAGCTGGTCATAGACCACGCGCTATTCGGCCATCCTCTTCTGCCCGTACTGGTCGCCATCAACAGCTTCTTTGCTTCTCTAACGAATGTTCAACATGCAGTCTGTAAGCAAATTCAATTTATATGTTTCGTATTCCAGTCGAATTTCCCGTAGCAACTTTGAAATTATCGTGCCCGTTCTTGCAACCCAGGGGCAGGTTCCACGTGCGTATCACAGATACAATCGAATTAAAGAACTAATCCATGGAAAGATGCCCCAGCCCTCGAATTTCTTCCCGTCCCAAAGCGAAGAAGCTGTGTCAAACAAGACACAAGCAAGTAAATAAACAGACTTTTAGTATAATAGAGATTTACTTAAATCTTCAACGAAAACATTATCACCTCTCTCACTTCCTTTGCGGGTAATAATTATTTACGCCTGTTTTCAGCTTCAACTTCATAGCAGCACGGGAAGGGGAGCGATGTAGGGGAACCTCTGAGTCGTAGACACGCACATGGTCTCCATTTGATTCAGGAGAAGCCACAGTGTTAAGACAACCAGCTCTACAGCGTGATTGTTTCCCCTATATGCCTAAAACATTTCCTTTCACGAACACCGTTTGGAATCGTGAAGCTGTACTGTAGGATACACTGCAAATTCAGTTTTTCTACACATTTTCTGGTCAGTCAATTCGGCATCGTTTGTGGCCACAATTCACCGCAGATGAAGCTGTGTGCAGTTCTGGATTTTCTCTGTTGCAAAAAGTCTCGCATTCAGGATTTTTTTTCCTGTTTTAGGAGTTCTGAGTAGTGCTTTTGGGAATGTTTTTGACACGTGGAATTCCTCACCGTCATTTTTAATCACCGACGAGCGCGCTAATAACTTTAGAACATTTTAATTTGAGTTTAATGTACGCTAACTTTTGCCAAATGTTGCCATAGCAACGGAAGTCCGACCCGGTTGAACCACGTATTTTTTTTTTCTGCGGGGTAATTTCTTCTGATCTTTTACCCTGACACACAGAGTTAGCAATAGAGTTATACAGTTCAGCTTTTTAAGATCAGTATCTTCTGCAATGCATATTGCTATAATTATATACAGTATAAATAATGCAGACTTTCACTTTTCCAATCCGGCTAGCCAAAATTAGCTTATTCATTTTCAGGTTGCTCCTCCACAGCATGTTGAAAGGAGCACTCATTAAGATTATTTCTTTTTTTTTTGTAGTTTCCAGGGTACTGCTAATGTGTTTAGTTTTTTCGTCTCACGTTTTTATGTACAAAACTGCCGTTCCCGTTTTGCGAAATCCACTATATAAGTTTTTTCTTTTGCTGAAAGTTTAGGCCACAGCTCATTTACAGAAGATAGTTGTGTCAGATTTGAGTGTATTCGCTACGCCCTAGATTTTCTAGATTTTCTAGATTTTCAGGTTTGTTGTGGACGGAGCTTCAAGAAAATTTCTTAAATTTTCTGAATAAATGTATTGTGAAGAAGTGAATAAGAAAGCCTTCTGGGATTTTAGTTTATTAGACCCCAAGCTTTCGAGCCGTTAAACACAACTCGTCTTCAGGGGAACGAAATTTCACCCGGCTAGAGCTATCTGCTTAAAGTAGGTATCCTAACTACCAACAAAACACTACAAATAATATATTAGCAAATCGAAAGAATAAAAAGAATAAAAATNTACATGATCGTTAACTAGAGATGCTTAAATATTTTATCTGATATTGTTGTCGTGCTCTTTCATCCTTTCCGAAACTTATTTACGCGTCTCTCCAATATACACAGCGTCACAGTTCTTACAGTCAATCTAATATATAACATTATTTCTTTCTTGGAGAGGGAGCCTCGCTTTACTATTGTTCAGAGATTTTTACAAAGTATTCGTTGGTTTACTGGCGATCCGAATGTTGTGGCTTTCTTATTCACTTCTTCAAAATGACCTAGCCTGAGAGTCCTCCAATCTTCGAATCGAATAAATGTATATGTATTCAGGGGAACTAATGATTCAATTTTTGGGGTTGATCTGTCCACAAGATTTGCTGTTCATGTGTCTGTTTTCAACTTAACTGGAAAAGCTTTGAACCGATCGTTGTGAAATGGGCAGGAACCTACAGGAATGTTAGAAAGAACAAATGATTACATATTGTTGGTGATCCATTTCTCCGTTTGTTTCTTTTTCTGGCGGCCCGTCGTCTGCCAGGAACATAAGTTAGTCGAAATGTTATGGATGGATCTTCATAAAAATTACAGGAACTGTTAATGACGTCATGAAGAAAGATTTTGATTGGTTAAGCCCACACTCGGTAGGGGCTGAGCCGTCTTGAATTTCTACATACAACATCCTACCTGTGTTTTTAGTCTTAGAGATACGGACGCAGTGTTTGCTGCTGCAGCACGGCGTTGTGTATTTTTACAAGATGGCTGCTTTGCGGCCTTGACGGAGACTTAATTTCTGTCTTCTTCGATATATGCTCTGTAATACGACGAAATACACTCGAGACGCAACGCATCGTTTGAATCCAACCCTTCAGTTTCTGGATAAAACAAAATTCAGGAAAGGTCGTTGAGCATTTAACAGAAGAATCAATAGGCCCCTGACACGCGTTTCATACAAATAAAAGCTTTTTACAGGCGATAAAATTAGTACCATTAAGCTGTTTAATTGATTTAAAATTATTTTAGCACGCTGTACCTGTGTAGCATTTGTATCATTAAAATCGTACAACGCTAATTAACTGTTGCATTACATCCTCATGCAATGACTCAATTCATTCCGTAACTCGATGCAAGATCTAAACTACGTGTCGCTAACGGTTCAATTCTTTGCCGCTGAAAAATAGAAACATTTGCATTTTAGTGAAAATAAAAAAAAAAAGACATGCAGAGCGAATGTGCAAAAGCGTCAATTTCCAAAACGTTTGCGCAAAGCGTAAACGTTTTATCTGGAGCGCTAATTGTGCATTTTTGCTTACGTTTACGCTGTTGCCCTCCTTTGCTATATCTATTGTCAGTTAGTTATGCACTGTTCAATTGTGTTTTATAGCCATTTATTGTTTAATATATCAATATATGCTTAGGTTTTTGTGTGATATCACTATTACTCTATTTTACTACCGCATTTTAGATCTTTCTACTCGTATATCGTGTATTATGTACATATAAAATGTATGTATAAACTCTTACTTAATATGATGTATTGTTTTTGCTCTTATTTATGAGTTACTTCAGTAGCATTAATTTCTTGGTTCATAGTCTTTATTGTTATCATTGAAACCCCATAGAAATTTATTTGTTAATATCAATACAAAAGAAGAAAATGCACATACAAAAATGGTCACTTAAGCTATATCGCTTCTATGGGCCTAAAAATAGAACCGTGGACATTTGGTTCCGCGGAACCAGTCCATGTTGTGATATTTACCGTGCTATTCCTGCTGAAACCTTGTTCCTTCCCATATTCCAGCTGGAATAGGCCCTGAGGGGGCCGTGGTGAGGCGCACTACAGTTATCCTCGACAAGGAGGCCAACAGTCTCGGCATCACAGTGAGGGGGGGCGTGCACCCCACCTGTCCTGACAAGACTCGACCTCTCTTAATTACCCACGTGCGCACCGCTGGACCTGTCGACAGGTAAGCTGTAGTTTACTTTTTATAACGACTAAGTAATGATTGGTTTCTCGTATAGAGAGAATTTTGTTTTAGGCTGAGTTACAAAGCCGGAGTCGGTGGATTTGAGAGGGAGTCGGAGTCGTACTTTTGTCATCCGACTCTCGAACCCTGGTTTGAGATGCTCCCTCTTAGAGTTCTGCTTTCTCAAGTAACTATACCTGCTGCCTAAATAAGCTAACTGCCTCTCGTACAGAGGTAAAGTTAACATGATGGCACATCATACCCAAGGAATGAATATGTATTGGTTGGTGCTGCAAGTAAAATCCCGCTTTGATCCAAGGAAGTGTACGGCTGCAATCGACCACGGATTGACAGAGCTATGGCGTAAAGGATGAGAAGTTCATACGATAACTGCAGCACTCCAACTGTCTACAATTCTGGCTTGGTCAGTGCTCTCGCAGTAGACTGTGAATGCAGAAGTGCTGATGCAGCAATCCCAAGTTTCGAAGAACTCACCTCCCTGGCAAGGATGCGAACACCTGTCCTTAAATATGCAAGCACAGCACTAGCACTGTACCATAGACAGCATTATCGCGAATGTTACCCTAGCAAAAATCAGGGTCACCGCAGAAGCTAAAACCACTATACAGCTTCTACGAGGGCTTAAATGTTGTTAGGGATCGTTTGTAAACACGGCTCAGTACTCGATTGTAACAGTATAAAGTACTGAATGGCGTCAGGTAGTCTTAAGCTGTGAGAACAGTAATAGTCTGTTGCCAAATTAGTGTTCTCGTGAGTTTACATAGAGTATTGTTTTCGAGCTCGCAAGAACGTATAATGTTAACTTACTATAAAAAGTGATTATATTAAATATGTGAGTAGCGTTTACGTACTGTGAACTATTTCTAATGGACATGCATAAATAAGATTATTCATTTTCTACGTGTAAATAAATTTACTTGAAAATAAGTTTATTTAGTTTGATGGATTAAGCGCCACTGTCCGCTGTGCCGCAGGGAAGGGACCATCAAAGCTGGTGACCGCCTGGTGGCCGTGGACGGGAGGTCAGTGATGGACTGCAGCATGGCGGACGCTCTCAGGCTCCTGCGCTCTGGTCCATCGACCGTCTCCTTGACCATCGAGTGAGTGGTGTGACCATCGAGCGAATTATGTGACCATCAAATGAGTGGTGTGACCATCGAATGAATGGTGTGACCATATATCGAATGGTGTGACTATCGAATGAATGGTGTAACCATCGAGAGAATGATCAAACCATCAAATGAGTAGTGTGACCATCGAATGAATGGTGTGACAAATTGAGCGAATTATATGACCATCAAATAGGTGGTGTGACCATAGAGCAAGTGGTGTGACCAATAAGTGAGTGAAATAATTTTATAAAAAGAACGTTCAGTGCTGCACCAGAGTATTTCAAGATCAAGTTTCGTTTACAGCATCGTGTACTTTCCGTAGAATCAAGTAGCAACGTTTGCAGTTGTGATCAGCAACATTTTAGGAAAAATTCTTGGCATAGCTCCGATGACGTATCAAAATTACACCGTCGAGGCTGACAGCACTGGAAGGTAACCGTACCATGAAGTAGAACCATTTACAGTACTGCACGGTGACTGTAACAAACAAAATCATTTACAGCACTGTGCAGTGACTGTAACAATAAACAAAATCAATTACAGCACCCCACAGTGACTACAACATTAAACAGAACTATTTACAATATGTGCAGTGACTGTGCCAGTAAACAAAACCATTTACAGTACCGCACAGTGACTGTAAAATTAAACAGAACTATTTACAATACTGTACTGTGCAGTGACTGAATTATCAAATGGAACAACTAACAGCCTTGTACAGTTACTGTACCATTAAACAGAACTATTTACAGTACTGTTCGGTACCTGTACCATCACATAAACGATTTTCAGCCCAGAAGAAGCACCCACCAGCATCTGAGCCCGACTGTACGGCAAGAAAGCCGTCCCTCACGACCGCTAATGCACCAACAGTCCGTCCATCCGTCGTCATAGAGCGCAACTTTTTACCCCACAGTCTTTTTCTGCCGCATTTTTTACCCCAAAATCTCTCGGTCGCTGCCGCGGCAGCCGTGATTATTTTTATACGTCTGCACGTCGCTCTATATCTTGCGGTCCTCATAATCAGGACTGCTCGTGCCGAGATGTGCTCGTGTTTTTGCTCGTTCGATACCTTCACTCACGAGCCGAGCGTTCATACTTGATAACTTGCTCATGATGACTGGCCAAGTGATCGTGTTATCAGTCCATGTGATCATGTTAACTGGCTACGTGCTCGTATTATCCGTCCATGTGATCATGTTAGCTGGCCACGTGCTCGTGTTATCAGTCCATGTGATCGTGTTAGCTGGCCACGTGCTCACGTTAATCAGTCCATGTGATCGTGTTAGATGGCCACGTGCTCACGTTATCAGTCCACGTGATCATGTTAGCTGGCCACGTGCTCACGTTAATCAGTCCTTGTGATCGTGTTAGCTGGCCACGTGCTCACGTTAATCAGTCCATGTGATCATGTTAGATGGCCACGTGCTCGTGTTATCAGTCCACGTGGTCATGTTAGCTGGCCACGTGCTCACGTTAATCAGTCCATGTGATCGTGTTAGCTGGCCACGTGCTCACGTTAATCAGTCCATGTGATCGTGTTAGCTGGCCACGTGCTCACGTTAATCAGTCCATGTGATCGTGTTAGCTGGCCACGTGCTCACGTTAATCAGTCCATTTGATCGTGTTAGCTGGCCACGTGCTCATGTTATCAGTCCATGTGATCATGTTAGTTGGTCACGTGATCATATAAATTTTCTACAAGCTCGTATTAACTGGTCACGTACCTTGGGTCGCACGTGGCCACGTCATCGTGTAAACTTGTAACGTGATCGTGCTCACTCGTCCCTTACTTGCTCGTGCATATCTCTCAGCTCGTGCATGGCTTGCCGTACCAAGATCAGCACGTCGTTTGCTCGTACGAAGTCTTTACTCGAGCGTCGAGCACTCGTACGAAAAAACTAGCTCGTGGCATCCGTAGCTTTGCTCGTTACGTGCTCTTGCTAACGAGCCATCACTTGGCTCACGTGTACTCATCGCATAGCACGGCGGAACCAAATGAGGTAGTGTCATTTCTGAAGGGAATATTGCCGAGATAGCCGGCCAATAGGAGAGTTTCATTTGCGCTGCGCTAGTGACGTTCACCACAACGCCTAGCCGGCGACGGTATGGATTGGAGGAACACTCCACTCAATGCGACCACATGAGCAATCTCACCCTTTCATTGGATATGTGACCCTATGTATATATATATGGTTTCCCTTATCTTTCATTATGCTGTTCTTGCGAAAGATTCAGCCCCCCCTCCCCCGGCAACGTGTTAAGCGCTGCTAAAAAGGCCCTGAAAGACCTTGGGATCTAATTCCACTGTCACTCTGCTGGAGTCGTTGAGTGTCAGTAACGCTCTCAAGTGTTGTCTTGAGAGGATTTTTAAACTTCCGGAATGGCTAGACCTTCCAGTTCAAAGCTACCAAAATATACAAGAGCAAAATCTTTGTACTCTAACCTTATTGGTGTTCTGAATAGACGAGTCTCTGAATGGTTGTGTTTCTTTTCACAGAAACATCAAGCAAGAGTACTTGAACAAAATGCTGAGGACTTGAATATTAGCATATTTTTGTCAATGTGTTGTGAGCTTATTCAGCCCCGTAGTCAAATTAGAAACAAATTCAAGGCAGAATTCAAAACGGTTATTGCCTCTTCAGTGTGCTTACGGAGAAAAATTCCAATAGGTATTTGGCTGATGTGTTAACAAAAGCTACCAAACTGTTTATTATGAAGCTAAATTTAGACGGCAAGATCATGGAAACCTCAAACTTGAAACTGGAAAGGGCTGAGCCACGCAAGTTTCGCTTTTACGTTATTTAGCCATGATCCTGACTATAAACTATGGAGAAAATTGGTACAAAATATCAATGTTTCCGTCATTTAGGAATAATTACTTAATTTTAGGCACATGCCGCAATGAGGCACACGATAAAGATCAGTTGCTGCAGTTCCTCCTGCAGATTGTAAACAATGATAAAAGATCACCGGTTTTGGTCAACATGAGTGGATGACGCCAACGATATCCTCTCTTTTCTGCTAGCAGAACAGAACCGTTAGTGAACAAAATAGTGAGATGACATCCATTATACCTCTGGCTTCGACCAGATACTACCATGAAATAAAGTGTACTCAGAATTAATGCAAGCATGGAACGCGATATGTCAATCATGCAGACCGCTAAATATTATATGACTCAGAAGTAGTTTTACACGAAACGTTTATAAATTCACAGGAACTTGGGGTAACTTTGCTGGTGAACTTCGTTTTCGTTACGTGTATAAGAGAATTTCCTTAAATTATACGTACTATATGTTGATTTATACCGAAAAACTGTACAATTTCTCTGGCAACTAACTGCTTAGGGTTGACGGATAAGCCTATCCTTAGTATTTTGTCATATTGCAGCACCTTGTGTGGTTGTGCTGTTTTTAGCAGATGTGGCTTAGTGGTTAGAGCGGCGGCCTGCGTATTTGGAGTCACGATGCTGGGTTTCTTCTGTTGAATCGGAGCTAGCACGCAAAAGGAGAGACAGCGACGAATTATCTACACAGTGCACGTAACCGCTGACCGCTGGTCTACATGACATTCTTTTTACCTAGGAATCGAGCGCGGTAAGCTGGAGGTCCCCAGTTCGATTCCCTGACTTGACTCTTTCTACTTTAAATATTATCTGTCGCCGGCGCAGGTACGACGTGTCGGTGCTCTGGAGCGTCCGTCAGAGAGGCGCTGCCCTCCTGGTGGAGGTGGAGAGGCCCGTCGCCTCAGACTTGGGCCTAACGCTCTCACGAGGACCTGGGGACACCATTGTCATCCACGCTATCAAGACTGCCAGCATCGCCGAACGGTATTGAATCACCATTTAATGTTCAGTTTTGAATAAATTTAAAATCAATTTTATTTAACTTTTTTTCCAATATTACGTTTTCCTGAATTTACTGGCATCTTCTAGTACTCTCCAGCTTTGTTACCTGGTATAAAGTATACTCGATGCGACAAGAACTATGACAATTTAATATTTAAATTTCCTTGAATGTTTCAGCTCCCTTTCCTGCCGTGCAAGTTGTTGTCTGAATGTCTTGTACGATTTCCTTCAAGCCACACCACCTGAAGTTGATATTTAAGTATCCTTATGCACCCCCAGGTGTGGTGCCCTCGCCGTAGGTGACATAGTTAACCGTGTGGACGGCAACGTTGTGGCCCAACTCACACCCGCCGAAGCCACCCAACTGTTGAAAACATCCCGGCACCCCATGGTGACCCTCGAGATCATCCCTGCACCAGTGGCTATCTCCCCATATGGTAGGTAGTGGTAGTGTTGTACCATTTTCATGTATGGTAGTATTTCGTTCAGGTACTACCTGAGGTACTTATGGTAGGATTCGACTGTACCTGTACCCAGCTGTCGCAGGATTGTACCCATACAAATCGTGCTAACATAGTACCTATGTATACCGTGTGTGGTAGTCTTGTACCAATAACACTTATGGCACAGGGTTGTATTTGTGCCAGTTTTTAAGGTCATATAAGTACATACCATATGCCTATAATGGCCGTGCAATAACGGCGCCATTACTGTTAGGATTGTACCTGTACCAATTATGGTAATATTCTACCCATGCCTATGGTAGCAGCGGCAGTTAGGACTGTTCCTATACCACCATAACTGATACCTGCTATGGTGGTCTTATACCAATGCCACTTATGTTAGGATTGTACTTCTGTTATTTATGACCGGCTTGTACTGTACTTACCTGGAGGTATCGCTTATTACGGGAGCTTATTTAAATATATATACGGTAATTATGGTAGAGTTGTGTCATAGTGTCATTATTTCTGAGCTACCTGTGCTGGCAGTTATTATTATTATTATTGTTATTATTATTACCATCCTCATCGTTATACTATTATCACACTATGACACCACAAAAAGTATTATTATCGTACAATCATTCGAGAGCTCACGATATACAGCATAACAGCTTTAAATACATCTGGCTAATAGCGTGTTTTCGGTATTTCGGTTACTGCTTATTTACAGTGCTATCAACTGAACGCTTCTCTTGGCTTAGCGTGAAGTTTCCCTTAGACAGTAGGAAAATGCATTGTTGTTTGACTTCTAATTCACTTCAGACTTTGGGAGACATCCGATACGTTCCGTGCGATATCTACAAAGAAATTGGCTCGATAACTAACGTCATCGCTAAATCTTTAGGTAGCCACACAGTTGCGTTGTTATGGGCCCCATAAATGGTCGTTCTATGTATGAGTGGAGAAAACACTTTCATAGAAGTGTCGTGTTCGACCGCCCTTATAAAGCATATATAATGACAGGAACTCAGCTGATGTTTTTAATTTTCAGGATCTACAACACCGCACATTATGGGGTCGCCTCACAGTTCGTGCGCAAGCAGTCAACGCAATACCCCTATTGCTCCATACTCCCCATCTTCTAACTCTTCCCCAGGCTATCCAAATGTACCCTCTTCCTCCTATTCCCCTTCGTTTTACTCATGTCCTTCCCATCCTATTGCTTCTCCATCTTCCTCTTCATGTCCCAACAACTGCTCATCTGTATCTACCCCGGTTTNCTCCATCTTCTAACTCTTCGCCGGGCTATCCAAATGTACCCTCTTCCTCCTATTCCCCTTCGTTTTACTCATGTCCTTCCCATCCTATTGCTTCTCCATCTTCCTCTTCATGTCCCAACAACTGCTCATCTGTATCTACTCCGGTTTACTCTAGTGTCCCAGCCCACTGTCCCTCGTTTTCTTCGTCAGTCTACGCCGGCGATTATTCTTCACACCCTCCCTGCAGCACCGGCCTGCCTATGTCCCATTCCCCAGCTGCAGCTGCTTGCAATATTCATGCGGGACACTATTCCGAAGCGGCCTCTTCTTCTCGAGACTTTGTTTCTGCATCTGACATCAACTGTGGCCTTACTAATGGACAACTGGCCGATGCAAATGTTGGGTACACATCGGGGCTTTATGCTTCTTCTGGCAATAGACCTGCGGATGGTTTCTCCTGCCATTTATGCTCAGCCGGCAACGCTGGAACAAACACGACAGCCGGTCTACGATCTTTGAGTGAGTGTTGCTATAGTCATGGATGCTGAACGCTGATCTTGTTAGCATGAAAAGGGTTTTGGCATTTGGCTCGACACTCGATAATAAACAGAGAATGCACGTTTTGTTAGCGTGAAAAGGGTTTTGGGATTTGGCTCGACACTCGATAATAAACAGCGAACGCACATCTTGTTACACTGCTTAGGGTTTTGAGATTTGACTCGGTAGTCGATAATATGCAGAAAATGCACGTCTTGCTGCCACTCAACAGTCGATATTAAACAGAGAATGCACGGCTTGTTAGCACGAAGAGAGTTTTAATATTTGATGTACGACCATTTAAGTCGGTCAGAGCTGATCGTGTTAGCTCGGTAAATGTTATTACCATTTTTGAAAAATGCCTATTCCGGAAGCAGATTACGACGCAGAAAATTTTCCTGGTTCACCACAGTTACCAGAGGAAATAGTACTCAAAATAAACGGATTAATGTACTGAATTATTGACAAGCTGAGAAGAAAATTTCGTTGTTTTCCGCGTGCTTAAGAGCGCCCCGTGTGGGGAAAAGCCTTGAATTATAAAGCATCTTGCTATAGGCTTGGCTGGAGAAACAAGAAAATTGTGTTGGGGAAAGTGCTGCCAATTTTTAATAACTTTGGAAGCAGACAAAGAAATATTATTTCGTACTCGGAACTTTATTCGCATCTCGTTTAGTTTTAGTAAACTGAAAATTGGATTTTGGTTAATTAATGTTATGATTTTTTTTCACAGAAATACTGAAGTCTTCCTGAATGCATTGCAGACCGATAGAATAAAATATAAGTAATTGAAAGCTGCTATAATCCCCTGTAACTGGTTACAATAAATACGGAGTATGCTTCGTCAATTGCGACAAACAAACAAACAAACAAACAGACAGACAGTCTAATAGTGTTCTGCTATAGCATAACCTGTTGAGATTAGGCGTGCCATACGTACAATTTTACAGAAAACTAATATTTTATTGTCAATTAAAATTGTTATTATTATGTAGTTGTCACATTTTAGAAGTCGACTTAGAGTCTAATAATGTGACATGTTACTCATTAAGTTTGGTTGTGTTAGTAGGTTGATAATACTTTGTTATTACACCACGTTTATCATTAGGTTTTATCATTGTTATTCATTTCATTATACTCTTAATACTCTATTTCTACCCGATATTTGTTATTAATTACTGTCATTTTTATCCGATTATAGTATAACGCTTTATTTTGTTATGTTTAGTATTTCCTGGTTATTGTCATTTCGATTTCATCATGTAGTAGCGATCTCTTGCAATATTATATTTTTCGTCAGCTTCATTTTATTTTATTGTAATAGATCTTCATAACTATTACCAGGATAGTCACTAGAGTGCTACCACTTATAGCTCTAGATGCACAGTACTGCATACCTAGTTAACTAGAGCACTCGGAGAGCGCATACCTCCGCTAAGCAAGGCACCGTTAACGAAAAATTCAAATTGGTTCTGAAACCATGATTTTCTTTGTATCAACACCAAAATTTAATAATTTGTGCCGTTTGATGGTATGAACAGTTTCTGCAATTTTTTGAAGATCCGTTCACAACTTTTTGAGTTATGCTGCTAACAAGCATAAAATCAAACAGAGAAAAACAAACAAACGAACAGTTCATCGCAAAAATCTGCTCATTTACGCATCGTAATATCTCTCACAACTTATGTAAATTTCATAAAAATCCGTCCAAACTTTTTGAGTTATGGTACTAAGAAATAGGTAGACAAACAAATAAATAAACCAACTGATGAACAGATTTTCAGCAAAGGGTAATTATCTGTTACTGTTTACATGCCCAACAATCCCTGTAAATTTCGTAAAGATCTGTTCATAACTTTTTTGGGTAATTTTGGTGACAGAAAAACATTCAGACAGATAAACCGACAGACAAACACGACAAAACACAATCTCCTTTGTGGAGGTAATTATCATTACAATGATGCTCAAGATTTAAATAATTTAGCAAATGAGTTTATTAATAGTTATGCTCAAGCATTAAATAATTTAACAAATGAGTTTATAATTAGTTAGGTATAACATTCTTTTACTGCTTTATATCCTTATGGCTGTTACCAATGAAGTCACTCGAATGTAACTCAGAGTAATTTTTCTAGCGCGATAAAGGGCTATTATTGATCAATACTACTAATACTCAAATGTTGGCTTAATACCTAGGCATCGAATATTCAAACAAAAGTTACCTCTATTTCAGTTTCTAAGCATCTGCTGCTGTAACGTCGGTAGCCCTCTAAGCGCTGCCGAGGGTAACCCTGGTAACTCAGCTACGCGTTATGACCATTATTGAGATAAATAAATAATTATATAAATGAATAAATATAGCATTTAAAACTACCATTATTTCATCCGTTAGGTTATATAGCTGTCACCATTGCAGCCACTTGGCTGTTGCTAAAACGAAGCGCGATATCACCATAACTATGAGTAATACTAGTTTATTTTAGTAAATAAGTAAACATAGAATAAATAATTATCTTTATGTTGTTTTTCAGACCCGTACAGTTGTCACCCCTCCAGTCACCTGGGCGTTACCCATGGTAACCCTGGTAACTCGCTAACGGTAACGCTCAAGGAATCGGACAAGGGGGGTTACGGCCTGGTGCTTAGACCCCCCGTTCTGTGCTCCGACCCTGAGTCTGCTGTGCCCGTTGTGGCCGCTATTGATCCTGAGTCTCCGGCCGACAGGTGAGGTCGTGCGGGCGTGGGGAGTTGCGGCCATTTGTGAATGGCCGCAAACGCCCAGCTTCTTAGACCTATCGTGCTGACAGTGGACTAATCATACTGAACGTTTTGGAACTAGCGTGTTTACGTTTTGAAGCTATATCATATTAATGTTTGGATCTATCATGCTGACATTTTGGACCTATTGTGCTGACATTTTGAAGCTATTGTGCTGACATTTTGGACCTATTGTGCTGACATTTTAGACCTATTGTGCTGACATTTTGGACTTATGCTGACTTCATGAACTTATGCTGATGTTTTTGGAACTATCATAGGTACTGACATTTTGGACCTATCATGTTGTTGTTTGCTCCTACGACTCTTCTGGAGCTGTAAATCAGTAAGGCTATTCATGTTAATGTTTTACTCTTGAAGGAGTTCAACACCACGTCAAAGTACGTGTTGAGCAAACTTATTGGTCAAAATAGGTTCAACGTTTAGCTGGCACTTGATGCAATTGTATGACTTAGTGCAATAAAAATTTAAGTTTTGTGCGAAAGTTAGTATAATAAGCATATTATAGTCAAACCAGCGTAAGCAGTCCTCTAGGGGCGGGACTGAATTAAACCCAGCAGTAAATAATCAAATTTATTAACTAATACATTTTGAGTATTCGAATATAAATATAATTTTATCGGTTAAGACTAGTTATACCACGCGCTTCAGTGAGATTTGGCCAAGTTGTTTTGCGTTCTTAGCCACGCCCATCGGACTTCTTACGTTATTTGGATTATAGCAGTCGTACATAAAATAATATACATTAAAATATTCTGCAATTTTTGCAGATGCGGCTTGTTGCGCCTGGGTGACCGAATAACGGCCGTTAACGGGCACAGCACGGCCGGTATCGGTGCAGCGGAGGTGATACAGTCTATCACCACAAGCCCTAAAACGGTTACCTTAACCGTTGATTTTGATATCGACGACATATATCGGCGGCCCGTTACAACGGCACCGTTTCCCGTTACCCTGCTCGTGAAGGATCCTCCACTTGGACTCGGGATAACCTTAACGGGTGAGTTGAAATTGTTGCGGATAATGCTGCTAAATGAAGGGTGAGTTACCATTATTGTCGATAATATTGCTAATTATTAGTGAGTTATTATTATTAAAACTTCACGCTTGAGCTCCCACGGACAGGTAATACAACCCAAATGAAGCATCTTGCAACACCAGGAAGCCCAAAACGCTGCTAAAGGAAATCCATCAAAAAGCCATTCACAGCTGACTTAAACGCCTGCAAGCCAAGTTACTGCTCTTGTAGGTAATGTTGACATCGATATAAGAGCTATTGCCATTAAAGGTGTTATTTCCTGTTATTGCGAGGAATACTCTTAATTAAAGGGTGTGTTGCCGCTATTGTGGATAATACTGTTGATTAAAGGGTGAGTTACCGGTAGTGTGGATAACACTATTGGTTGAAGCATGAGTTGCCGCTACTGTGCGTAATACCGTTACCTGAGAGATCAGTTACCGGTAACACGACTATATATTTCATTGAAAATTGTACTTCACCTCTGTACCCAAACGTGTAGTGCAAACACAAGAAGTGGATGTCATGTACCTCGGAAAATCTGATCTATATTTATTTTTCTAGCAACAGAAACCGACATTCGTCCTGTAAAGTAGCTAGCTAGTGGAACAATTAAACCTTAGCTGTTACTCCGAAAAACAGAAAAAAGTTCTCATTAAATTCCAATGGATAGAAAAATTTTGTGGTATCTACTTCTTGAATTATGGAGTGGTCTACTTTGTAAATACTGAGCAGCATTTGATTCGAGAAATATCCTATGAATAAAAGAGAGAGAGAAAAAAGAAAATATTAAGACAGACATGACCGACATGCAAACCTTAATCCCATGAAGAACCTGCAGCGTTGTTCGTAAAGCACGATTTAAACAATGATATTGTTACCGGAAATAGATGATACATTCGGCCCTTACAGGGTTATAATACCTGCTACCCTCTAAACTTAGCCAATATTACATATTTAAAAGCTCAAATGTACTATAATATCGGCGACCCCACAACTTTCAATATGAAAGAATGAAATCCTCAAATTACAAGTTGAGGAAAATAAAGCTAATTGACTACAAGGTAACAGGCTAAGATAAAGGGATGAGATGAAGTAAATTTTTTAGGAATTCGTGAATGAAGGAAATTGCGAGGGGTAGTAAGTGTACATAGTTCTATTGTTTTGTTTTCCGAAAACCAAACCTTTTCTTCAAATTCAAACACTGATGAAAAGTTGGTATTAATGAGCTCCACTCTACCAAAAACTAAATGACTTACCTTATATCTACTAAATTTGTACTTTACTCAAGTACCTCCTACAACAGATACACCTCGGCTGTACCATGAAGCATCGTCGGCCTCCCCCGGTTCCAAGTCTCCGGATCGGGCCATGGTTATTACGTCTGTCGTAGCCGGATCTCCAGCACACAGGACCGGTCTAATCTCCAGCGGAGATTTGCTCCTAGCCGTGGATGATATCAAAATCTCCCATTCGTCTACGGCTCAGGATATCCTCCGCTACATCAACGGCAAAGCTGGAAAAACAGTCGACGTGCTGGTCCAAAAAGAAGATGTTTATGGCGGTAAGCAGGATTTATTTCTCTTATTACGTATTTCATATATGCTGTAACAGGATGGGCGTATGACAAATTTTAAGCATCGCTTTATGGTCTAACCTGACATTTTTTGAAAGTTCAACCTTTTCTAAGTATTCCTGTCAAATTTTGAGATGATAAAAAACTTGACAATGAAGGTGAAAAACAAGTACTCAAAAATGCTATATCTCTTTTACTCTTGATGCTTAAAACTTTGCGTACATCTCTCGTATAAAGCAATGGTTTAACAAGTGACGTACGTTGTCATGCATGAATTTTATAATTCATGGTTAGGTTTTTTCTACAAGTCTTCAGAACCGGACTCTACTTACTTAATATTATTCATAAAATTTCTACGGTATTTCTGTTTTAGTATATCCTGAATGTGTACATTATTCCCAAAAGGATATCCTGCATAATTTTATCTCTTAAGTTCTGATTACAGTTTTGTTGGCGATATGTAAAGACACGCATACCTGCTTGGCGGTTTTCACTTTAATTTTCAATTATATGATGACAAAATCCTCTCTGGACATTTTGGTTCTTTTGTAACTTTTTCGGAATAAAGTACCAGGTTCATAGTCACTTTGAGGCTTTGAGCTAGTGCACAGTACTTGATTAAAATAAAATTACAGATTGATCAGAGCACTGTAGTCATGCTACAGACTATTAAGTACAGACTGTTCAGTGGACCATGTAACAGATCCCTCAGTAGATTTCCTTATGTTACAAACTCATTCATACATAATACTCATGCTACAGATTAATCATAGCAGTGTACTTATGTTGTAGATGAATCAATGTACTCAATACTACTCATGTTACAGACTCATCAGTACAATACACGGTGGAGGTGTGCAGAGACGGGGGTCCACTGGGTGTCACCCTCTCAGGGAGCGAGGACCCCTCCACTGTACTACACGTAGCATCGCTCACTCCAGGTAACGTTGTAACAATAACATATTTTTGTAATGTATAAATCGCTTTAGCAATGTGGAAGCTGGACTACATAGCCAACAGTGTCGGTCTCTACCGTGTCTGTGTCAGCGGGCAGAGTGCAAAGTCATCAAAGTTGTTGGACCAAGCTAGAGCTTTTCTGACTCTGGTGGTGAGAGATCGCGCTGTGCTATATATAGCTGCGGCTCGTCTGTTTGTGCAAGCCTTGTAGCAGCTGGCTGAGTTTGTCCGCACGGGCTGTAATAGCTGTAGTTAGAACATTGCACTCAGTACATCCTCGCATTTGTCTATCTTGCTGTCTGTATAAATTCCTCTCAATTTAGTACAGTGTGCCCTAATATTTCAATATTCGTCGGTGTTTATCCATTGAGTGCAGTATTTGTAATATTATTAGCACAATATTTTGGTATGTAAGCTAAGCTATACCATTAGTACCTTTCCGTCAGGCATCGCATATAAATATATTGTAATTTGAGCGAGCTTCTCGAAAACCCTTCGTCGTGAATAGGTTTATTTAATACTTATTTATATCTATTGTCATCAGTTTTCCCGCCTCATGTAATTGAACTTATTCAATTTTCTAATTCTGGTAGAATTATCGATATTTTCTTTAAGAGGTGAAATAAATTTTAGTATGTTCTCATATATGCATATTTCTTTAAACAGTGGGATAAATTTTGAGAAATTTTTCCTTATGTTTTTTTTTTTTAATATTGGACGAATTGTGATAACTGTTCAGTGTTCACTGTTGTATTTTCTCTTTAAAAAGTTGGAAAAATTTGATTAATATATCGTATATACGTATATATATATATTGTAAACAATGGGGCAGATTTTTAATACCTATTTAATTCTCACCTTCTTAACTTTTTTCAAATTAATGGTTTCATTTACATCTATTTTTTTTCAATTTAGGTGGCCTGGCAGAGAGGACGGGTGCCATTCACCCCGGCGATCGTCTCTTGGCCATCAACGGCCAAAGCTTGCGTGGCCATCCCCTGAGCCACGCAGTCCATTTACTGCAGGAGGCCACGGACACAGTCACGCTTCGTATCGCTCGGCCAAGGGCCGCCCATCACTCCGGCTGCCTCGGCGGCAAGACCGGTTGGTGTCCAATATTTAGCTAAGCGTAAGCGGTGTTATATTGGTGACAGTATGGTGTGTGTGTGTGTGTCCGCAGTCGCTGCTCATAGGGCAATGTCTGTTCGGGCAACTGTTACAAAGCGAAGGCGGTGCTTCGTAATTAGTGCGGAGTGTGAACGCACTTCTCGACCAGTGTCTGTTCGATGTCCAGTTCCTTTCAACTTTTGTCGTTGAGGTTATGCTGTGCTGCGATCTGCGTGTGTTCGCTCTGAATACTTGAAATTAATATCGACATTTTGGTGAATTTCGAGGACTATTTTTGCACTTGACCCGCGTTCAAAAAATTAAAACTGGAAGCAGCTACAAGAGATCTGTACTCAGGGTCATGGTATAACAGATAGCTATGCCCATGTTACGCGTGGTTGCGATAATGGCTGATGCCCGTGCTTGCGACACGTCTCCTCTAGATTCTACCCATTATCGCATCAGCGGCCGCCCAACAGCACTTGTTTTTACGGTGCAAAAAGCAAGTGCTGTAGGCAGGCCGCCGATGCAGAAGTGGGTGGAATCTAAAGGAGGGATGTGTCGCAAGCACAGGCAACAGCGGTTGTTGCGCCATAAGTAATATGGACGTTGTTGTGGAAATTAGTTTTAGGCCTTGGGATCTGTATATTCACATTAGTCCACCGCCCTTTGATGCAGAAACGTTAGCGGCCAGCACTGTGCGCTTGGACGCCCTGGCTTCCACTCCACTTAACGGGTAATAATACTAATAATGCTGTAATTCAATTTTGCTATCCCTGCAGGAAAGACATTACATGAATTGGCACGGATCATGTATGTTCCCTTATGCCCTGATGCGCTTCGTTAAAACTACAGCGGATTATTGAGTACTAAAAGTTGAAATAATAGCGCACAGTAAAAGACTCGAACACCGAACCTCGAAATTTCTACGGCACACGCAGTCCTGACATCGGAAAATATTAGGCAAACTACCAAACGGAAAATGCCAGGTAAATTGCCAAATTAAAAATACTATTAAAACTGCAATTGGAAAATATTGGGAAAACTTCCAATCGGAAAATATCAGGCAAACTGCCGATTGAAATATATTAGGCAAACTGCTGATGGGGAAATATTAACAAAACTGCTTATAGTGAAAATTTATTCAATTTATTTTAGATTGTTCGCCCAAAGTTATTCGATTGTGTCCAACGTGGATTGTCTGTTTCCTTGATCATTTACGTTGCAAAATTCGTAGTTGAGATACGGACTGTGAACTCGCTACATGGTTTATGATAGACCTGCTTGGCTAATGCCTTCCCTACGTGACTTTTCAATCTCATTTTTTCGCTTCTAGACATGCCTGCCTAATTTCTGTGCGTCGTGACCTCGTTATCTGGTTAATTTCTTTGCCATTTGCAATGATTGACTGGCCTCCTTGCATATATTTTTTTCATTACTTCACTTATTTTGCAATTTTTTTCCTTATGACTTTCCAGTCTCGTCACCTGCTTTCCCACTGAATTTATTTTCCCGCCTTTTGATTGGCCCATTGGCTGAGTTAACCAATGATTGGCCCATTGGCTGAGTTAATCAATGATTGGCCCATTGGCTGAGTTAATCAATGATTGGCCCATTGGCTGAGTTAATCAATGATTGGCCCATTGGCTGAGTTAATCAATGATTGGCCCATTGGCTGAGTTAACCAATGATTGGCCCATTGGCTGAGTTAATCAACGATTGGCCCATTGGCTGAGTTAATCAACGATTGGCCCATTGGCTGAGTTAACCAATGATTGGCCCATTGGCTGAGTTAATCAATGATTGGCCCATTGGCTGAGTTAATCAACGATTGGCCCATTGGCTGAGTTAACCAATGTTCTCGCAGAAGATTGGNTGTATATTCACATCAGTCCACCGCCCTTGGGATCTGTATATTCACATCAGTCCACCGCCCTTGGGATCTGTATATTCACATCAGTCCACTGCCCTTGGGATCTGTATATTCACATCAGTCCACCGCCCTTTGATACAGAATCGTTAGCGGCCAGCACTGTGCACTTGGACGCCCTGGCTTCCACTCCATTACAATGGGTGATAATACTAATAATAATAATGCTGTAATTCAATTTTGTTTTCCCCGCAGGAAGGACATTACATGAATTGGCACGGATCATGTATGGTCCCATATGCCCTGATGCGTTTAGTTAAAACGACACCGGTTTATTGAGTACTAAAAGTTGAAAAAATAGCGAACAGTAAAAAACTCGAACACCGAAACTCGAATTTCTATTGCACACGCACTCCTGACATCGGAAAATATTAGGCAAACTGCCAAACGGAAAATGCCAAGTAAATTGCCCAATTAAAAATACTAATAAAACTGCAATCGGAAAATATTCGGAAACCTTCCAATCGGAAAATATAAGGAAAACTGCCGATTGAAATATAGTAGGCAAACTGCTGATCGGGAAATATTAGCAAAACTGCTTATAGTATAAATTTATTCAATTTATTATAGATTGTTCACCGAAAGTTATTCGATCGTGTCCAACGTGTATTGTCTGTTTCTTTGATCATTTACGTTGCAAAATTCGTAGTTGAGAGGACGGTGACCCGCTACATGGCTTATGATAGACCTGCTTGGCTAATGTCTACCCTACGGGACTTTCCAATCTCACTTCTATTTCTTCGCTTCTACACCTGCCTGCCTAACTTCTGTGCCTCGTGACCTAGCTATCTGGTTAATTTCATTGCCATTTGCACTGATCGACTGACCTCCCTGAATATATTTTTTTAATTATTTCACTTACTTTACAGTTCTTTCCTAATGACTTTCCAGTCTCGTCGCCTGTTTTTACACTGAATTTATTTTCCCGCCTCTTGATTGGCGCATTGGCTGAGTTAACCAATATTCCCGCAGAAGATTGGGCCATTTCTCCGCCATCAGTCGACTCCGCCGTAGAGTCTTGGGCGGGGAGCAGCGGAGCAGGCGAAGCTTCTCCGTCTTCTCCGCCTCTCTCACCTTCTCCTCCGTCTAAGCGAAGTCTCCTCCATAATGTTTCAGGTAACCAATGAGCATAACTAGAGCACTCTGAGAGCGCATACCTCCGCCAAGCAAAGCAACGGTAACAAAAAATCCAAATTGGCGCTGAAATCATGTTATTCTTTGTGTCAAGTCCAAAATCTAATCATTTGTGCTTTTTGATAGTATCAACACCTGCAATTTTTTTGAAGATCTGCTCATAACTTTTTGGCTTATGCTGCTAACAAACATTATGACAAACATAAATCAAACATACAAATAAACCAACCGGTCTGCACCGAAATTCAATCATTTATGTCTTTTAATATTACTAACAACCCCTATAAATTTCATAAAGATCCATTCATTATTTATTGAGGTATTGTGCTAACAAGCACAAATTAAAAACAGTTACAAAGGAACGAACGAACATACGGATCATCTAAAAAATTTGGTGATTTACTCTTTGTAATAAACCTAACAGCTCATGCAAATTTCATGAAAATCCATCCATAACTTTTTGAGTTATGGCATTAACAAAAATGAGGCAGACAAATAAACGGACAAACGGATGGACGGATGGATCTTCACCAAAAGTTAATCATCTGTTTCTCCTAACATACTTAATAATCCCTGTTAATTTCATTCAAATCCGTTCATAACTTTTGGAGTTACCTTGAGGACAGACAAACACAAGACAAATCCGACGAAAACATAGCCTCCTCGGCGGAGGTAATAATGACACGCAGTGATAGTCGAATAAGTGGTACTATAGCAATCGATGGAATCGAATAGGGTTCACTTCGTTAATTTCTGAACAATTTGTAAATGTTTTTCAGCTTCGCAGGCTAAGTGGTTAGCTTTGTTGCCTAGCTTGTTGCCACGAGGTCGAGCGTTCTGTTCCCAGACCAGGGAAAAAAATCTTGGTGCTCGAAAATGCTGCGCTACCAAATCTGCCTCTGACTGCCTAAAGTGGGGAGGGGGTACTGACCTTACTTCATTGGGGGGGTAGCAAGCACAGTTTTCATACATGACTCGGATAATCTGTGGTCGACCTCAGCCGTACACTGCTCTAGGCTTGCGGTCAAGGCGATTTATCTTGTCCCGGAATTAATGTACAAGTTAGGGCAAATACAATTTATTTTTCTGATTATCCGCTCCAACGAAGGAAAAACGAGGGCTGTATTACCGAAAGTGTAAAGTGTGTGTGTGTCTGAGCCCCAGGCATTGTTGACACCACGCGCAATGTCTGTACGGCGCAGAGCGCCTCTCAGAATTTTGTCGCTTGATGTTGTGCTTCGTCAGTAGTTAATATTACAAAGATACAAAGATTGCAATCCCGCAGCTTCATTGTAGCGATTTCATCTCTAGGAGCCGTGAAAGACGGAGAAAATGCTTTCTTTATGCTTGGCAGCTATTATTTTTCAATATATTTGATAGTGAGAATTGCATCCCTACATATAGCAGCAGTTATCTAGTTAATAATTGATTTTCCTTTTGCGCGCATAATTTCTTCCTGCTGCTCGATCTTACCAATTTCTTTTCTATTTTTTTTTATGCTCACATCGGAAATTTAAAACTATCAAGATGTTGCATATATAAATTTTTTTTTACAAATTTCCTTCCGTGGGGTAACTTTTTTGTGTCGTGTCTCTGCAGACTTAAAAAAGTATAATTTTCATGGCTCGGTCGCGCTACAGAAGACAGGACATAAAATGTCAAGCTTGGTCCTTCAAGTTCAATTTCTGTTCATTCTGAGACTGTAAATTAGATCATCAAAAATATTTCCAATTTACTTTTTATATATTTATATTTATGTGATTTAATTTTCCATTTTCTTTTTAGGCCAGAAAAATTCCAAGGCCAAGTCCGCCTGGAGACGTAACTCGAAACACAACTTGGTTCTTCTATTTTTATTTTTCAATTACTCTAAGATGAGCAAAATTCATCTCCCAAGGTCTATGTAACTTGCCTTCCGATAATTTATATTTATCTAACTTCGTTTTCAATTTCCTTCTTAGGCCAGAAAATTCCAACTCCAAGATCCAGTCCAGCTGAAGGTGCAAACACCACCTCATGTTCAACAGCGGAGGCCGACGCCACTGTGATTCCAGACGCTGTTCTTGCATCTGATAACAATCGGGGTTTAAGGTCAATGCTTGTCCTTCTGTTACATGGTCGACTACAAGATAACTTCGCTCTGGTAGGACCGGCATTACTCCTGGGTCTTTATTGGAGGGAAGATGGGCTTAGTGCCGAAACCGGAACAGCTGATAGTGCAAACCGAGTTAAAGTGCCGGTTTCTCAAAACATGGTCACCCAAAGTACGGGGAAAAATTTTACACTGGAAGTTGGATCTGCTGCAGATGCACAAGAGTTAACAAATACTGAGACGGCCACTGCAGTGTCGGATATTACTCGAAGGAAATCAGGTAAAATGTAGAACCCATTAGATCAGCAACAATATAGAAAGTACTTAATTTCTCAGGTAAATCGGGAAAAATGCACAAAATACAATAAAAGGTAAAATAATTTTAAAGCGCCTGCAATATTTCGCTACGTATCATGCAAACATGTTCAATGTATTTAAACTCTATGTATATTTCTTTAGTGTATTAAATAAATAACTTTTATTATGAACACAATAGGTTCACAAAATACGCTTACAAGCTCACACGTACAAACAAAGTAGCCAAAGTTCAACCTAGTAATTAGGCCCAGTCACAAATATTGGTGGCCACGTACAATGAGAATAAATAGATACACTCAGCCTACACCTGCAGACACGAAGGGCATTGAGCAGCTCAATTTCTCACAGGAGAGAGAAAGAACTCTTGACTGCATTGGTACAGAGAATTTAACAGATTATCTTTGTACAGTGTGATTGAGACACAGCGTTTCATTTTAGCTGGCCTGGCCAAGGGGCTTGTAACAATAATAATAATATAAGTTGCACNAATTCCAGTTACGAACAGGAAGACAATGTACCAGCTGATGTTCTATTGAAGCGAGACCATCCTGGCCGTAATGAGGACCCAGAAATTTGGAGGGAAGATGGGCTTAGTGCCGAAACCGGAACAGCTGATAGTGCAAACCGAGTCAAACTGCCGGTTTCTCAAAACATGGTTACCCAAAGTACGGGGAAAAATTTTACACTGGAAGTTGGATCTGCTGCAGATGCACAAGAGTTAACAAATACTGAGACGGCCACGGCAGTATCGGATATTGCTCGAAGGACATCAGGTAAAATGTATAAAATACTTAATTTCTGAGGTAAATCGGGCAAAATTCAGAAAATACAATAAATGGTAAAGTATGTATAAAGCGCATGCAATATTTCACTAAGTATCAGGCAAACATGTTGAATGTATTTAAATTCTATGTATATTTCTTTAGTGTATTGTTGTTAGGATAGTTCTGGTAAATCGGTTAATGTAAAGAATAGGCATACATATAAGTACGTACAATGATGTTAGGTACAATTATATTCAGTGAATATGCCTAAGTACTTTTTGTGAAGTACAGCTACATTATATTATTCACCCAATATTGGTCCTGTAGATATCTGAAGTACGTAAATATATTAAGTACAGTTATTGAAACGTACGTATTCTATCTAAAGTATATTGAGGTACAAGTAGGTTAATTGTATATGACAAAAGTACATACATTCGTCGCATAGTTTTCTTTTGTTAGCGTAATTTATATATCTTAGGTACATTTATGTACAACACAGTTATGACTCGTCTATATATTCACGGCAAATGTATGCCACGAGCATTAATGATCAGAATATACTTCTCAGGATACGTTTCCATGCTCACATAAAGCATTTGTAAAGTACATATAAACTCAGATGGTATCGTAGATTGTCGTTGGTGACGCATTTGTAAGTGCATGTGATTTGTAGGCTGGATTATTACGCGTCAGGCGGGGGTTCACGCGACTGTCGTTTGGTCCCCTTACGCCCAACTCCTCGTCCGCATGCGTTACTGTGTTCATTTGAAACAGCAAGTATCTGGCCATCTCTCTGGGTTTAATTTACTTTATTTTTAAAGGGTTACTCTTGGTAGCTCTTGCTACACTTGCTGACGTTGACGGCACCAACGTTTTGACGAACACATATCTGTGTTTCCAAGGATAAAACAAAGAATTCAATAAGGGTAGTCAACTTGACTGCACTCTCCACTGGGAGCCCCACACGCACTGGTTCGTGCCATCCTTACTCTGAGAAATGCCTATGGACACCCAAAGGCTGTCGTGTGAACCTGCCTTTACGGTTAAAGAGTAAGCGGGTCTGGCTGCAGCAAAGAGAAAGCGAGGATGTATCGGCAGTAGCATGATACGTGTACGTAGGTATGCCCTTCCTCCAAGCAATACCTATTCGGGATTCAATGCCTGGCCGACGGTTGTTGTAGGAGATTGTTCTATGCTTCCAGCTGTGGGTTTCCGCGAGGACTACAGGTGTAATTGATTTTTGTGTCATTTGTTGTAGAAACTCGCGCTTTGTTTCGATAGTGGGTTTCTGCAAGGGTTCTAAATCAATTTACTCTTTGTGACTCTTGTCATAGCAGATAGCTCCATTCTTCTACTACCTTCCTCTCCGAGGACTGTAGTAGAAATTGATTTTTGTGACTCCTGTAGAAGATTTTACTACACTTTGGCTCGTGGATTTTTACGAGGATTCTGGCTAAAAATGGGTTTTTATTTTTTATATTAACCCAGAACCCTCGCCGGACTGGGACGAAATGATCGCCGCCCTCAACCACATCAGCGAGAGCTGTGGCGTTGCCATGCGGGCCGACCTGCCCGTCGGCGGTGAGATAACCCTTTTCTGTCATAGCGTTTTTTACGTACAACATTTCATATAATGCTAATACTGCGAGAAAGACATATTGAATCATAAAAGAAAGGGCAAAGGCCCGCTACGAGACACAGAATTTGTGTGCGATTCGCTGACTTGGAGTGCGCTAGTACTCAAATCCCATGTCTTAAGATACCGGGACCTTTAGTCGTATATGTTTGGTCTCCTTCGACTGGAGTGGCGTAATAATTCCAGCAAGGATTGACTTATCCGGAACTTCAAACAGCAGCGTTGGATTCGCCTCCTAGAATCATATGGCGGGTATTAAGAGCCCACCAATTACGCTTGAGACGGCCGACAACTCCATCTTACAGAGCAGGACTGACTTTTTCCCCCCGTTTCAAGGGCAACAAGTCAGGATTATGCGGCTGAGATTCAATTCAATGGGTCGAAGCCAGCCCACCTGTCTGAAGTTCCGAACAAGTTAAATCTCGACTGAGTTCAAGGTGTTAATCACAAGCCGATAATGCTTGAGACAGCCGACGATTTAATCTTGATCGAAAGACGTACTTTTCTTCAAGAAGAACATGCTTTTTCCCCTAAAGTTTTTTGTATTCCTTCATCTCAAAATACTTTCCCTTTCCACTAAAAATTTTTTCCCCAAAGTTTTTTCCCTACCTAGATATATATTTTCCTATCCTTTGCCGCTTTAAAATTTTCTTTTTCAAACGAAATTTTCCATTCCTTCACAAAATTTTTAATCCTCTTTTCCCTTCGCGTATAGGACGGCACTTCTTTATTCCCCCCAAAAAACAGCTGGCTTTCTCTCCTCAAAAACGAGCGCCTACCTCATTTTCCCTGCCATATTTTCCCGAAAAACAAGCCTCTTCTCTGCCATTCACGCGCCCAACTTCCGGTCACTTCGCAAAGAACTTTAATTACTTCATTTTCCTCTTCCCAACTCCTCATAACTTTATCATAAAAAGTTACCCTTTTTTGTACGGAGGTACAAATCCGTTAAACGAATGTGGCAGTTGCGGAACGTTTTGCTTTCAAACGGAGCAACCGTAGCCGTTCCGCTTACTTGACTTCTAAATGCGCCTTTTTTTCATTTTTGACCGCTTTTTCCCTACCTTTTTTGCCCCTGATCAAAGGCTTTAAAAAAGCTTTGCGGTCGGATGATCTTCCAAAGGTGAATTTAACGAATGGCGGCTGAAATTCTCGGTAACGTAGTAAAGAATTGACCTTTGAATACGCTACTGAATTTTCGTTTGTTTTTTTGACAATTTACTTGTGTTTTTTTTTAAATTTACGAATAACTAGTGTGCACAGCCGTAAACACGGGTGGTATATTTGTGTAGCAATGAATTATAAGCGTTGTTTACTTTGTTTCGGTAATAATTAGCGCACAATGCCGCAAATATGAAGGTGGTGGATTTGTGTTTGAATAGATTATCAGAGATATTTACTCTCGCTTAGAAGTAACCAGTATGTCCAGATGCCGCCAATAACGTTATTTTGAATTGTCTAGGTGTTCAATATGCATACTCAAAACTGATTTTTCCATGTATTGTGCAAATGATTACTAATGGGAAGTCAAACCTTGTGACCGTTTTATGGTTCTTCCTTTCTGGCAATGTCCTGCATGGAAACCCAGCTAGCCTTTTATTTGTTGGACGGACTTTCCTGTAACAGATAAAAAAGTTAATACCGTACTGTTTTTATTAATAAATATCACTAAGAAAAGTCTTAGAAGTAGCAGTTTATTTTATATTTGCAATTGTGTTGTGCAGCAGCTGGTACTAAATCGCGCCCTGACTTCACTGATATGAATTCGGAAGTTCGTTTGAAACTGGATGAGCAGTCCGGGACTTACAGCGTATCGGGGGCTGAGCGGCTGCGGGACCTGAGCCAGGCTGATGGCGCTAGCAGAGGTATAGGAATGCATGGTATATTATTCCTAGACTACACTATACTTTACAGCCCACTCGAAACCCCAAGTGGGCCTGACGGCATATTTATAAAACTTCATTAAACTCTTGCCAGTCACCATAATGACCTCAAGCTAAAAGTAAACTGTTCGTGATGATGCAAGGAAGGTGTTTAGTACCTGGCAAGAAATGCAAATTCGTAGTTAGGTCTCAATGCTGGACGTACGATGATCATTGAAGTTCCAGACAACAAAATGACTTAAAATTGACTAAAGCTAATTTTGCTCTTTGCCATTGGCCAGTGCCAATGTTTCTGCCCTGCAGATGCTCTCCTTGCATCTCCAAGAACAGTTTATTCTTTGTTTGAGGTCGCTATGTTGATTGAAAAAATTTTATATCTGAGTTTTATCCATTTGGGAGGCGTGGACGGTCAAGCGTCGGGTGGTCTATGATCCAGGTCATGTGCTATTTTGTTCCGGAAGCACACTATGCATTCGCACTCACAACTTGGTTCGAGGGTACACAGCTCACACCTCATTTCTGCTATCGTATCTGTGCTGCTGATTTAAAATGTGTATCACAGCGACTCGCGTGCCGTGCGTCCTCGCATCAAGTTAGGCGTGCTAATGCTTATGTGTCTCCGGTATAAGACAAGGCACACTGTACTTAACGGTCTGCTCGAAGTCCCACGTAGGTCCTGCTACTGATGGATGAAATTTCAGTAAAATACTTTGTAAACAACATTAGGGCACCCAAGCATGTCCTGGAGATGCAAGATTTATTATCAAATATGCCCACTCGTCAATATAAGTCAGCGGTGGTGAGAATCATTAATTTTAGCCTACCAAAATAACCTAAAATGACAAAAATTAATATTGTATTCCACCGATAACCTATGCTTATGAATTCGTGTTTCTCGCTCATAAACCCATTCATTGTTTTACCATGAACAATTGAGCGGCCTTTTTTTTAGGTCGCTACGTTAATTACCAAAAGTTTATTAGCCACTGGACCCATTTGCAAGGAACGGCCGCCAAGTAGCGTGTAGTCTATGGCCCTATATTTTTAATAGACCTATTAAATAATTTTTTGTTCATCAGCTGCGGAGTGATAGGTTGCGTTCATAGCTAGTGCTGACAGAAACCCAGACAGCACTGTCGCTATAGGTCTGCTATACTGTATAATCAAACTACTCATACAGACATAAGTTCGCGTGTAAAATTAACATTTATGAACAGAGAGATTAGGAGCACTCTTATTATTGTATTATTATGAACCAGTAGTAACAAACAAGCACTAATTTTACCATAGGATAATAGAGTGATTTATATAACTGCAGACAAAGAGACCATCAGAGAAGACCGTTATACCTGCCTATATTTATATTACGTTTGCTGGACGCAGATGAAGGTTCACCTGATGTCAGCACCCAGCGAATGTTCCGAGTATCGCTGACAAAAGACCCCGTGTATGAAGACTTTGGGTTCAGCGTGTCGGACGGACTTTACGAGCGGGGGGTGTACGTCAATAGGATACGTCAGGGAGGTCCTGCTGACCGCAGCGGCAGGATGCGATCCTACGACAGGATACTGCAGGTGAGATATTCTGCGACACTTTGGAGCAGGATATTTAAAGCCTGATATTGTTGGATACGTTGGGGCAGGATATTGTAAGTCAGATATTGTGGGATACCTTGGCGGCAGGATAGTAAAGAAATTAGATATTCTGGGATACTTTGGGACGGGATATTGTAAGTTAGATATTCTGGGATACCTTGGCGGCAGAATAGTAAAGAAATTAGATATTCTGGGATACTTTAGGACAGGATACTGCAAGTGAGATATTCTGAGTTACTTTGGGACAGGATCTTGTAGGATATTTTGGGAGATACTCTGGAACGCTGTGGCAGGATACTGCGAGATTTTCTGGGATACTTTGGAGTAGAATACTGTGAGATATTCCGGACCAGCTATTATGAGGAAATTAGAGGCGGAATGCTGCAGATGAGATATTCTAAAATACTTTATGGCAGGATGAAGTAGGTGATACATTTTGGACAAGTTATTCTATGGTATTTGGTGACGCGTCACTACCGGGGCGGTATTCTGGGATACTTTATCACAGGATATCGTAATGATACATTCTGAGATATTGTAAGGCACACTGTCGCAGTTGAGATATTCTGAGGGAATTTTTAATCGGGATACTTTGCGTCAGAATTTTGTGGTAGGAGACTGTAGATGATATATACTGGATCTTTTGTTCTAGAAAATTTGGCCATATGTAATTGAAGGAAGATATTCTGAACGTATTGTGACAGGACACTGTTCGTGTGTTATTCTGGAACAGTTAACCTGTCCTGGGGAACCTGGTAACAGGCTGGTAGAAATTAGAATTATGGGGTAGGTACTTTATTTTAGTATATATATATATAACGTATGTTATATTCTGGGTTAAGTTATTCTAGAGTAGGATTGAGAAATTATAGCTCTTTTAAGAAATTTATTTACCCTAAAATTTAGTTCCTAGTGCTGTATTGAATATATGCCTGCATATAATTATATTGTCTTTACTGTGTATATCTTTATGCAAACGGAATTTCGAGATGCGATTTTAGTTTCTTTTTACTAATGATGTCAACATAGGGTTGTTTCTTAGATAAACAAAATTTAGCGAAGACTGTCGAAAATTCTTTATTTAATAATTTCTGCTGCTGCCTCAATATGCAATGGCGAAGTTTAGCCACGACTTCAGCTCATTTACTGATTAGAAATCACCCAAAATTGTCTGATTTTCCAGGTAAACGAAACACTGAGCCACGACTTCGACTGCTGCCTCACGGTACCGCTGATCGCCTCCGCTGGGGATCACATCGACTTGCTACTTTCTCGAAACTTAAACGAAGAGATGACGCCTCTTCTGCGGCGCACTCCCGATTTCGTAGCTCCCGGCTCGGCCACCAGCGCTCTTTCCCAAGCTCATACGTGTACCAACGGTGGAAGCTCGCTGTATTCTCAGGATTTACTGTATCCTGGTCAGTCCGCCAATGCCAGGATACAAGCGGACCGCTCAGAATTCCTGAATTCCCAACTATACTGCAACAGCAGTCCGTATTTACGAAAATCCGAAATTCCGGCCCGATCCCAAACCAAATCGACAGATTCGGGATCGTCTTTGACCTCGGGAGTAACCACTTCTAATGGCCCAACAAGGACGTCGAATTTAGATTCTAAAGCGGCGACGGCAATGAACAATATCCTGCCTGTTGTGCAGAGAAAACGACTAGAAAACGTGGAATCAAGTCCTAAAGCTGGCCAGTGTACAGCGGGGACTGCAGTATCTTCTTCTCTGGAAGACCAAATGCGAAAATTAAGCGATGCCAAGAGGTCTCATCTCCTGCACTGGGCGGATCGGACCTTAACGGTGTCTGGAGCATTGTCCATAAATGGAGATGGGGGAGCACAAAAGGGTTCTGGAGGTCCTATTTCGGAACACTCGTCGGGAAATGAAGCTCGAAATAGTAACTTTGGAAAGGCGAATAAATGTAGTACTCCACCAGCCGAAGCTAGAGTTGGTACTTTTGGAAAGACGAATAAATGTAGTACTCCACCGGCCGAAGCTAGAGTTGGTACTGTTGGAAAGACGAATAAATGTAGTACTCCACCAGTTGAAGCAAGAGTAAATAACTTCGGAAAGACGAATAAATGCACTACACCGTTTGAAAATAAAACTGAGGTGCCATCTGGTAGCGAAGATACTGCATTAACATGTGAAGCAGCTGTACACAGGCCAGTTACATCAAGCACTTTTAGGACTAACAAATCAGTTTCTTCAATTTCCAAACATTCGACGTGTGCTCCAAATGTACTAGCAACCGTTGCCTCTGCACCCAATGCAACTGCAACTTCACTACCTTCGTGTTCTTCCACTACATCTGTAGCGAGTGCAAAAACAGTAAACGATATTTCATCTTCTCATCCATTAACTGCATCTGTTCCATCCTCCTTCTTAGCAAGTGCGCCAGCACCCAGCTTATCCGTTCCTGGTGCATTTGCACCAAATGCAGCGACACATAGTGCATCCGTTCCAAATTCATGCATATCAAATGCACCGGTTTCCAATGCATCAATAGCCAATACATCTGCTGGCTCAGGCCCCGCGGACAAAGTTACGTCTGCTCGACCAGCTGTGGGCCCCGCAGATCCAGTATCAGCTGGGCTGTACGTGAGCAAGGCGATGGTCCAGTTTCATGTTCTTGAAAGCGAGATGCAAACGAAGTTGCAGCAATGATTCTTCACCGTTCCTATTTCAAATAAAATATCTACATGTCTCTAGAAAATAATATGGGCTGCTGAAAAAATAGAAAAACAAGTTCTGGGTATAAGTGCACTGTGGTACGGGGAGCTGGTGGACTTACATCGGGAAGAAGGACGACTATACGGAGAAATCTAAGTGAAATAAAATTTTCCTCGAACTATGTTTTTAATAAATAGACTATGTTAATATTAGGAGCGGTACTCTCTCACACTGAACCTCAGGACACAGTTTTAGGTGTTCAGAATTAGATAAGAGTCGGCTGTTCCTCAATTCCAAGGCACCCCGATAATATAAAGATCTGATCTTCAGTAAGTAGCTAGGATACGTTCCCAGCACAAGATGTTGTTTAAGAAGACCGTACTAATTATACAGGATAGTGCCTTTTCTCTGCCCTCATCAGTGGCAGAATGTCAGTGTCAGCATCGCGCACGGTTGTACAGAAGATCGAGGCTTTCCGCCAGACGGGTGAATGCTTACGGTGCCTGGCTTGCTGACTCGGCACTTTCCGGCATTCAGATCTACTGCGGGGGTACTGACTCTGACCGGAAATGGGGTGATCGAGAGTCACAGTTGTCGCATGAGCTTTCCGTCTCTGGCGACACAACTCTAAGACTTTGTGGCTGACTGCAGCTGTGCGCTTCTTCTTATCCAGCGGGCTTCGATTTGCAGCACGAATCAGTGTATGTGAATTTTCCATTTGGGGTTTGCAGTCGAGTTGATCTTATCTCTACCAACTGTATGCAGGCTCTATACATTGCGGATTATCTTGTATATTTATAATTATGCTTTTGAAAACTGTTCCTTTGATGTACAAATTCTGAACTTTTATGCTAAAATCATCTTAATGCGTTTTACTCACCCAAAACTGCACTGATTGACGTAGAGAATGTTTATTTTGAAGGTAAAGTATCCTATCTTATTTGGATACCTAAATCTATTCTATTGCTATAAAGATTTCTGAAACAATAATCTAGTCAACTATTTTAACCGTAAAGTGGCCGAAACTCAAAAATTCTTAACTAATCAAAAGAACTTTTCTGAAAGAAAAGTTTTCTTCGATTTCCCGTTCTAGTTCCGAAATAGGAATGACGTTAGATACCTATACGGATTAAATAATATTCAAACGTGAATTATTCTGTACCCTCCTGCAAACTAAGCATCAACATTACGAATTGATGATATTCTACTAAGAATTACTCCCATATCATTCCGGTATCTTTTTCAACATTCAAAGTTATGTAATATTATTCCACTATAAACGATGCCTAAGCTAACACTGATCAAGCATTGCTCAGCTCCAATTAATATCTGTGAAAACAGGTGTGTTATTTCCATTAAAAAATGAAATACAATGAAGAAAACGATATTTTTTAGTTTCAGATATTTTGTGATTTGTAGGGTTATTCTTAAAGTTTGGTTTCTTCTCCACTAAAGAATTTTCAGTTTTTTCAGCCTTCACATTCGTGAAATTTAAAATTAAAGCTGTTGTAAAAATTATTCTGATTTAGTTGTACCAAAAATTACATTAACTATCGGAATTTCAACACCACCCCGTAATTTCTCTTTTTCATGAATAGAATTGTAAATATTTTCAACACCTTCGCATGCCCGCGCGTTTTCACTTTCATGTACACATTTGTAGCTCTTTAAGTATTTGTTGTTTCTTTTTAAGAGTATTTAAGTTTTTTTCGAATTTATATAACTTTAACCCCTTACTATTCTTCTCTTGTGCTAGTACTGCTTCAGAATGACTTTTTTTATGAGTGAATAATGTCTCCTTACATAGTTATTAGCCTTTCTTCAACTAGCGTGCTCTGTCGCACTCTTTACCTAATGATAAGTGATTTTATTTTCACTAGCGTAATCTATCACAATCGTAAACTCTAACTAATGTTAATTAGCTTTTTAGCACTATCGTACTCAACCAAACACTTTTCATAATATTAATTTTTAACCAGACCTCCATACTCTTCTATTATATGTAATACTAACTATGTATTTAGCATAAAAGTTTATTTGCCAGTTAGTCTAATAATCTTTGATCGCTCAGGGATTTAAAATAGTTTATTTTCAAGTTCTATAATGATTGTAAGATGTTCTACGAATTCAAGTATCATTAGAATTAATTTAAAATTTTGTTAACGAAGTGTACAGATTTTCCAGTTCATAGTGATAAACTAATGATTCTTTTATTGAAACATCCTTTCTTCCAACATCCCAAGGTAGCAAAGCGAAACAGTTGCCCTCTTGGCGACAGTTTTGTGTCCACTCAATCTTTTCCAAAAGCTCCCAGCTTCTACGTGTCCACTCGGCGTCTCTTCGGCTATTGTTGAAGGTGGTTGTTTTGTGTTGCTTTTTGACTCGTGTCGTAAAGGTTATGCTATGACGTAAGCAATGGGTTTTGCGAAAATTCTAATTTGTTATATAAGGTCATAGGAATGGATTCACGAAATATAATCTCTTCAATGTACAAAAAATTCTATTTTTAATAAAATACATCAGCTGAACCAACGACGGGTTCACACGACTGTCAAATAAGCCTGTCCGTCAGCTCAGCGTCAAAATGCGTTGCTGTGTCCGCGTAAGCAACAGAAAAGTGCTCAACTTTTTCAGTTTTAATCTTCTTTGGGACTTTAACTAGAGACAGTTGCTAGGCAACTGACCTACGGCTAACATTTTTGCAAGTCTCTTGACGACACACAATTGTGTTTAAAAGCGCACTCACTGTAAAACTGCTGGTAGTTATGCTGCGAGAATGCGTTTATTTGACTGTTGTGTGAAATGATGCTTACCCAAACACAAGGTAGGCAACCTTCCTATGAAGTATCGGAAAATGCCGTTAAGGTTTTTACGAGTATAACGTACGTTTATTTTCATGAGTTTTCCTATGCATGACGTTCCGAAATATAACTCGCTCTTTTAAAAGTTGGGAATGCATCTAAACTAGTGAACAACCTGTTCACAATTCTCCTTACTAATGTGTAAGAGAGAATTTATCGTCACCAGTGCGTAGGAAAGAATTTATTCCTACCAGTATGCAAGCAATATTTCATTCCCGCACCTGGAGAATTTATCCCTACCAATGTACAAGAAAGAATTTATCGAACGCATGTGATCCAGTTTTCTGTTTAATTGATCAAAAATTGAGCATGAAATACACAGCTTGTCTCAAAAAGCTATTTCACAGTCTTAAAAAAATATATACTGGGATTTTAACACAACACTTGAAAGATGCTAGTAGCTATTACAGAAGCGCTCCCTACTTCCAGCTTAAGTGTGCAGCAATGGGATTATTGACGCTGAAAAAAGGGTAACGTTTACGCTGTTTACTCATTTATTAGCATGTTTTCTATCTTATTTACTTGATAATAAATTCATTGACGCTTTGAACATAACTTTCAGGGGATCACACCGTTTAGCGTTTCAAATACGATCATTCTATTTTCCTTAAGCACGCCATAAACAATATTTAACGCTCGAGTAGCCATGATCAAAGGACACCATTTACCCCCTCGAAACTTGCAGTTCATCTTCCAAACAAACGCAATATTTAACGCTTTAGAAATTATAAGCAAGGGGCATTGTTCGCCCTTTCAAAGCGTGCAGCCCATCTCTCTTGCAGAAGCAACAAACAATTTTTGATGCTTAAGAAATTTTGTTCATAAGACACCATTTACTGTCTCGAAAGCACACAGCAACTCTTGCTTTTCATGCGCACGTATTCCTCAAATTTCCGCAAGATTCTGCAGAAGGCATACCAGTATACATCTCCTTATTTCTGGCCCGTAATTAGAGCAGTTAATTAGCACCAGCGTAATTGGCTTATTTCGCTGGACTGAAGAGCCAAGGAAATAACTAACGCAGTGTAGCCCCACGTTTTTGACCAGACCTAAAAGCGTCGAGGTAATTAAATGTTCGGTGCCTTTCCCGTAGACGTCTTGGCTCGCTCAGTTACCGTGTTCGTTATAATAGAGGCGTTGTGTTAATTGCAGCGAATGCTGTCTCTTTCCACAAGACTTCGTTGCCATTATTTAGGAAGTTCTAAGGAGAAAATTTTGTAATTTTCTCCAATATATATCACTTTCATATTACCTATTTAAATGCCCGATAACTTTTCATTGTGAAGGTTCACAGCGTAGTCATGGAACAGTTGAATGTTTATCGCCCTTTTTTCGTGGATATATCAAGACTAAGCATTCACTAGTTACCATTTATTACACCAGCGAGCAAAGCGAAGAGCGGTTGAATATTCGTTGAATATTTATGTATAAATATATATATATATGTTTATATTTTTGTGTCCGTTGGCTGCAACTGATTTGTACGACAAGTTTCGTTGAAGCGAAGATGACATACTTCTTTCTAAAGCTTCACAGAAGCCTTTCCAAAACTCTATATTTTCTCTTGTCATCTTCACTAGATGTTCTCAGGATTACAAAGGATAACCATTTTGCAGCAATAAAATCCTTGTATTTCTGTTAAAATGCTACGTTTCGATCAAGCTGTGCTCATATTTATGCTCAGGTTACAAACTGCCAGACATTCTAGTGCTAGGCCAACTTATGGTGCAGATAAGAAAACGGAAAAATGAAAGAATATGAAAGAGAATGGCACCAACTGATGGTTGACTAAAGAAATTATTTATTTGTATATCTGTTTGTCTGTGCACCCAAAAAGAGGGAGGAGCTGAGAAACATTCATAATTTTTTACAGCGAGTTTGCTGGGTTGACCTAGATGTGATTCATGCCAAAAAGCTAGGCCGAGCTGGCCATAAAAGATGACGTCTTTGAATTTACCTCCACCGCTGCAGATGTTTGGGGGCGCCTGAATAAGTACTAACTGAACAAGCGCTACTGGAAGGAGCGCTATTGGAATGAGCGCAAACTGAAACGATCGCTAACCGGAATAAAAGCTAAAAATCCTTAATTGCTAATTCTTCAAAAAAGTTCCTGCGCACTGGAACGAGCGCTAACTGGAATTTACTTTAATGTGAACGAATGCTAACCAGAATAACCGCTAACTGGAATAAGCGCTAACCGGAAAAAGGGTTAAAATCCGTTACCGCTAATTCCGCAAGACAGTTGTCGCTAACTAGAACGAGCGCTAATTGGTTACGCCACGGGACGCTCTATTTTTTTATATTATTATATGTTATTATATATATATGTTATTATTATAGTGAATAGTTTAAGCATCCGTTTCCACGACAACGGCAATCTAACACAGTGAGAAACAAGGGTCATACCAATAGTATGTTCAATAGAAACGCGGAACCCATGCACGTAAGTGATCCCATACAGAATCAACGTGCATGGTAACACCAAGTCCTGAAGGAAGAGGAAAGACAGAGGAAGGTAAGATCAAATGACAGCGATGAAATGTGCTCCCACCGCGGGAGATCATCTTACGCCACAAGGCGTTCTAGTTTTTTCTTGCAGCTATATTTACTTAAACATCAGGGCTTCAATGCTTAGATCTTTGTCATTGACGTATCATATCATACCTCCATATATGTATATATAAGATTTTTAGTTCCCACGCACGCCTGGAGTTATCTAGAAGGGAAGCTAGCATCTGCCCGTGTGCTTAAGCAAGATATATACATTGGGGCTCCGTAAGGATTCGAACCCTCGGACTTGAGCGTCGTAAGCGCAACCGCAAGGCCAAATTAAAGCTGAGAGAACATAAAAGGCAGACTAGCAGTACGCGAAGTACTACTCCGCTTTCCTACAGCAAGGATTTAACATGTGTCGCCCTAATGTAAATATAAAACCCTTAAACGTACAGTGACCATTCAAGCAACTGAATTTACTAATTTGTGGCTGGAATCACTTCCATCTACCCCATGCCCTTGGTGTTCAACAGACGAATTTTCTCTAATCTAATCCTTCACATGAGTCACCAACCATTCAACTAACTAAGCAAGCATCCTACAAACTATATTATTTTGGTTGGTTTGTTGCTTAGTCCGCCAGTCCTCCTACTAGTATTACGTAGGAGAATTATTTACGCTTAACCGTAGAAACGCCGTTCTTGGTGAAATTTAAAATCTACCCACTGAAGTACCTTTTATTGATAGCACTGATATCGAATTTCCGTACATTCAAATAGGAATACTTTATAAAATGTGCCCCAAAATGAATCGAGGATCCACAGAAGAAATGAGCCTGATATTACTCACAGAAAATCCCCGAAAAAAAGAGAGAAAAGAAGGGAGTTTTGTAGAAGTAATGACTTTCTGCACGAGCCGACCTCTAGTTAATAAATGTTTCGAACTATGCCATATACACTGCACTAGACACTATTAACATAATAGACTTAATTTTTTCTCCATCCTATTATTGTTATAATAATACAAGTAAATTCCGCTTAGGCTTTGATTTGATTAATTATTAGACGCAAGGGTAATTAAAATAATATCAGCTATACTTTGTTCTAAAGCAGCCAAAAAGTAACAGAAAACACCTGTTAGTTTTATGGACATGTTTTAAGATTTAAAACACACACTGAGTACGTAAATAATACAGAAACCTACTTTTTTCTTCAAACAGAAGGGAAAACTTCTGGAAAATCCAGCAATTTCTCTAAGAGTATATTAATCAAAAGGACACTCGGCTCGTATTCTAAAAGGATATGAATCCGTGGCCAGACAGGAATATCAAATTCCTGAAACGGACTCTAAAAACAGATATAAAAACTCAATCAGAGTGTGACTGGATGCCGTAACGATGACAAATTTCGTCTAGAGACAGCGCCTGCATACCAATTTGTATCACCTAGGAGACTGTGAAAAATACCCCAAAGATCTTCTTTATTTTTGAGAGTGATGAGTCGAATTAGAAAACGTGCAATATGTCTTCGTTTTTGCTAATGCTGAGCGGCGTTGGACTCATTCGCCGAGGTTTTTTTCCTCTAACTCCGTTGGTTGGCGGAAGGTNTTATTTTGTCCAGTTCCTCTAGAATTTTACATCTTGATGAAAATGCTAACTCTTCCAGAGAGGTAATCCATTTACTGGTCTAGAAGCTGGGCCCAGCTGCTACATAAAAGGCAAATTAGCAGTACGCAAAGTACTACATCGCTCCCCTACAGCAAGGATTTATCATGTGTCGCCCTAATGTATATATATAAAACCCTTAAACGTATAGTGACCAATCAGACAACTGAATTTGCTAATTTGGGACCGGAATCACTTCCACTTACCCCATGCCCTTGGTGTTCAACAGACAAATTTTCTGTAATCTAATCCTTCACATGAGTCACCAACCATTCAACTAACCAAGCAAGCATCCAACAAACTATATTATTTTGGATGGTTTGTTGCTTAGTCCGCCCCTCCTCCTACTAGTATTACATAGGAGAATTATTTACGCTTATCCGTAGAAACGCCGTTCTTAGTGAAATTTGAAATCTACCCACTGAAGTACCTCTTAGTGATAACATGGAGACCGAATTTCCGTACATTCCAACAGGAATGCTTTGTATAATCTGCCCCAAGATGAATAGAAGATCGGCAGAAGATATGATCCTGATATTTTTTTTTTCACAGAAAAACCACAAAAAAAGGAGAGAAAAGAAGGGAGTTCAATAGAAGTAACGACTTTCTGCAGGAGCTGACCACTAGTTAATAAATGTTTCGAACTATGCCACATACACTGGACACTGTTAATGTAATAGACTTGAACTGTTCTCCATCCTATTATTGTTGTAATAACACAAGTAGATTCCGCTTAAGCTATTGATATGATGAATTATTAGACGCAAGGGTAATTAAAACAATATCAGCTATACTTCGTGCTATAGAAGCCGAAATGTAACAGAGAACGCCTGTCAGTTTTATGGACATGTTTTAAGATTTAAAACACACACTGAGTAAGTAAAAAATACAGAAACCCACTTTTTTCTACAAATAGACGGGAAACCGACAGGAAAATCCAGTCATTTCTCTGAGAGCATATTAATCAAAAGGACACTCAGCTCGTATTCCAAAAGGATATAAATCCGTGGCAAGACAGGAATATCAAATTCCTAAAACGGACTCTAAAAACAGATATAAAAACTCAATCAGAGTGTGACTGGATGCCGTAACGATGACAAATCTGGTCTAGAGACAGCGCCTGCATACCAATTTGTATCACCTAGGAGACTGAGAAAAATACCCCAAAGATCTTCTTTATTTTTGAGAGTGATGAGTCGAATTAGAAAACGTGCAATATGTCTTCGTTTTTGCTAATGCTGAGCGGCGTTGGACTCATTCGCCGAGGTTTTTTTCCTCTAACTCCGTTGGTTGGCGGAAGGTAATTGTGACGAATGGTGGCGTTGCTGACCTGTGTGAGCATGACGGTGTGTGGAGACTGCGTGTGTAGGTGTGGAGACAATATTGGTGGGTGGAGACAATATTGGTGTGTGGAGACAATGTTGGTGTGTGGAGACAATTTTAGTGTGTGGCGATGTGTGGAGACAATGTTGGTGTGTGGCGGTGTGTGGAAACAATGCTGGTGTGTGGAGACAATGCTGGTGTGTGGCGATGTGTGGAGACAATGTTGGTGTGTGGCGGTGTGTGGAAACAATGCTGGTGTGTGGAGACAATGCTGGTGTGTGGCGGTGTGTGGAGACAATGTTAACGTGTGGCGGTGTGTGGAGACAATGTTGGTGTGTGGAGACAATGTTGGTGTGTGGAGACAATGATGGTATGTGGAGACAATGTTGGTGTGTGGAGACAATGTTGGTGTGTGGAGACAATGTTGGTGTATGGCGGTGTGTGGAGATAATGTTGGTGCGTGGAAACAATGTTGGTGTGTGGCTGTGAGTGGAGACAATGTTGGTGTATGGCGGTGTGTGGAGACAATTTTGGTGTGTGGCGGTAACGAAAATAATGTATGGCGAGGATAAAAAGACAGAAGAGCGAAAATTTAAACGCTTTTCGTATATTTTTAGTGTTTTTCGTTTTTGGTTAAATTTTTAGATTTTAATGCGTTTGGTGTGGGCCGCTTCTGCAGATGCGTGAGCCAGCAGTCAAGGGCCATGCGACGGTGCCGTGATAGCTCCACCCAATCTCTCGCCAAAGTTTTCGTGCAACAGGAACAGGCGGGAATCTGCTTCTGTAAGCAGAAATTTAGATTTATTAACTAAAATCTTGCAAATTTTCGTTAGAAGCGTAATGTTTAACGATGTTAGGGCAAGCATTTTTAAGGGCAAGAACTTTTTAAGGGCAAAAACTTTTAAGGGCAAAAAATTTTAAGGGCAAAAACTTTTAAGGGCAAAAACTTTTAATGGCAAAAATTTTTAAGGGCAAAACTTTTAGGGGCAAAAACTTTTAAGGACAAAAATTTTTAAGGACTTTACAATTCAAAGAAAGTACAATGTAGAGAAAAATCGTAATTCAGAGAAAAATGGAAAGTTTTCAAAAAAGAGCTTATCAATTTAGAAGAGCTTATCAATTTAGAAGAGCTTATCAATTTAGAAGAGCTTATCAATTTAGAAGAGCTTATCAATTTAGAAGAGCTTATCAATTTAGAAGAGCTTATCAATTTAGAAGAGCTTGTCAATTTCAGAAGAGTTTATCACTTTAGAAGAGTTTATCACTTTTAGAAGAGTTTATCAAGTTTTAGCAAGTACATGTGAATGTAAATTAATTAGTTATCAGTTATCCTTTCATCAGTTGAACAAAAAAGTACATCCATCAGAATTTCAATAAATTTAATTTGAATTTAACCCATTCCCGTCTTTATTTTATTTATCAGGCTAGTGAAGCTAGCTTAGGAACCTCCGAGAGACCGTCACTGAAACTTCCCCACGACATGAAAATCACTGACTTACGGTTCTATATGGAGGTTCAGCTGCCTGTCGTCATAGGTGTAATCTTCAGTAGCTCGCAGACCAAAGACTTTACACAGAGCGATGCGATGCAATCGATCGACGGCAAAATATATTTTCTTCAGCGAAACTTCCATTTCCTTTACCTTTCTTCGCGGTTTTATTCTGAGGAAAATAAATGAATTTTTCTTCGTTAAGTTTCTACTCATTTGCACTTCATGAGCTTGACGGAAAAAAAAGAAGACAATTTTGCAGTAGGAAGGCAGTACTAACTACTACAGAACTGCATCAACGCTACCATTTAAAGGTACTTCAGAAGTCTTTAGTACTTAAATTTCCGAACTTGAAAAGACAGCGACCCCTCCCCTTTCAATAACTGAATATTTTCCTGTCTAATTCTTCACATTGGGACAGAGATCAAACAAGCAAGCAGTCTTCGAACAAGCAATGTGGTGTTAAACCTAGTGTCCCAAACTTGCAAGTTGTATTATAGATACCGTCAAAATGCAACGAAATTGTGATTGCCATTATTTATTAGTTTTAGATTTCGCAACGAATTCATACCAATTCATATTCGAAGTTTGGACCGCTTTTTTTTCTGAGACACCCTGTTGGGTGGGATAGCTTATTCTTATTAGAGTCGCCTAATCAGATTATTTATCGATCTGGCTGGGAAAACCAGCTCATCTAAAAATAGTCTCAGCACTGAATTACGAAGAGTTGAAGACGGCTGGAAATTTCATTTTACGGAGTATGATCGAATTTCCGACCGCGCCATGGCTAACTGATTCAAGGGTTACGCATAGAATTCAAGTCAATAAGACAAGACCCAGTGGGCTTGGTGAAATCGCCTTTGACAAGCCAATAACGTGAGCTTTAGTTATAACACTATTTAATATTTCAGAATAACTTGTTTTTTCCGGGGCTAAGAGAAAAAGTTTTCTTAGCACACGAAAAACTGCAGATAAAATGCCGAACGCATCTTCTGCTCTCACTCTGCTCAAACGATACTTAAATATTCTTTCCCTTGATCCTATGTCCTGTTAACCAGGGTATGGTTTTAGTACATTGGCTCTAATGCCAAAGTATCATCTGTAACTATCACGCGTTGAATAGCTCTATTTCTTCCTGGTAAGGCTCAAGGGTTGGGTAAATTTAATTTTTAGTGTTGAAGATTAGCATATAAAGCAGTATTTTTAAAGACACCAAAAGTTGCGCACATTTTGCCGGTAGACACATGGTCAACAAGGGTTGTTCTTTTTGTACGTGCAGTGCACAAATTCTGCACAAAATGTGCGCAACAATTGTGCGGAACACTTTTTTGGTAGAATATCTGCAATGATAATAATAATGTACTTGTTCCTCCCTACATTTCTTAGTTCCTTAGGTATATTTGATACGACCTGGAAAGGGATCCATAGGAGACGGACGAAAGTTCAAATTTAAACTGCTACTGCTCGCAGGTCTTACGCCGATGCCACACGCTAGTCAAAAGAACGAGTATCTACATCTTTTCGTCCGAATGTGCTGATGTGCCCATTTAAATAGCACACACTTGCAAAGAACTTTGAGTTATAAATCACTCCAGACATAATGATACCACCGAAAGTCAACTAACTGAACTAACTAACTGTAAACTGAACTGACGGTAAACATTTTACACCATTTCTTGGCGATCTCAAAGCTATGTTTACAAGAGTTCAACATAACATTCAGATGAAAAGATGACGATACTCGTTCTTTTGACCAGCGTGTGGCATCTACATTAGGTAGAAAATTCACGGCCTGAACATTTTTCCGCTTCGTAAGCGTAATACGGGTCTGAGAGCATCATAACTGAGGAACAATTCTTTTGTTCTGTAGAATTTCCACAGGTTCCTTCAGTACGAGATAAGGGAAATATAAGACGATACGGGTCAGACATGTCACTGAAGAACAATGCATCTGTTCAGTGGAATTTCCACAGGTTCTTTCAGTACAATATAAGGGAAATATAGGACGATATACTGGTCTGACATGTCACTGAGGAATATTGCATCTGTTCAGTGGAATTTCCACATGTTCCAGCTAGTTAACATGATGCCTGGAAGAGCACTTGAAGAATACTTCGCGTGAACGAATTGAGTTGAGTCTGACTGTGTCAGTATGCACGTTGCGGTATCAACAAACATTGTACATGACTATCAGCACGTTACTTGGCGTCTCATGAGAAGACCATTACAGAAGCCTTTCACAAAACCTACTGTAGGTAACCCCTGTTCACTTAATGTAACTACACACTCCTTCGGGTAAATTTTTCAATTTTCCTTGCAGTTTTCTGTTGTTAAGTCACAAGCCTTCCACAAAAAAAAAAATCTTCTACTCATATCCATAGAAGAGCACCAAATATTTTAGAAAGTAAATCCTCCACTCAGTTCGTTTAATTTTTGTTCTATAAATGAAATAAAAGCTATGTAAATCTCTCATACAATTTTTTTCTTCTTCCATTTGTTCTCGTTCAATAGCACCACACACAGTTTAAACAGTGTCAAATAAATCCTGTTTATAGATTTTTTAATAACTAAGGAGGCATATATTACACAGCCCATTCGCAAAGCCAGTCCTACATTTATTTCATGCAAGAGCACCGCACCCTCAAGTGTGTCATGTTTAGAGTTCTGTTTTTTCTTAACTAAAGTGGAATATATTACACTACCTTGTCACAATGCCAAACCTTCCTTCAGTGTCAAACAATATAGCACCACACTTGGTAAAAATACTTTACTCAGAAGCGGTTCTAATTTTTTTAATAACGAGGAAAATATTACGATGCATTTGGCCAAGCCTGTTTTCCGTTCATTTTCGTAGGGTACTTTTCCTCTATTAAGGAGGAAAATATAACGCAGCTATTTGACAAAGTCAATCCTCTGCTGACTTACATGCAATAGCACCATACCATAAAAATTCCTCGGTAGCGTTAGTTTTTTTTTTTCTACTAATGAGGGAAACATTTCTCAACCAATTCTCTGCTCATTTTCATACACTATAGCATCACACGCCATTGCAAATAAAACTAATGTTTGCTGCCTAACAGAACGCTCTTCAGTAACGTGTTAGCAGTGCAGCATCGATTTACAGATCTTCTGCAAATATTCAGGGAGCTGCGCCCCCTCTGTAAAGGCATGCGATTGACGATCTGTTTACATTTTCTTTTATGGGGCACTGAATTATAACAACGATACTTCGCAATGCAATGTAGTGCGAGCGCTACGACATGACCTTTTGGAATCCGTTCCTTTACTTGGATTATTGCGTGAAATGAATCATTTGGAATAGGCTTAGAAATAGAGGAATTTAATGGTTAGTCTATATTCTACTTTCATATATAGTGGTGAGAAATAAATATTCGTACACCATGAAATTTGTGTATTTAAAAAAATGTAGGGAACCAAAACATATATACTGATACAGTATTTGTTTATAAGCGTTATCAATTATTATATGCCAACAAAACTAAAAATTATTGTGAAATATATAAATAATGTAATATTTCACATATCTGGGGTTGAAAATTGTATTTGTAAAAAAACAATTTTTACTTACAAAATTGATTTGACTGTTCAAGAACTTTCCGGAAAATTCTAGATTTTACGTTAGAAGTCTAAAGTAGTTCATGAACAGGTTTGGGGTCATTATTTCGTGTGACATCGTAGAAGATGATTGTGACCATGGCAAAAAGCAAAGAGCTTACGAATTCTGTTGATTATTAAAGAATGAAAATCCGTGAAAAGTTATAGGCAAATATTACAGACATTCAACATACCATTTACCACCATCGGGTCATTTATCAAAAAGTTTAAAAGTTCGGAAACCGTCGAAAACAAACTTAAATCTTGCGGGCCGAGGAAGATTTCCCCTAGAGCTTCAAGAAAAATGGCTTAGAAAATGACCAAAAATCCCATGACTACTCGCAAAGAGCTTCAGGAGGACTTGCTAGCAGCAGGGACAAGCGTTAGCTTTCGTACAATAAGCCACGAGCTGCACCAAAACCGATTAAATTTTCGAATTCCTCTCAAAACCCTCCTGTCGGCCAATCGAAATAGAGAAGCTCGTCTGAAATTCGTCAGTGAGCACAAGGACACGCCTGAGGCATTCTGGTCAAACGTGTTGTGGTCGGTAGCAGCATGCTTCCGTTCTGAGCTCTAACACCTAGTATCGCTCTCTTGTTCGATACTCCGCCAGACACTCGAACTCTTTACAGATCTTGGTGTGCTGACTCGGCAAGTTGTGTGTGCATGCACAGCGGTGCGGCAGAACTGCCTTCCTCAGAAATGAGGGGGTGGGGGGTCTCGGGTATTTGTTCCTTCCGTCAAATTGGCGCCATAGTTCTTGGTGACCTGAGGGCGACTGCGACTAGACACTCATCTGGGGCCAGTGGGCCTATACCCGCAGCACAAACCAGTGCATGTGGGTTTCCCAGGTGAGGGTGTGATCTAAGTTGACTTTACCTTTACATTCGGATGAGACTAGAATAGATCTAATTGGACGAAATTCAAAGAACCATGTGAGGAGGAAGGCAGGAACGCTATTCGCGCGAAAAAAAAAAAACACCATTGACACTGGGAAATTTGGTGGTGATAACGTTATGATTTGGGAATGCTTTTCATCACGTGAAACAGGTAACATTTATATCATAGAAGGGAGAATGAACGCTCACATGTATCAAAATATTTTGAATGAACAGTTGCATGCGTCAGTTCAAAAACTCGGGTTACCCCAAGAATCCATTTTTCAGCAGGACAACGATCCAAAACATACGGCGAAAACCACGAAGAAATGGTTCTCCGATAATCATGTACAACAACTAGAATGGCCAAGCCAGTCTCCGGATTTGAATCCAATACAAAATTTGTGGCGATTTTTGAAATGAAACAATAATGCGAGGAGCCCGAAGTTCATTCCGGGAAGCAAAGAAATTTGAAATGAAGGATGGGCTAAAATCCCTCAGAGAACATGTTAAGGCTTGGGAAAAAACAATAAAAAGAGGTTAATTGCCATTGCACTGAGCAAAGGCTACACCACAAAATATTAAATGTTGTTTTAAAATAGTTTTTGTGTGTTGTACGAATACTTTTTAACCCAAAATATATAAATATTATTGTTATATAATTTCTAGCAAGGAGGAATGTACTTGTTTTGTTGTTGCGTGTGTGTTGTTTACGCCAAAATACAAATACTGTATCAATGCATTTATTTTTGGTTTGCCAGATTTTTTAAATAATCAATTTGATGGTGTACGAATATTTATTTCCCAACTGTACTTTCTTCACTACAAGATGGAATGAGAGAGCTACGATGCGACAGTTTAGGCTATGCTTCTTTACTCATATTAATGCATAAATGGTATTGTATATTTAGAAAAGATTAAGATATAATTTTTTAATGCGTGGGCTCAAATTCGTAGCAAATATTTACCTTTTGATACTTACTTTGCATTATTATGAAGAACTAGGTCTGGGAAGTGACTGTTCGGAATCCAGTATTTCACTCCTACCATTACATAATATTTATATAAATTAAAGCACAAGTACGATTTTGCAGGACTAGTTTACTTAGTTGGACATCCAAGTATTTGAAAATGTATTTCAAGGCATCATTTTCTAGGATTAGTTGTAACTAGATGTACGAGACGCATTCATGATCGTGTTTACAGCACGCTGTAGCGAAGGAGAAAGTGTTGCATTGGCAACAGTGCGGGTGTGTTCCTCAGTGTCTGTTCGTCCGTTGCTGTGGGAGCTTGTGCTGCGGTTCTCACTCTAGGTTTTAACGTGAGCTCTAGTTTTTTCTAGTAATGCAGAATGGATCCGATATAATCCTATTTATCGTCTACAAAATTTCATATGCACGAAATGCTGATAATCGGACTTTCAGTAAGCTTCGCCAGCACAACTGTGTATGGAAGTTATGTTGCTATAAGTTGATGTTTTACAATGACTTTGTAATTCTAAGCAATGCACTTGTTGATCTACAGATTTCTTGAACGAAATTAGAGAGTGCCATTTATATCCTCTTCAAAATATCCGTTGATAAACTTGGTTGCAGTCATTTTTCACTACCATGGTGCAATCCCTTAAATGCTACTGAAGGATCCCCCCCCCCTGATAAACTCCGCAGAAGCCCAAATTGCGAATTAATTTCTTGGTCGGCCAAAAATTCTGTTAGCGTCACAGCTCGCATGATTCACTCTCAGCTCGTGCACTTTGGTGCCTATTGATGCGATGTGAATGTACACAGTTTTCCTTAAGTGTATATTCCTTCTCATAATACAAATACTTTTCGTGCAGACGAAAGACTAGCATCAGCTTCCTATAGCCATAGCTAGCTAGTCCAATCGGAAATTTATCGGCATTTATCCGATGTTGTTGCACATCTTTCACTATTTTCCAATAGGCAGCCGATAAATGCCTATAAATTTTCCCATAGGCAGCTGATAAATGCCTATAAATTTCCGATGGGTAGGTTGCATTATGGGAAGAATAAACTAAGTAGTATCGGTGTATATGGGTGACGGCGTAGACTGTCCGTACGCCGTTCTCGCTCGGTTTACGTAAGAAATTCGTTGGGTGAGGTTGCACAATACTTAGAGTTACGGGATTTTGCAAGGACTCTAGTTCCTTATGGGGCTCCTTTCCTTATGATGCCTTTACCCATGGGTGTCTTCGTCTCATGAAACCCTTACCCTGGGGCGAGATTTCCTCATGACATTGTTTATTAATGGATTCAATTTCTTCACGAAACCATTACTCACGGGCGTAATTTTCTCAAGATACCATTACTCACGGGCGTAATTTCCGTAAAATACTCGTACTCATGGGTATAGTTTCCTTATAGATACCATTACTCACAGGCATAATTTCCGTAAAAATACTTGTACTCATGGGCATAATTTCCGCATGATATCCTACCCCATGGTATCATTTTTTGTGGGGATGGGCCTCGTTTTCTATTGCCGAGCAATGTCCGTACATCAGGGGGACTGCACAATGCCTCACTGGGTTTCGATGGCATTGAGAAGGAAGCGTTCGTTCCTAAAGCAAGATGGAGGCGGAGATGCTCAAATTTATTGCTTTTATCGCTTCCAGTCTCAAACTGAATATAATGCGTTTAGGAACGATTTATTCTCTCGCTTCTGAGAGATTTGGACGATTAGACCTTCTCAAGATGTGCTTGCAAAAGATACCATTGCGTATGCATAGATCAGACGAAACTTATATTTGGCGCCATGGGAGGCGGTTGTGTGAAGTTAGGTATGTTTCACAGACAGACGACGAAGAATACAAACACTTTAAAATATTATATTATAACTAGGAAATTCACGACGGTCAAAGTTAAAAACTTAGAAGTTTTGAAACTCGGTGTGTAGAGAGTACACAGTTGGTAACAGAGTAAATTTCCTCCAATTAATGAAAATATATATTTTATTTTTAACTAAAGTAGTTTCACAAAATAACAAGCTGACTTTAAATTACGAAATACTGATCCGGAATCGATACAAATATACAACTAAGTGTACATTGTGATAAGATATCAACTGATACACTAACATCTATCAGAAGCCATAATACTTTGACATAAGAGCTCAAATGGTTGTAGGAAAAGCGCGATAATAACTGAAATTTTCCTGACGCTTGAAGAATTTTGATTTGAAAACATTAACAAATTTAACTTTCGCTTTAACGAGATACTTAAAATTTTACGGGCGCTATGCTAGAAAAAAATTATTTTCTAGGTTTTGAACTTCACTGGGGTAATAAAATTCTTTTTTCTAATATAAAAGTTTACTTTCCACTCACAGATTTTATCAAACGTGGGCGGTAGTTTCGGTGAAAATTCATTTAAAAGATATCGTTTTCGACTCTGTGGGATTTTTAAATCGGTAAGGCATAAAACTATATAGGTATGGGTTATTTCAACTATACACTAATGAAAGTATTTATTATTACCGTACCATCATCGTTATTGGTGTAATTATTGCAGCAATTTCTGCACCAGTTCACCCTACCGTCAAAAATGTCGGCAATCAAATCGTAATAGAACCTTAACGTGTTAACTGTATTGTTGATTTGGATGTAAAAGCTGTTACCATTTTACATACCAGCTTGCCTCCCTGTTTACTAAATAAGTAAGCAACCTCGGGCAATTAGGGTAATAATGAACAGTACTCCCCTCTTGTGAGGAAAAAACACTTCGATTTTAAATCTTTTTTTGAATTCAAGTATCATGACAAAAGTGAAAGTTATTCGACTAACAATAGCAGCCAATTAACTTCATAACCACGACCGTTTTATTTGTTGCTGACACATTTTACAGAAACAAACTTGCAATAAAAATATATATTTTTTGATTTAGGGGTAGAGAGAAGAAGGGAGGGGGGGGGTTGCCAATGCGAAACCGCGGCAGTCTGTAGTTCACTTGATACTACAGTCGAAGAAATTGTTACGCAGTGACTGCTTTTGCTTTCAGTTTTTAAATAAAAGGATAAATTCTCTTGTTATACTGAGTTTCATAATATGGAGAACAATGCAGTTCCTGATTGGTACTTTCAGTAAGTTTTAAAAAACACATTTTCATCCCCATTTCAATTTTATTAAAGAATTACTTCACTGCATTTTCCGTTCTACAATGCACATCAAACATAGATAATTTCCCAGGATTTAAGCTACTGAAAACGGGACTGAATCTTTTTTGGGGGATAGTTAACTCATTTTTGAAAATATTACTTCAGCATAAAGTTTAGTCCTACGAGAAGCAACTAAATTTCAGTTTCTCGTAGACACAGCATTCTTTTAGTGTCTGCTATAGAGTACTCTGGACCGTTTAGGTTAGGGTTAATTCTTTCAAGGCATGACGCGCACCAGACAGTGTTATTGCTACGGAAAGTAAAAGCATCAATCCTAAACCGACTGATGAAAATCAGGTGTTACGTACGAATAGCGTTGTCTGAATTGTAAAGAAAAGTTGGCACTCTGTGGCTTAGGGTCAGGTCATGCTTCCAGATTAACCGGAATGCGACTGGGATACATGTGATGAAGAATCATTCATCTGAGTAGCATGTGATTCTTTCGCATCAGCGGTATATATCATACCGTACTTTTGTGGTTAGAACATTAAATAATTAAAGGTTATGATAGTAAAATATGTCACGAAAGAGTGTCGTTTTGGAAAGCGTAGCTTTATTGTTCCTAATAATATCAGTGCAAAAATTATAAATATTTTAGAAAGGGCATTAGATTCCATAGTATAAGTATATCTGTAGCGTTCACGTCGTAAAATTTCAAAACTGTTGAACGATTTCTTCCCGTGAACTGTTTTATAATTTGGTTACACGCTATATTTTTGATGATTCATGACCAGTGAGTCGAACCCTTGAAGTCCTACAGATATACTATAATATTGAGGAATCTATTTTCTTTTCTAAAATGTCTTTGTTTTCTGCTCTTGTTTTACTAATAATAATAACAAAGTATGTCACCATCATCATCTTTCTCTGTAGTCAGTGAAATACCGGTATAGGAATGATATATTAGGACTTTAGGGTAAATTATTCTTTTACAAAACCTTTTCTTTCTCGAGAGCGTACCATCTCTCTGGTGAACGTTGCAGTTAATGTGACGAGGACGTTCCCTGCAATGCTACTCTTACCAGAAAGTGACGTCTTACATTGGCTGTCGAAAATTAAGTTTTTGTCGATATCAACAGCAAGTGCAAAGAAATAAATAGAAAATTTCGGTCTTTTCGTTTACTGTGAGAACTAATCAGACGCTTGACACGCCTGCACGAGATCGAACTGAGATTACGGCCAGAATCATTTAATTTTTAACTGATTCGTTCTAGATATTACAACAGTACAGAGTTTCTGGCCAATCCAAGTTTAGATATTAGAATTACGGTAGTGATGCTATTCATACAAACAGTCCTATTTATTTTTTCGGAATAGCACTATTATTGTTCCTAGGCATTACAGTGCTGTTTTACTGTGAATGACACAATTATTTTTCCTTGGAAAAGCACTATCATTTTTCTTTGGAATAGCAATATTAATTTTTTGGAGTAGTACTGTTATTTCTCTATGGACTTGTATTTTTATTTCTCTAATAAAATAACGCCTTATATCTTTTTGGAAGGCAGTAGTATGTCCTTTTTTTTTTCTTTGGACTAGCACTATTGTAATGTGTTTCTTTGGGAAAACAACTGTTATTTTCTTTCTAGGACGTTGGGAAAATACTGCTGTATGTTTTCATGATAGTTATAGGAATAAAACTATATTGTACATCATAGGAATGGTACTGTTAGTTCTCTTGGGAATGACACTATTATTTCATCAACGAAAAATACTATTATTTGCTACAGGAACAGCATTGGTACTGTTAGTTCTCTTGGGAATGACACTATTATTTCATCAACGAAAAATACTATTATTTGCTACAGGAACAGCATTGCGATGGTCATGGGATTAACAATGCTATTTCAGACGGAAATAGGTAGCACAGTTAGTCGTCAGTTTAATATTTTTTGGTGTTTAAAATTTCCGCTGTGGATCATGGAGTTTTGCTGCATTAAGTCTCATCTGTTTCCGTCGGGCAGTTAATGGGAGAATATTGGAAAGGTTATATTATTTTTTTGACAGTCCAGCACAATGAACCTTTCACTACAAATGAATGGCGTGCTTTAACAGAACGTGTTTATATTTCTGTGTGTGTGCCAGAATAGTGTAGTAGAGGTAGATTTGTTGAATAGTTATAGAACTATAAGACATAATTTGGTTTGTGCCATATCTGTCACACGGTGCAAGAAAGGGTTAATTCTTATCGTAAAAGAATTGCACTATTATAAATGACCTCGAATAAAGGCTGACAGCAGAGCTTAAACGGCTTAATACTTCCAGTGCTGGAAATCTGCTACGGATCATGGAGCCTTGGTGCATTAAATCTTTCAGTTCTCGCCTGGAAATCTTTCTATTTCAGACAAGAACGTTTCGCGCGATAAGATTTATGTCAGGCTCTGGACTTCGCGCGCCCGCCAAG
>LQNS02020120.1:2026281-2046186 GCA_001587735.2 Parhyale hawaiensis | reverse complement strand
TGTCTGTATCTTCCTTAATTATATGTGCTGACCACTGCCACTTCAGCCACTTTAAGGACTCCAAACGCCAGCTTCGATCACGTGACAAAGCCATGTGTTTACTCGCCCAGAGAGTACTTGAGCTTGCTCCTCCCATTAGAAGCTTCTTGGTAACGGATAACGTTCCTAATACGTGAAGCCAAATGCGTAACCAGGATTCACTTCGGGAAAACACAACAGGTAGTGTTAGGCATCTTGGCTATAAAGTATTTTTGAAGCGAATGTGCTGCTGGGAGAGCATCTGGAAATACAATGAAATCTTCAGAACAGAAGATAACGAAGTGAATAAAGCAGAAATATGATCGGCCACTTTTCAGTATTCATGAGTACCGAAACAGTGGGAAAAAATCGGCTACGCCGACAAAACATGGCAACGTTAACTAACGTCTAAATTATCATCTCTAAACTGTGGGGAACAGAGCTTAGAAAAGGTGTGCAAATCTAATACATAGAACAATGCAAGACATTCCGTCGTATTTCTACGTCTTTATCAAAACACAAGTGCAAATTATTTACTGACAGAACATATGCGTGATTCAGTGGTGAAATCAAAATACTAGGAAAGGTTAGGCGAGATGTGAGATGGACAGAACGCGTAACGACAGACAGCGTTAAGTGGCGGACTTTAGTTCAGACGGGGTTGGTTAAGTTAAAAGCGCTGCCTCAGGTTAAATAAGGTAAGTGAAAACATTCACTAACCCTGGAATATCCGCGGATCCAGCCAGTTATAATTATTTCTATTGTAGTTATGATAACGCTGAGAGCGAGAACGCATATCTCCGCCAAGCAAAAAAACGTTAACGAAAACATCAAATTGTTTCTGAACTGTAATTTTCTTTTCATCAGCACCAAAATTTGGTCATTTGTGCCTTTTGACATTAACAAAAGGTTCGGTAATTTTCTTGAAGATCCGTCCTTAAGTTCACGAGTTATGTTCTGACAAACATTTGGACAAACATTAGTCGAACATACAAACGAATAAACCGATCATCACCGAAATTTGATCATTTTTGTCTTTTAGCTTTTCTACATTTCTAACGATTCCCGTAAATTTCATAAAGATCCGTTCAAAACTTTCTGAATTATTTTGCTAACAAAAAATCAAACATAGAGACAAGCAAACGCACGAACGGATCCTCACAAAAGTTTGGTCATTCACTCTTCGTAGTACACCTAACAACTCATGTAAATTTCAGAAAAGTCCGTCCATACCTCTTTGAGTCATGGCCTTAAAAAAGGCAGACAAACAGACAGATAAACGAACATTCGCCAAAAGTTAATCATCTATTCCTCCTAACATACCTAATAATCCATGTAACTTTGTAAAGAACTTACTATAACTTTCTACAATTTCTGATTTATATTTGGTGACATACAGACAAGTAGATAAACTAATAGACAAGTAGAAAAACTCGACGAAAACATAACCTCCTTGGCGGAGGTAAAAACTGTAATAGTTTTACCTTATAATCATGGTAATGTGACCATGAATAATTTGAACTAATTGAATACTGCAACTACTAACTAACTGAATACTGTTTTTAACAACAAAATATACGATATAAATAACATTACTAATGAAAAACAATATTCTTTGTAATTATTACTATTGACAGAGAATCAGCCAAATTATAAATACTGCAATGCTAAAAAATTTGCAATGTTAGCACGTCGTTGTTAGCATTTGTGGTGCCACGAATCATAAATTGAACCTTTCTACTTCACCTGCGATATCAAAGCTCCCATTAATTGATTCACCAAGTTGAGTTAACCAAAGCCTATTGGGTTTGGCTTGTCTGGGACTGCAGACAAGCGAGTAGAGTATACCTTGTTGATTGTCGTTTCACCCTCTTACCCTTAATTGATTATTCATAACACTTCCAAAAATTCGATTCATAAAGTCAAGTTTTCGCTTGTTTTATACGCAATAGGAATACTACTAGAGCAAGCAACATGACGCAACGTGGCGAAACTAACGTCCCTGCCTGAAGTTCCGGATAAACGAAACCAAATAGGCTCGACTTTGTCCCACCAATCGATGACGCAATAAATTTCAAAACAGAATAATGCAAATCACGTTTTGGCTGCGCAATATCCTTCTCTTCGCTGTGCAATCCAAATTATCGTGGACGTAAATTTAATTCGGGCTGCTAAGAATTTCTTAAAAGACAGAAACCTTTCGAGTAAAAAAAATAAATTCCTCTATATTTCTATATATGCCTCGTGCCTAGTATACGTAAAGTTCGTATTAATAATATTTTACTGGAACTACAACATTTACTCTAACAATACTAATATACAATAACAATGGATTAAAAAAAGAAAACATTCGTCGACGGTGGTGACAGTTCTAGCTGCGATAAAATCTTTCATGTTTCAGCGTGAAAAACGAAGAAAATAAATTTAGAATGATACCATAACTTGCAGAAAATAGTATCAAAACACAATTGAAAATAATTCCAATATAAACTAAATTCCTCGTAAAGATCGGCAGCACAGCGCAACTACACGCAACAGGAGTGTGAGAGACACTGATCGAGGCCCCTTAGACACAACTTATAACTAAGCCCAGAACAGACATTGCGGACACACGCTGTACTGTTGCCTAGACATCCTCGCTTTCGCTTTAGTACAGCCAGCGGTATTAAATAAATAAGCCAAAGTGTTTCTATAAACGAATGAGGGAACCCTCACGAAGCGCATTGTGTTATGGTACTTATTAAATTAGCAGAAATTATAGGGCCCTCTGCAGCACTAACCAGCAATCAATTTTTCATGCTGAACTTACTTCTTATAGCGGTAACCCCTTTAATGAAATCATAGTTTTCTTTTATATAATTTCTTAAACTAATAGGCGTTTAAATTGCGATATTATAAGGCGGATATTTTTATTCAGTAATCCTCGTATGTAATGTGAAATAACACAAACAGAAGTTTAAGAATGTGAATGATTTGTGCTAGTTCTCTCAAACACGTTGGAAATTCATTATTTGTAATCCAGCCGCACACTGGGAATGGGCCTGTTGGTCTGTCTACTGCCAGCTATCTAATCTAATCTAAGCTAATCTAATCTAATACAATTAAGAACCACAGAAAAACTCTGAGAGCGCAAACCTCCACCAATCAATGCAATTTTAACAAAAAATTCAAATTGGTCATGAATCCAGGGCATCATTTTGATCATCAAAATTGGGTCATTTGCTCCTCCTAACACTTATAGCAGCTTCTTTAAATTTTTTTTAACATCTGTTCATAAGTTTTTGAAGTTTGTTTTAACAAACAAAAAGACCGACTCAGAAACAAACACAAAAACGGACAAACAGATCGCAAAAAATTGGTTATTTGTTCCTCCTAACATTTTCAATACTTCCTGCAAATTTCGTAAAAATCTGTTAAAAACTTCCTGAGTTTTGTTTGCTGTGCTGTCAACAAAAAAAAACAGGTAGACAAATAAACAAAACAATTTTTCGGATCTTCACCGAAAGTTAATTATCAGTTCCTCCTTACAAAGCTAGCAATCCCTGAAAATTTTATGCAGATCAGTCTATAATTTTTGAGTTATCTTGATGACATAGAGACACACAAGTAGACAAACTCCGACAAGCACATAACCTCCTTGAAAAAAGTAATTATGCATATATTGATATATAATAAATAATAAATGGAACAGTATATATATCTATGATTTATAAATACATTATACTTTCAGATAAGTTGTAATGAGTATAGATTTATTATATGTGTATAGTTTTAAAATAAATAACTGGAATAGTACAGCATATTCAAGAACGCATAACATTCTTCTCATGCAGTAAATCACACAAAATTAGGACAAAATATCAAGACTAGGTATATGTATGTGCATGCATCCACATAGGGTATATATATATATAGGCATGTTATATATATATATATATATATATATATATATATATATACCTGCATATATTGCGGATAATTCTTACCATTTTCGGAATGGGAGCTGCCAACGTTCAGGGTGGGCAGAAAATTCCCAGCGGGCAACAACGTTTTCAAAAATTTCATGGCAATTTCAAGGAAATGACACAATTTCAATCATAAATGTACCATAAGTTTTATCACATGTGAACTCAAACGAAACGCAGTTGCCATAAGCACATTTCGACACTCGTCGGTTGTTTCACATATATGAATTAAAATATGAGAGCATCATATATGAAATGAACCTGTCAAGTATCACACTATACATTTTTTATTCTATAGGCTACAAATGAACAATGCTTGTAAATATATTTTGAAACCAATGGATATGGTACATTAAGTTTTCAAAGCCCGCCCACTTGCTTACTACATGCTGCACGTTGTTCATCGCAAACGCACATTGGGAGTGAAATAATTTATAGGGCATAAAATATTGCTATCCATTTTTTTCGTAGCATGATACCAATATGTATAACAAATGACGGATAAAAAACACTGTACATATTATAATCCTAATCGATGAAAATAAAAGACATCCAGGTTCCATGTATTTAATTAACGTAAAATAATACTTCTTCTGGATTACGAAGTATTATTTTACGTTAATTAAATAATATAATCCACTAGGCACACCACACAATATCCTTTTCACGCATGTGCAATGCATTATTTACATAATGCTATGTACCTGTATCGCGTACGATATTTATACAGTATGCACAAATATAACATACTCTCCTTAAAACACTTTCTATATGTGTAACACACCCATTCATATACTGTGTACAGTACTGTAAGTGTATAGTACACAATTCCTACACAGTACGTACAAATACATAACACACTCTCCATAAAACACTTTAAATATATAGCGTGTTCTATCCAGATATAGCATGCTATTCATATTACACACTCCATAACGCAGCAATATAATGACAAATATGTATATATAGTTTTTAAAAACCCGGATTTCCGTTTCAACTATTTTTACCCGGATTATTGCCGGCATCGTCTGCCTACATCTGACCAAAGTTAATTTCTTATCAATAATTATGAAGACACTGGCTTAATTTCTTTCGGCTGTGATATTCAGTTTTCAGCGTGTCAATATTCCGAAGAACCAAGGGAACACGTACACCACCTCCAACAGCCAGCGAGACACTGACGAGGGTTGCCTCAATTGAGAATTTGAGAGTTCAGTCTTCAAAGTTCGAAGGCGTGTTGCCGTGGGACACCCATGAATTGTTGTTGTAGTTGTTATAACCACAGTTTTGCTCATATCCACAACCAATAAGCACGCAGATGATAAGAAGAATAACACCTTTAGATATGGCATGACGTAGACATGATCCAGTATCCAGCGTCCTCCCTCGATTGGATACCAAGACAAGTTCTCCACTAAACAAACATACGCTTTACTCCGCTTTACATACGATTACAGTCTTTAATTTCTTAACTTTTTCTTTCATGAATTAATCTTCCTGTCTCACAGGAATAGCCCTGTTTGAAATGTTGATCGCAATAAGATAAAGGGTTAAGCTATTCTGCAAACAACTCCCGCCGAAAATGAGGTGCAACATAAAGTAATAGCTTTAAAGTTCATAAAGTACCAATTTTACCATACATAAACAAATGAAATTATGCGACGCCATGTGTTACCACGACCGGCAATGACTCTCACCACAAATCCACCACTTTTGCGTATGGGACTTCATCAACCAGTCGCACGCTAAGCATGGTGATCGGGCGTCCACCCACAGTTCATTTAAAGGATATGGTTGTGTCAAATTTGAGTGTATGCGCTACGCCCCTAAATTTTCAGGTTTGTGACGTCACAATTGCGTCACGCCACTGTTGCAGCGAGGAATCTTTGATATTTCCACAGTGGCGTGACGTAATTTTTACGTCACAAACCTGGAAATTTAGGAGCGAAGCGCATACACCCAAATTTGACACAACTGTCTTCTGTAAATGAACTGTGCGTCGACCTGAACTGTGCGTCAACTGTGCGTCAACCTCGCACGTCGTCAACCTCGCACGTCGTCAACCTCGCACGTCGTCAACCTCGCACGTTGTCAACCTCGCAGGTCGTCAACCTCGCACGTCGTCAACCTCGCACGTCGTCAACCTCGCACGTTGTCAACCTCGCAGGTCGTCAACCTCGCACGTTGTCAACCTCGCAGGTCGTCAACCTCGCACGTCGTCAACCTCGCACGTCGTCAACCTCGCACGTTGTCAACCTCGCAGGTCGTCAACCTCGCACGTCTCCCGAAATACATACTGTGAAAGTCTGCACCATAGATACGGCAGCACGATCGATGTGTGAGCTGAATGTCCGCTTGATAAGTTGAGCCAGGATGGCATACTGTAACCTCAGTGTAACGGACATAACCACGAACGAGTTTCTGTAGCCATAACTACGTTTTGTGGTTGTTACTCGGACACGATTTTCTGTGACCTTGGTTACGAGTACAGCTTCTCGATCACGAACACAACCACAAGTTGTCCATTGCAACACGCCTCTGACTTATTTTCTCGTCGAACAGAGAGCAAAAACGAAGGAACTATTCACGTTCCGAATTTTTAGGTATTTCATTGTCCTTTTCTGATATTTAAATAACTTCATGTTCACGCACCGCTCGACCGAGTGACGGTAAAGGGGTGTGTTCAGTTGCTAACCCTTTACCGAGCAAGAGACAACATATGATTACTTGTATCATGCTAATCCTGTTAAGGAGTTGACAGCCGCTCAGCAAAGGGTTCAGGACCAAATAAACCTTCGGTGCTGTTTATGGGACTGATACAATGATTGAAGTGTCATAAAGTTCTGTGGTGCAAACAGTATTAATGCTATTACAATATTGTGATAGTAACTCGGTCATTATCACCCGCGAAGCAAGTGAGAGAGGTGGTAATGTTTTCTTTGTCTTTCCATCTAATAAGTAGTCGAAGGAGTTGAGCAATCTTCATAATTTTTTATAGGGAGTTTGTGGGTTGACCTAGATGTGACCCATGCAGAAAAACTAGACCTGGCTGGCCATAAAAAAGGACGGCGTTGAATTTTCTCCACCGCGGCCAATTTGCCTCCACCGCGGCAGATCGTCTGGAGAACGGGGCGTTCTATTTCTTTCCTATGTTATTATTGAAGAGCCTCGTTCATCAAAAATGACTTCGTTGAAGTTGCCCCTACCGCGGGTGATGGTCTTACGCCACCGATGCGTTCTAGTTATGATTAAAATGACCTCAGTAATATAATAAACAGGTACACTTTTCCGATTCAGAGGTATGGGAGGCCAAAAAAAATCAAGTTTTTGTGGTTTGACTTATCCAAAACTTGAGAGGCGTGCGTCGGTTTCGACCTAGTATAATTGAGTTTCAGGCGGTGAGTTGTAATAGTGTATCATTGAGACTTACAAAAATTCAAATCGTGCTCCAAATAAGGGACTTTTCAGCTGGTTCAACGCAATCGGGTTTCGTTGAACACTTGCAACACAATCCAAAGTAACAATGCCAACGCTTCCTTCAAAGTTCCGGACAAGTCAAACCTTGAAAACTTGATTTCGCCCGCCAACTGAACGCGCCCAAATGGTATTCAATTCCTACCAGAAATAAAAGTTTACTTCAGACGGTATTCGCTTACTTACCTCTGCCAAAGAGGTTATGTTTTGTCGTATTTGTCTCTTTGTTTGCCTGTTATTCAGATTGTTTGTTTGCCTCAATTGTCACCAAAATAACTCAATAAGTTATGGCCGAATCCTTACAAAATTTACAAGGATTGTTAGTGATGTTAGCAGTAACAGATGATTGACTTTTGGCGAAGATCCGTTCAACTGTTTGTCTGTCTGCCTCTTTTTTTTCAGTACCATAACTCAAACAGTTATGGAAGGATTTTTATGAAATTTACATGAGTTGTTAGGTATAGTACGAAGAGTAAATGACCAAACTTCTTACATGATTTGTATGTTCGCTTGTTTGTCTTTGTGTTTAACTTTATGGTTGTGAGCAAAATAACTCAGAAAGTTACGAGCGCATCTTCATGGAATTTGCATAATTTGTTAGAATTGTTAAATGACATAAATGATTAATTTTGGAGATTATCAGTTGGTCTGTTCGTGTGTTTGACTAATGTTTGTCAGAATGTTTGTCACCTACGGATCTTCAAGAAAATTACAGAAGCTGTTAGCACTGTCAAGAGGCACAAGTGATGAGATTTTAGTGTTGATGCAAAGTTAATCATGGTTTCAGAACTAATTTGAATTTTTTGTTACAGTTGCCGTGCATTTCGGAAGTATGCTCTCGCAGAGTGCTCTAGTTTATTATTATAATTATTCACAATTACCTCCGCCAGGAAGGTAATGTTTTTCTCAGTGTTTGTTTGACTTTTTTTCTGTTTGGCTCGTTGTATATTTGTCAGTCAGTTCGTTTGCCTGTCACAAAGAACACTCAAACAGTTATAGACGGATTTTCTTGAAATTTACAGGTATTATTAGGTATGTTAAGAGGAACAGATGAATAACTTTTAATAAAGATTCTGTCTGTCAACGGTTTGTATGTTTGTTTGTCTACGTATGGTTTCTTCGTAATATGTTTCCAGACATTTGTAGAAAATATCAGTAATGTTGCGAGGAGTGAAGCATCAATATTTTTTGATGATCTTATATGCCGTTTCTCGTTTGTTTGTTTGTTTGTTTGTTTGTTTGTTTCACTATCTGTATGTTTACTTTGCCTGTCAGCAGCATAACCCAATAAATTATGAACGATTCCTTCTGAACTTTTTACGTGATGTTAGGCTGGTTATGATGCACAAATGACCAAAGCCTTGTGATGATTTATTCATCGTTTCTGTGCTTGTCTCTTTTTTTCAGATAACGCACTCAAAATTTTATAGACGGATCTTGAAGAAATTTGTAGGAACTGCTAAGAATGTTACCAGAAACACATGACCCAATTTTGCTAATGATAAAAAATTCCTGGCTACAGAATCAAATTGAATTTTTCGTTAACATTGATATTGCTTGGCTGAGGTATACAATCACCGAGTGCTTGTCTGGTTATTTATTAATGAAGTGCTATTACTATTATCATTCATAAGCTACTTTTTTACGAAAGGGTGCATCAGATTTGAAGAGTAGCATCAGGAGTAATAAAATCGTCGACGGACTGATGGCGACACTAAGTCGGTAACACATGAAAGTCTAAACATCAAAACGTTTCACGATCTTGAAACAAGGGTTTATAGTTCTGTGTGACAACAGCTTTGCTGTGTTGTACTTCATTGTGAATTAGAGGGCCACTGACAGTGAAATTAAGCGTTTGTGATAAACTTGACTTGAAGTTCAGATCGATACGCCGGCTTAAATCCGCTAAATTGTTAGCTTCAGGCGTTAACATTCCATCGCCCTAATCTTGAGACCTTGAGAACTCGGTCTTAATCCGCATAATGGAGTTTACAGTTGTATAAAACATTGTCCAATTGCTTTTACAAGACGATACAATGTGGCGAAACCAACTGACTCAATTTGCAGACCAGTTAATATGATTGATATTAACTTATCTCGCCAATCTCACTCGTAACTGTGCCAATTGACGTTTCTTCCCCCCCCCACATACACATACGTACACACCCACACAGCTATACACACCTAAACATGCACACACAAACGTACAGACAGTATGGTGACTAAAATTTCAGATCTAAATATTTTACGTAGCTTGGTAGCCCACTAAGGTTTTCTGCTTTCCAGTGCAGCACTCACTACAGTCACTACGCTTCCATAAACTGCCGCGATAAGCAGACGCGAAACGCATGAAAAAAGTCATCGCCCCAAATTTGCGGATGAGGCGACAGTGTCCGCTGCTCCGTAAGTCGTCCGCCGTGCTGATCGTCCGCAGATAAGAAACTCCGGATCACGTGACCTCCTGACTTGCGGTGCGTCAGCGGCCGGAGGGTGAAACTCGGTGACCGGATCCACAAAACGCACGAGGTGGGCACACGCGGCCACCTGCAGCCACGACCACCAGCCAGAATGGGGGCGGCCGTAGCCCATCCGTCGTTTGTGCTCTTGTTGGTTGGCTGCGAGAGACCGCAGAAAGCCGCAACTGGCGACAGCCGTAAGTGGCAGCAGGTGATTACAAAGAGCCGCAGTTGACTCCAAGTGGCCGTAGATGGCCGCAAGTGGCCACAGATGGCAGCAGTGGCTATAGATGGCCGGAAATGGCCGTAGATAGCAGCAAGTGGTTGTAAGACGTCTGGAACTGGCCGCAAGTGGCCGCTGGTGGCATCAGACGGCCGCCGATCCCACTTTCAACTATGTCCTCCACACTAGTTCTAGACCTGAAAGGACTATAGATCTAAGGTGCAGCGGATAGGTGCCGTATCTTTTTCATACGAATTGAATATGAAACCTTGACACGTGCCAAAGTATAATATCTAATCTGCAGACGAGTATTACCCAATATTTGTTTCCTTCTCAACCACCAGGGTACTTCAGTAAAGAAGTTTCAATCTAAACAATTCCTACGAGAAACTAACATTTTATTACAATTGGTGCTCGAAGGATTAAGGTTCAAAGAGTCAGAATCCTTCAAGGAACCGATGTTTTAATAATCTGGTATTACAGAGCCAAAGCTAAGCGTGTCAAATAACTTCAATTCAAGTTAGGGAACCCTACAAGTATAACTAGAATTGTACATACGTACGTGCGCACGCTGAGGTAATAAGGGTAGGGCGTTACGCAGCTCCAATGTCGTTCCGATGAAAAAGTTCCTCTCTTTGTCTCTGGCTACGGAAGAACCTGACCTGAAGATGAGAGGTTACGTGGTCGGACGCCCTGCATTTTGGCATATCTAGATCTTCGAATATCGGTAATGGGCGCATAAAGACGAGCAAAACTTCGGGTACAAAGCAAGAAAGATGTGGGAAACTTGGCGAACAAGGAAGACGAATACTAAAATTCTGATACTTGAACAATGAAAAGTGTGAATAAACACAAACATGAAAAAAAATGACGCGCAAGAGCTAAAACAAAACACACAACACGAAACAACACCAAATTATGCCCGAGAGTGTAAAGTTACAAAATTAGAGCTCACAAAAACGAAGAGAGAAATATAATTTCATTCCCTTGGCAAGATGGGGTATTGCTATAAACCAGATTGTATGGGTTCCATACAGATGGGCTCTACGTCGCATTGTGACCTCTTTTGCCCTACACCATTTTTATGGAAAGACTCAATGTGACTAACTTCTCTTTTTTCGGATCCTATGCGGCTACCAGTTGCTACCGTAAAAATAGTCATATGGAAACCACTTTGGGCCAACATGACAAAATTACTAACAGTTTAGCGAAATGGCAGCCTTAGTGGTACCAAGGTGACATGAATCAAGCACCATACTGGGAACGAAACCATAAACATGGTCCCATGTAGCAATGACAGCTACCATCTCGGAATTAAGTTACCATGCGAAAGTCACTTGGAGTACACTTGACATGGTAGACGGGAAAGTTTTTTTAGATGAAACATATTAGCTGAGGAACTATAATTTGAGAACTGACATTAAATAATGTTATTTAAGGAAAATTATAGAAAATGGACGGCGCAACTAAAATGTAAAATTCGACAAACTCAGCAGTTGAACTAAGCCTTTAGAGTTTCAGGTAACGGTATGTAATTTTGCTTAAATTCCTACACTACTGAATTGTCTCATTGTAATTTACAGGCCAAGATTAAATAACGTTAAGAGATGGGAGAAACCACATCGTTTGATACTATTTTCCTTGTATATACAAGGGGAGCTCAAAAAAAGTTATCGTATTTACTGGAACATTTAATCTGAATTCAAGCTTTCTTACGTTCATGCAAACGTTTTGCTCTGCCAAGAGTAGTGCTCTTCTCCGCTGATTTATTCTACCAATTCCGACATAAGTTTCATACACTTGGATAAGTAAGTGAGTAATTACTCATTTGAGCATCACCATGCAGCGTTTGGTACCAATATGGCTGGAAGTTCGTGACTGTGAAATTTTTCTTTGCCTTGCTATTTGTGTGGTAAGTGGGCTGTTTGTGTGGTGAGTGTGCTGTTTGGGTGGTAAGTGTGCTGTTTGTGTGGTGAGTGTGCTGTTTGTGTGGTAAGTGGGCGGTTTGTGTGGTAGTAGGCAACTGCGCTGTGTTCGAATGATGTGGGAACAAATTTTATACCTTTTTTATTTCTGACAGCGATTTTGAGACAAATGATTCCTGGTAGTTTGATATTAACAAATAATGTTGGCCACCATCTCATCGTTGCCACCATCTGTTGTGACCTGGACTGTGCCATGTACCTCAGCTGGAGGTAAGCCAACATATCTTGACGCTATTGGCTCCGTTATAAAGCTTGGAGAGCAATTTTTAGAACTTTTTGAATTCCTCTCGTAATTAAACTTAGCTATTGCGGAACAAAGCCTTTTACAACCCTACCTAATTTAGGGCTCACATAGCATATTGCGATACGTTTATACAGAGGAGTTTACTCATGTATTAGGCCAATATTACTCATTAGGCCAATATTAAGTTGAAGCATGGAAGTCGCGTTTACACGACCCAGTGTTGCCTGGCTGTCGAGGCAAATTATCTGTAGAACGGAGCCGAAATATCGGTATTTTGCCAGAAATATCTGTATATCTAAATACTTTTACTAACGTGTCTAGGCTATCATTTGTCTATAAATTATATTACAGACCGTTTCGAACTCTGTGAGTAGTACGGCCTATGACAAACTATACCCATTGATCTATTATAGGTTCTAGAAAATATTAATCTACGGTAGCCACATCCGACTCTCAGAACAGTGGCGTAACTCTGTATATAATAGTCAGTTAGGAAGCCATCCCATTTAAAAAATCGCTCATTTATCGATTTTTCTGGCATTAAAGTCTGTAAATCTACAGATTTTAATCCTGATCTACGAATGTCCAGATTTTTTTTACAACTGCCCAAGATCTACAGCTTAATATTGGCCTAATATACAAATTATACATAAGTAAACTCCTCTGTATAAACATATAGCAATATGCTATGTGGACCCTAAATTAGGTAGGGTTGTAAAAGGCTTTGCGGTGAAATACCACAGTGATCCGACAATTCGTTTACGAATTATTAGCGAAAAACAGTGTGGCAGGCGAAAACCATAGTAGTATGTTTTGATTGGTTTATTACACACATATACATTTGATACATAACAAATATCATTTGGTACAATAGTACTACTATACACTGAAAAATAATGTATCTGCATAGGCACTGGAAGTTAAGCAAACTTTTTCAGTAACACAAAGCAATAACTAATACAAATGCATGACGAATTCCTTAAAACGTTTTTTAATATTATCAGAGACGAGATTTAATAAATACTCAACAATTTCATTGCAATTTCAAAAATATTGTTGAGCGTTTCTCAACATCAACAGGCACATTTGGGAGATTGAGAACAGAAGGTCTCATTTCATGATTTTATTGCGGAATAAGGGGACTAAAATACTTTTGAAGATTTAATGTGTCCAAAATTCCAGACGTATGTCTCATCAGATTACGCTTGAAGCGGCCTCATACTTAAGCGTCGTTTGGCTTATTATTAACGTCTAAAGCGTAACCTAAAGTGACGAATTTAACATTGAACTTCGTTCAAATAAAAGTTAATCTCATTAAATAATGCTAATCCAAGTGCGCTAATGGAACGCACATCGGTGCTTTAATTTTCGCACGCTTATCGTAACACGCACCAGTGACAGTGCTACATACCGAGCCCGTGTTTTGCTAAAGAAAAAATTAAAAAAAAACACAGTCTTGCAATAAAACCGATAGTGGCGTTTAATGCCTCTATTGGCGTACACGTGTTGTCGAAAAATTTTATTTAATTCCGTCAGTGCACGGCAAGAGTTTTGGTTTTCGGGACAGCATTTTATAAGTGTCCGGACTAGTTGCTTTCACGGTGAAGTTCGAATTATTTTCAATTCGAATTTGATGCATTTTATCTCGAGTGTCAGGTTCATTGAAAGGCAACCTACAGCTTATGCAACGATGAAAAACGCGGCCCGCTGGTATACAGCGGGAACGCTGGTATCCAGTGGGAACGCTGGTATCCAGCGGGAACGCTGGTATCCAGTGGGAACGCTGGTATACAGCGGGAACGCTGGTATCCACCGGGAACGCTGGTATCCAGTGGGAACGCTGGTATCCAGTGGGAACGCTGCTATCCAGCGGGAACGCTGGTATCCAGTGAGAACGCTGGTATCCAGCGGGAACGCTGGTATCTAGTGGGAACGCTGGTATCCAGCGGGAACGCTGGTATTCAATGGGAACGCTGGCATCCAGTGGGCGCACTGGCTTCCAATGGGAGCACTGGTATCTAGAGGGAGTACTGGTATCCAGTGGGAACACTGGTATCTAGAGGGAGTACTGGTATCCATTGGGAGCACTGGCAGCCAATGGGAGCACTGGTGTTTTCAATTTGTAAATGTTTCACCAATATAGTCTATTTTTAGATGCAGTAGAGATAGAATATTTCTAGATATTTTCTTTTACGGTAGGTTTACCCGTTGGTGAAATGTGTTTGAGCTCTAGGACGAACACAACCTTCGCCTCAGTTTTTTTTTCTGCTCTTCACACGTGCAACAGGCCCGTGTGACTGGCTGGGGGTGAGGAACGCGGGGGGGGGGGCGGCGACGGCAAGCGTGCTGTTATGACGTCATGCTTTTGTATTAAGGCGGGTTCACACGAAAGCCTGTTTTTGCCAAACTTAAATAATTGCATGTATTTTTGAGCAAACTGCAATCTGAAACTCATGTGGCAACTGTATGAGATATTTTTTGGCAACACTGCACGAACTAAGCTACTTGAGCTATGTAAGAGTAGCCATCAATGTTTCTTAGGGTTCGTCTTAGTGATAGGTTTATGTAGGAAAATCTGAATATCAATAACTGACTCAAAATATCAAACTGTTTAAGCCCGAAGCGATTCTTAGGAATAACGAGTCTGTGAGTTCCAATTAATAAGATGTAAGTACGGTTTGCCACACTTTTGAACGAGTTCTCTCGACTCTGCTAATATCCGACTGCGTAGGTAGCAGCACGGATCGGTAGCGTTTAAGCAACAGAAAAGTGTAGAACTTCCCGAGTTGTAATTCTAATCCACTGTGAATTTGAAGAAATATCCGAAGCTTTACTTGTGACACGTGCCAGCTCACTTTTCAGTTCACATTTTAGGAAGATTTTGGCAGGCTTGCATCTGTGCTTACGAGAATATGACAACGCATTCGAACAATTCCTCGGGCGTAGACGTTTATTTGACCGACGAATGCACCCATTTAACACCTGCTGCAGATGCCAGCCTTTTGTCCTGTGTTTTCACTTCACAGACAGCTTCCGAATACTTCACTTCAGTTCGCTTTGAGAGTGATATTCGTAAAGCTTTCAATTTTTTTCAAATTTCAATTGAATAATAATTGACAAAATAGTTTAAATATTAGTCACTCAAGCATAAAAAACCAATATATATTTTTTTACGCTGTGAAACTGAGAAACGAAACTAAGGCCACGCGCGACTGAAGAAGGTCACACAAGAAACAAAACAATTGCAGTTACTCATGGAAGTAATTTCTGTTAACGAACAGAAAATAACCAAAGAAAATTTAGCTCTGGCAAACTCTATAATTTATACATTTTATTTTCTCTCTGGGAAAAACTGTATTGAAGTCTGTAGCTTTCTCGCACTTGACTACATTACTGCCACAGTAGTAAAGTTTGCAGACTGTGAGTATGATTGCTTACTTGCGATTAATTGGTTAACAGCGTTTAATTTATGCACTGGTGAAGTACTCGCGGAATATTTTTACAATAACGGTAAAATAACCCCCTACCCCAAATCGAAACTACCTAGACATTTTTGAACATTATTCTAATATATATAGCTGCACTGTACACATTTATATATAGTTAAAGATGATGATGTGTTACATTTAGCGTTAGAGCAGTGTACTTAAAATTGCTCGCCACTTGTCTATAAAATGTTTGCCTAAGCTGTGGTGCCATTGGCAGAACCAGCCCTACACTCTTAAACTTAAAAAGTAATGCATCGTTGAATATAAACTGTACGAATTCATCGTTCGCCATTTTCAGTGATGTCGTTCGTTCNGATGTCGTTCGTTCGAGTAGGGAACTGGCTCAGCTTTTTTTTTTTTTTTTTTTTTTTTTTGTAAGTTACGATTAAGACGCGCCGAACACGACAGTATGTAAACAACAAACCCGTTCGATCGACGCACTGGCCGACATGTTTTTTTTTTTCATTTTCCCGAGCAGCTGCAAGATTATGTGTCAAACGTACCAACTTTTGCTTTAATACTACTTTACCAAAACGAAAGAGTTTATTTCTGATATGATTTATTTTTCTATGTATTAATTTTTTTAGAAAAATCACTTCATAAGCTACAATATAGGCGTTTAATTAAATATATCCTAATTGCGCTCAACTATTGAAATGATGCTGAGCTTAATAAATCAGTATCTCAAATACTAAATATTTCCGATGACTGTACCCGTAATTCGAGTTCAGAGCGTCAATATGCATGAAAATAGTTATCGGCAATTTTTGTGTTTGAGAGGGCGTCATGATAGAGAAAATACCGTATTTGATACAGCTTATAAGGGAAGCAATGATATTTGATTCGTTTGTTAACCGCACTTTGCACTAATCTTAAGGTTTATCAGCAATATTTCTACTTTACAGAATTAGTAACGGTTCTTGTATTATGCATCACATAAAAATAACTGGTTCGGCATCTAATGGAATTAGATCCTATATGGCCAAACGACTCCTATTAAAACTACTATTAGCCAAACCCGCTAGTTTTTGAGACACACTCAGGAGAGAAATGGGCTATGCAAAGCGTCGTTCACGTATTAGTCATTCCGCTCATTCGCCGACGTTTACGTTTCACAGCGTCTGAATGCGTGGCTGCGTCTCATTAATAAACAACGGAACAACTATAGTTCTCTTTCTGCTGTTCAAAACCCACTGCAGACGATAGTCTTTTGTAATGTGTGTTCAATTGACAGCGTTTGAATGCAGTGCTGTGTCTGCGTAGACAACAAAAAAGTGCACTACTTTCTCAGTCGCCATTTACTAAAAATTTGTGAAAACACAAGAAGTATCTATAATGTGTGACACTTGCTTAATATATATGCCAGAGGGTATGAAGGCTAGCATTTATTGAAACTTTTGACAGACACACTGTTGCATTTGCGAGGGCACAGCGTAGAGCTAACGCGGTGAAGTGAAATAACAGGACAAAAAACTTCGTCTACAGCAGGCTAAAACTTACGTAACAACGCGTTCGTTTTCGTAGATGAGGAAATACGTCATTTGTTCATCGTTCGAACCCCCTTTACGCTGTCCACAAACGTGTCAAATCCCAGCTCCTACTGAAGTTTTTATGCGAGTGGAAAGTTTCGAACATCTAATATTGAGTGTGTTTGAATTCCCAGAAACGCAGGTATATTGTAACTCGATTTTGGAAGACGTTAAGTTGTACGAACAGTCACGGAAACCGTTTCACCTGAAGCGTTTCTCGTTTAGCACTCTCATGCATGGACAGCACACTCCTACGCAGACAGTGAATTTTCATGGTCCCTTTCTCTTAAGTATTCAAAAAAGTCAGCTATTATGCTGTCTTCTATCAAAATAATCTTTATTTTATCATTATGAATATTATTACACAGCTTTACGTGTTAGTAACATCGTTTGAACAAAGATCAATCAAATATTACCCAGAAATAAATTGCAAATATCCTAATAAAAAGTCGACGAAGCCAATGTTCCTGCCTGCAGTTCCGGAGAAGTCAAATGGGCTTGGTTCAGATCGACTTTGGTGACCCAATCATACGTGCCATTAGTCAAGCTCATAATACGTAGTTAGTGCGCTCTCAATTTCGAAACGTTTACTATATTGCCTTACTCTAACTTCAGTACCGTCAGCAACGTGTCGGCAGGCAATCTCAAACTGTAACGCTTTTTTGTCTGTACAACACGCGTTCCCAATTCCCGGGATTACAACCATTAAAATTTGCGCGAATCAATTGCGATTTAGTAAAAAAAAATGTAGCTTAATTTGGAAGCAGCGCGAACTGAGGTCGTGCCAATTGAGAGCGTCTGATGGAATGCGTTTCGGATCCCAAAAGGCGCAAAATACAGTCACGCAAGCATCTCATTTGGGTCCTAAGATAATTTAACTTCAGTTCACTTAGCGTCTGAGGCCCTAGCACTCCCTGGTGGACGCCACCTCATATGTCAGTTAAATTGACACTTATAATGCTGGTAAGTCATAGAAACTGCGCCTTCTGAGCCACTGAAGTTGTCGTAAGAGGGCCTCGTGATCGTAAATACGGTTCCGCTTTTTTTTTTCTCGTTAAGCTCGAGAGTAGTCACTACTCACCGTAAAGTATGCGCAAAATGTTCAAAGGTTCAGAATCGGTAACATCAATTGGATTTTTTCATCCCTTCACTACGGCAAGTGCCTGCAGATACCGCTATCAGCGTAAGATTATTGAAGAAGTGTAGAGTCATTTTATTCTTTTTTATCGGTAAATTAATCCGTGCAAGTTGTCACAATGGGAGGGCGTGATCTTAAAAGCGTTTTTTTTTTAATCTCGTGGAGCTGTTGCGAAGTGTCACTACTCTACTCCCTTGAAGTATATAAGATATCATTATACACCCTTTACCCCGCTGCGTTAAATAGTAATATTCCCATGAATATAACAATTTAAATCGTGAACTGTACACCACTCAATGAAGATTACAACATAGCCGCGAACTTCTGCTCGCTCAATGTCAACGATAGCAGTGAATTTATAGCAATAAGTAGCAAATATTGAAACAATCATGCGGCGACCGACGCCTCTTGGGCAACTACACAACCCATTAATTTCTAAATAAAACAGCCCATAATACTAACAGCCACAGACCAGGACACAGACCATCAGCTTTTTGGAGTTTATCCTGAAAGATTGAGTTCCCTAAATTGAGAAAGCAGCAGCGCCTTATTTCATAATATTATGTAAAGTTATATTAACAACAAATACATATACATATTTTCTTGGCTGGTAGTGATCTCGTAGCAATGATAGATACGTCGAAACGTACGGTACTTACGATATGCTTGTCGCCCGGTGCCCACTTGACAACTTTCGTTGGTTCTAGCAGCGTAGAGCCAACTCAGCTAATCCGTTTACGTTGCCGCGGCACGGCTTTAGCTTGCGTAAAATTAAACTGCATCAAAACTTCTTGAAAATCTCATCCGCTACCACAATTTTGGCACCATAGCTAGTGCCAATGGTGAACTTTGAACTACCTCTCAAAATTATGAGCAGTTCAAATCCACAAAAATTTATATTTTTAGAATCGGAGTATGCTGTTCATGTATAGACGTCACGCTAAAGTCACGGCCACGATTACGCCATCGACTTCGTTATTGAGTTGGATCTAGGCTGCTAGCGACGACGAAAGTTGTTAAGTGGCACTGGGCTTGAAGGCGATGATTGTCCCCACTTTTCAAAATACGTTATTTCGAAAAGTCAGTCCCCAACAGGAATGTCCATGGCACGAATATATGGCTGCCTTCCGGTGTTTTTACTATAAAGTTCTTTGATTATTGCTTTGAAAAGTAAACTATGCATATGAATTATTACCATATCGTCTATCCTCGATTATTTAAGTTTAGAGCCCAAATAATTGAGAATGTCAGTGGGACATCCTCAGGAAATTGACCAGTTCCTCAAGAGTCTCACGAACGCCGTTACCGTCAGTAAGGCTACGCATTTTAACGGTTCGATACTCCTACTGACACTTTTATCTCCCTTCCTCTTTTTTTTTTTTTTT
>LQNS02020120.1:2013320-2023732 GCA_001587735.2 Parhyale hawaiensis | reverse complement strand
GACAATGTTGGTGTGTGGAGACAATGTTGGTGTGTGGAGACAATGTTGGTGTGTGGAGACAATGTTGGTGTGTGGTGGTAACGAAAATAATGTATGGCGAGGATAAAAAGACAGAAGAGCGAAAATTTAAACGCTTTTCGTATATTTGTAGTGTTTTTCGTATCTAGTGAAATTTTTAGATTTTAATGCGTTAGGTGTAGGCCGCTTCTGCAGATGCGTGAGCCAACAGTCAAGGACCATGCGACGGTGCCGTGATAGCTCCACCCAATCCCTCGCCAAAGTTTTTCGTTCAACAGGAACAGGCGGGAATCTGCTGCTGTAAGCAGAAATTAAGATTTAGGAACTAAAATCTTGCAAATTTTCGTTAGAAGCGTAATGTTTAACGATGTTAGGGCAAGAATTTTTAAGGGCAAGAACTTTTTAAGGGCAAAAACTTTTAAGGGCAAAAACTTTTAAGGGCAAAAACATTTAAGGGCAAAAACTTTTAAGGGCAAAAACCTTTAAGGGCAAAAATTTTTAAGGGCTTTACAATTCAAAGAAAGTACAATGTAGAGAAAAATCGTAATTCAGAGAAAAAGGGAAAGTTTTCAAAAAAGAGCTTATAAATTTAGAAGAGCTTATAAATTTAGAAGAGCATATCAATTTAGAAGAGCTTATCAATTTTAGAAGAGTTTATCACTTTTAGAAGAGTTTATCAATTTTTAGGAAGTACATGTGAATGTAAATTAATTAGTTATCAGCTATATCCTTTCATCAGTTGAAGAAAAAAGTACATCCACCAGAATTTCAATAAATTTAATTTGAATTAAACCCATTCCCGTCTTTATTTTATTTATCAGGCTAGTGAAGCTAACTTAGGAACCTCCGAGAGACCGTCACTGAAACTTCCCCACGACATGAGAATCCCTGACTTACGGTTCTATATGGAGGTTCAGCTGGCTGTCGTCATACGTGTAATCTTCAGTAGCTCGCAACCCAAAGACTTTACACAGAGGGGGTGGGACGCAACGGATCAGGGGCGCCACGGGCAGTAGGCGAAGGCGGCGCAGCTCGCAGCCACAGGGTTCCAGACAGAAAGATTAACAGGCCATATTATAACGAATCAAAATATGAAAAATCTATATAATCGAAGTGAAATGGCCGCTGAAGATAAGAGGTCCGAAATGATGAACAGTCGGGCTGAGCTGGGGAATGTAACCCAGCCATGAAACTCTCCAGCGCCGTCCAGTCCTTCGGCCAGTGAAGAACTGCAAAGGACTCACTTTTTCTTAAGCATGGATTCAGCATATCGGTCAGGAAATTCTGCAACAGGAATGCACAGTGACGGTCTGAATTGGAGGCTCATGATTTTTACATAAATCGAATATCAACCATTTTGTTTATATTTCAATATTTCTTGACATGCGGTGTGTGAAGAAAGTCTTTGTGGTAGGTTGTGAAGCCACTGAGGTCCTGCAAGACACAGAGTTTGGAGACACACCACACTGCCGCCAATATAGCCCGCAATTTCGCCTCTCTATCGAGGACTGTGTCTCGAAAATGACCCTGAAGCAGCTCTGTAAAGCGCGCCTTAAACACCACCAACGCTATGAGTCCTAGAAACCATTCTTCGTTTTCCAAGAAATATGCGACGGGCGAGAAATGCTTAGGATCTTTTCTCCTAATGAAGCCGAATGTGTCATAGGTAGCAAGTTAATGAGCTGGGAACACTTACTTGATTTGTGCTTTTAACGAGCCACGAGGGAGGCTTGATTGCTGGTAGACGGAAGGTGGGGATCGCAAAAGAAAACGAGGACGGGCCTCAAAGAAAATTTCTGGAATAATCTGGAGCACAGGAGAAGAGAAAAGTACACCCATTCTTGAGGAACACAAACGATGTTTTTTTTAGGTTGCGCCGTTGAAGAAAATATAACAGAGGTGCAATATACTAACAAAGTGACGTGGGATAAAACGCGCGCAACTTAGAAGGTAAGAAAAACAAACCCAGTCTTGTCTCGTAGTGAGTGTATAAAAATATTTTGTAAAAATTGATGCTTGATTATTAAAAACGGAATACAGCAGCGTTCATCCAAGTAAAAACGTGGCCTGGAATAGCCTGGAATAAGGTCACTGGAATTTAGAATATAAAAATATGGAGCGATGCTGAAATATATCAAGAAAAGACTTTGTGAAATAAGTAAAAAAAAAAAGAAATATATTTTAAAGCGGCGCCCTGTAGGGTTTCAAGAAGTAAGTAAAAAATGGATGATATGCGAAAAGAAAAGCAAATTTATTTTCTTTGAACAAGATAAATTAAAAATAACTTTTGAAACCTTACTTGATGTATGGTTTCAACAAGTAGCAAAAGAGGCTTACCATTCAATACTTGCTAAGCTACAATAAAATTTACAGTAACAGTAAAACAAAAAATAGTAGCACAATGGTATGAAAAAGAGAAACGTGCAGTTAAAAATGAAAATATTTCAGTCACCAAAAAGAGATATACGCAAAGAAAAGACTAACAAAGTACAGCGCTGCAAAAAAAAAAAAAAGTGTACCAGCGGCGACAAAATATAAAGCAACAGGGACGGAGATGGTCTGGTGGTAATTACCTCCGTCAAGGAGATTATGTTTTCGTCGAGTTTGTCTGTCTGTCTGTCTGTGTGTTTGTCTGTCTGTCACCAAGATAACTCAAAAAGTTATGAACCGATTTAGATAAGATTTACAGGGATTGTTAGGTATGTTAGGAGGAACGGATGATTAACTTTTGGTAAAGATAGTCAATCCGTTTGTTTGTTTGTCTGCCTCATTTTTCTTGATGCCATAACTCAAAAAGTTACGGATGGATTTTGATAAAATTAACATGAGTTGTTAGGTATATAACAAAGAGTATAAGACCAAATTTTGGTAATGATCTGTTGGTTCGTTCGTTCGTTTGTCACTGTTTTTAATTTTATGCTTTTTAGCACAATAACTAAAAAATAATCAATGGATCTTTATGAAATTTATAAGGTTTGTTTATAATGTTAAAAGACATAAATGATCAAATTTTGGTGCAGATCGGTTGTTCGTTTGTATGTTTGACTTATGTTTGTCATAACGTTTGTTAACAGTATAACTCAAAAAGTTATGAACGGATCTTCAAGAAAATTGAACAAGCTGTTATTAAGATAAAAAGGCACAGATGATTAGATTTGGAGTGTATACAAAGAAAATTATTGTTTCAGAACCAATTTGAATTTTTTGCTACCGTTGCCTCACTAGGCGGAGGTATGCGCTCTCAGAGTGCTCTAGTTTAGGAATAAAACTAGAAGGAACATTTTGATAAAAAACGCCTGTGGATCAGGGGCAGCATTTCTTCGCGGTTTTATTCTGAGGAAAATAAATGAATTTTTCTTCGTTAAGTTTCTACTCATTTGCACTTCATGAGCTATACGAAAAAAAAGAAGAAAATTTTGCAGTAGGAAGGCAGTACTAACTACTACAGAACTGCTACCATTTAAAAATATTTCAGAAGTCTTTAGTACTTAAATTTCAAAACTTGAAAAGACAGTGGCCCCTCCCCTTTCAAAACTGAATATTTTCCTGTCTTATTCTTCACATTGGGACAGAGCTCAAACAAGCAAGCAGGCTTCGATCAAACAATGTGGTGTTAAACCTAGTGTCCCAAACTTGCAAGTTGTATTATAGATACCGTCACATGCAACGAAATTATGATTGCCATTATTGATTAGTTTTAGATTTAGCAACTATATCCATACGAATTCATATTCAAAGTTTGGACCGCTTTTTTTTCTGAGACACCCTGTTGGGTGGAATAGCTTATTCATATCAGAGTCGAGTAATCAGATTATTTATCGATCTGGCTGTGAAAACCAGCTCATCTAAAAATAGTCTTAGCACTGAATTACGAAGAGTTGAAGACGGCTGGAAATTTCATTTTACGGAGTATGATCCAATTTCCGATGGTGATATGGCTAACTGATTCAAGGGTTACGCCTAAAATTCAAGTCAGTGGGCTTGGTGAGATCCCCTTTGACAAGACAATCACGTGAGCCTTAGTTATAACACTATTTAATATTTCAGATTAACTTGCTTTTTCCGGGGCTAAGAGAATAGGTTTTCTTAGCACACGAAAAACTGCTGATAAATTGCCGAACGCATTTTCTACTCTCGCTCTGCTCAAACGATACTTAAATATTCTTTCCCTTGATCCTTTGTCCTGTTGACCAGGCTATGGTTTTAGTATATTGGCTCTAATGCCAAAGTATCATCTGCAACTATCACGCGTTGAATAGCTCTATTTCTTCCTGGTAAGGCACAAGGGTTGGGTAAATTCAATTTCCTCTGTTGAAGATTAGCATATAAAGCAGTATTTTCAAAGACACCACCACCCTATGTCCTTCCTTTACACCCAATGTCGACGTATCTAAGCGTGTAGGTACTGTATTTAGCATCAACCAATGCTAACAGCACAATGCTGAATTGGCTTTTATAATTGAAGAAGTCACTCCCTGTATTGCTCGGAGCTTGAAGAACATGTTTCCCGTCCATTGCTCCCATGACAGACAATTAAATGCATTCTCCACCGTCTTCCTGGGTACTAGGAATCTGAAAGGTTTTTCATATATTATTAGTGTTTTGATAGATAATAATTTAGTATAAATATTATATTATTAATGGTTTTGTATATTACTAGAATAGCCGTGACCCGTTGGGACACTGCTGTTCATATTATAGAAGAACAATTGCATCGTTACTAAGTAGAAAATTAAAACAAATATTAGCATAAGATATTTTTATCAATAATATGTTTTATGTACCGTGATTAGCTCGAAAAAAATAACATTCTTAGCAATGCAGTTGTCTTTCAACAGATATCAGAAGATATCCATCAATACGCAGATAGTGAGACTGAAGAATCACCTCAATGAAGGCCAATTGAGAAATTAAAGCATCCTAAGAATTTGAAAAAAAAACGTCGTGCTGACGATGAGGACCCGAGAACTGCTCATGCCTTGTCCATTATGGAAAACGTGAATAAACAGGTGGAATCAAGGAAGCAAGATGACGACGATAGCTTTGGTATTGCGGTCGTAACGAAATTACGCAGAATCAGAGACGAGCGGACGAAGATTTTAGTGCAAAGAGATATAGACATGTTGTTGCATGACGCAATCATTGGCACTGGAGAATACTGTGCAACTCCCTGCCTTATTCAAAGAGTTCGTCAACTTTGCAAACTTATGGATATTCTTCTGTTCCCGAAAATATCAACATTTCGCCTATGATGACAGAAATACTAGTGCCAATTACTAGCAAAGATACTGATTAATGAAATAATACATGGAAATGTGTGAAGTACAATGTGTTTCACTCGCCTTAATATTTTCTATTAATGTGCTTATCAATGCAGCACACGCCTCTGGAACAATACGACTGATAAGTTCTTTTGAAACTTTAAATAAATACATCAAACTTGCAAACGAATCACCAGTTCCAAGGTATCTGAGTGTTATTGCCAGCCTTATTGAGACAGGAACACTCTTTTTCTAATTTGGGTCTTGTTTGGCTACCAAAGGACCAATTGCATTTATGAGGACCTCAAAGTCTTTCTCGAGATATTCTTGAAAAATTTTTAAATCCCCTCAGGGGATTTATTTTCAATTCCTCTAAGAAATTTTCTGTCGCTGCGTCTCGGCGTTTTAAAAAGGGTCTCACCCAACATCTCGGCTTTGCTCGTCTTTTTTTTTTTAACAAACTACATACGACGACACAGGCTGCACCACAAAGTAATACCTCTTCCTGTCTGTCCATATTACCAACTAAATCACCGAGGGCACACTGCGCACAACTCCTGTTACCGCGAACAGTACAGCACAAGTGCTGTACTGTTACAGCTCAAGTGCTGCACTGTTACAGCACAAGTGCTGCACTGTTACAGCAAAAGTGCGGCACTGTTACAGCACAAGTGCTGCACTGTTACAGCACAAGTGATGCACTGTTACAGCACATGTGCTGCACTGTTACAGCACAAGTACGGCACTGTTACAGCACAAGTGCTGCAATGTTACAGCACAAGTGCTGCACTGTTACAGCACAAGTGCTGTACTGTTACATCACAAGTGCTGCACTGTTACAGCAAAAGTGCTTCACTGTTACAGCACAAGTGCTGCACTGTTACAGCACAAGTGCTGCACTGTTACAGTACAAGTGCTGCACTGTTACAGCACAAGTACGGCACTGTTACAGCACAAGTGCTGCACTGTTACAGCACAAGTGCTGCACTGTTACAGCACAAGTGCTGCACTGTTACATCACAAGTACGGCACTGTTACAGCACAAGTGCTGCACTGTTACAGCACAGGTGCTGCACTGTTACAGCACAAGTGCTGCACTATTACAGCACAAGTGCTGCAATGTTCGCTTGCAAAAGTTGCACATGTTTTGCCGGTGGACACATGGTCAACAAGGGCTGTTCTTTTTTGTACGCGCACTGCAAAAATTCTGCACAAAATGTGCGCAACAATTGTGCGGAATACGGTTTTGGTGGAATATCTATAATAATAATGTTCTTGTTCCTCCCTACATTCCTTCCTTGGGTATTTTTGATACGACCTGGAAAGGGATCCATAGGAGACGGACGTAAGTTCAAATTTAAACTGCTACTACTCGCAGGACTTACGCCGATGCCACACGCTAGTCAAAAGAACGATGATCGATATCTTTTGATCCGAATGTGTTGATGTGCCCATGTAAATAGCACACACTTGCAAAGTATTTTAAGTTATAAATCCCTCCAGATATAAAGATACGTCCGAAAGTTAACTAACGGCATTTGCGGTGTAAACTGAACTGACGGTAAACATTTTGCGCTATTTCTTGGCAATCTCAGAGCTATGTTTACAAGAGTTCAACACAACGTTCAGATGAAACGATGACGATACTCGTTCTTTTGACCAGCGAGTGGCATCTACATTAGGTAGAAAATTCACGGACTGACTTGGAACATTTTCCCGTTTTCGTATGCGTGAGACGGGTCTGAGAGCATCATAACTGAGGAACAATTCTTTGTTCTGTAAAATTTCCACAGGTTCCTTCAGTTCAAGATAAGGGAAATATAGGACAATACGGGTCTGACATGTCATTGAAGAACATTGCTTCTTTTCTGTGGAATTTCCACAGGTTCCTTCAGTACAAGATAAGGGAAATATAGGACAATACGGGCCTGACATGTCATTGAAGAACATTGCTTCTTTTCTGTAGAATTTCCACAGGTTCCTTCAGTACAAGTTAAGGGAAATATAGGACAATACGGGCCTGACATGTCATTGAAGAACATTGCTTTTGTTCTGTGGAATTTCCACAGGTTCCTTCAGTACAAGATAAGGGAAATATAGGACAATACGGGTCTGACATGTCACTGAAGAACATTGCTTCTGTTCTGTAGAATTTCCACAGGTTCCTTCAGTACAAGTTAAGGGAAATATAGGACAATACGGGTCTGACATGTCATTGAAGAACATTGCTTCTGTTCTGTAGAATTTCCACAGGTTCCTTCAGTACAAGTTAAGGGAAATATAGGACAATACGGGCCTGACATGTCATTGAAGAACATTGCTTTTGTTCTGTGGAATTTCCACATGTTCCAGTTAGTTAACATAATGCCGGGAGCAGCACTTGGGGGAATACATCTTGTGAACGAATTGAGTTGAGTCCGACTGTGTCAGGATGCAAGTTGCGGTATCAACAAATATTGTACATGACTATCAACACGTTAATTGGCTTCTCATGAGAAGACCATTACAGAAGCCTTTCACAAAACCTGCTGTAGGTAACCTCTGTTCACTTAATGTAACCAATGTAACTATACACTCCTTCGAGTAAATTTTCCGATTTTCCTTGCAGTTTTCTTTTGTTAAGTCACAAGCCTTCCAAAAAAAAATCTTCTACTCATTTCCATAGAAGAGCACCAAATATTTTAGAAAGTAAATCCTCCACACAGTTCGTTTAATTTTTGTTCTATAAATGAAAAAAAGTTATGTAAATCTTTCCTACAGTTATTCTTACATTTGTTCTGGTTCAATAGCACCACACACAGTTTAAACAGTGTCAAATAATTCCTCGTTATAGATTTTTTTTAACTAAGGCGGCATATATTACACAGCCCAGTCACAAATCCAGTCCTTCATTTATTTTCATGCAAGAGCACCGCACTCTCAAGTGTGTCCTCTTTAGTTCTGTTACACTACCTTTACACAAAGCCAAGCCTTTCTTCACTTTCCTGCAATGGCACCAAACTTGGAAAAAATACTTTACTCAGAAGCGGTTCTAATTTTTCTCATAACGAGGAAAATATAACGAATGCATTTGACAAAGCCAGTTCTCTGTTGATTTTCATACACCATAGCACCACCCCTTTACAAAATGCTCGGCAGGGTTCTTTTTCTCTATTAAGGAGCAAAATATAATGCAGCTATTTGACAAAGTCAATCCTCTGCTGACTTACATGCAGCACGATAGCGTTATTTTTTTTTTCTACTAATGAGGGAAACATTTCTCAACCAATGCTCGCTCATTTTCAAACATTATTGCATCACACGCCCTTCTAAATAAATGTTTGCTGCCTAACAGAACGCTCTTCAGTAACGTGTTAGCAGTGCTGCATCGATTTACACATCTTCTGCAAATATTCAGGGAGCTGCGCCCCCTCTGTAAAGGCATGCGATTGACGATCTGTTTACATTTTCTTTTATGGGGCACTGAATTATTGCAACGATACTTCGCAATGCAATGTAGTGCGAGCGCTACGACATGACCTTTTGGAATCCGTTCCTTTACTTGGATTATTGCGTGAAATAAATCATTTGGAATAGGCTTAGAAATGGAAGAATTTAAGGGTTAGTCTATATTCTACTTTCATATACTAAAGGGGAGAAATAAATATTCGTACACCATGGAATTTGTTCATTTAAAAAAATGTAGAGAACCAAAACATATATACTGATACAGTATTTGTATATAAGCGTTATCAATTATTATATGCCAACAAACTAAAAATGATTGTGAATTATATAAATAATATAATATTTCACATATCTGGGGTTTAAAATTGTATTCGTACAAAACCAGTTGTTGCTTATAAAATTGATTTGACTGTTCAAGAACTTTCCGGAACCTTCTAGATTTTACGTTAGAAGTCTACACTAGTCCATGAACAGATTTGGGGTCATTATTTTGTGCGACATCGTAGAAGAAGGTTGTAACCATGGCAAAAACCATATGAATTCTGTTGATTATTAAAGAATGGAAATCCGGGAAAAGTTAGAGGCAAATATCACAGACACTCAAAATACCGTTTACCACTTTCGGGTCATTTATCAAAAGGTTTAAAATTTGGAAACCGTCTAAAACTAAATTAGATCTGGCAGGCCGGAGAAGATTTCCCCTAGAGCTTCAAGAAAAATGACCAGAAAAGTGCCAGAAAATCCCATGACTACTCACAAAGAGCTTCAGGAGGACTTGCTAGCAACAGGGACAAGCGTTAGCCTTCGTACAATAAGCCACGAGCTGCACCAAGACCGTTTAAATTTTCGAATTCCTCTCAAAACTCCCCTGCTGTCGAAACGATATAGGGAAGCTCGTCTGAACTTCGTCCGTGAGTACAAGGACAAGCCTGCGTCATTCTGGGAAAGCGTGTTGTTGTCGGATGAGCTATTTGGATGAAATTCAAAGAACCATATGTGGAGGAAGGATGGAACGGCATTCCCACTGTGAAATTTGGTGGTGGTAACGTGATAATTTGGGGATGCTTTTCATCACGTGGAACAGGTAACATTCATATCATAGAAGGGAGAATGAACGCTCACATGTATCACAACATTTTAAGGGAACATTTGCATGCGTCGGTTCAAAAACTCGGGTTACCGCAAGAATTCGTTTTTCAGCGGGACAACGACCCAAAACATACGGCGAAAACCACTGTTACACGCTAATCCTTGATGTCGTGTAAAGGAGATCGCGGCCAGAAACACACAGCTCCCAGATTAAGATTTATTCCCGAAAACTGCCTTGTTTGACTGCACAAAAATAAAAAAGGAGAACAGGAAAATAAAATGAGCTCTTTGTGTCGGCGGAACAGTCAAGTCCAGAAGTACTGGTCGCGATGTTACGCCGATCTTCAGTATACACTTTTAACAAATATTGACGGCGAGAATATTTTTCCCTTTGTGGCACATACTTAAACCTTTAGAATCATCGCTCTAAATCCAATATTACAATATTATTCAAAACAAATTTACCGACTGTATTCTTACACAAACTTAAAAGTAATCTCATGTACCTAGTTCAGTATAATAAATCTACTTCAAGTTAGCTATTCCAGATGAACTGATAAACAAAATTACTTACACATCATCGTGGGCCACTAAACT
>LQNS02020120.1:1919326-1946193 GCA_001587735.2 Parhyale hawaiensis | reverse complement strand
GATAAACTTTCGAGAAAGAGAAGAGAGCTTTGTCGATCCGGCAATAATCCTGCCCTGATCAGCCGCTAATCCAAGCAATTCTTAAAGCTCTCTTTCCCTTCGGTTGGGGCTATTTCGAGAACAGCGCGAAGAACAGAAAACGGAAGTTTTCTTTGGATAATTCAAGCGGCGCAGGGGTAAACACGTGAACCCCGGGCCGCCCATTTGTACACCATGTAGTGGTTCTCGAATTTTATCAATATCATTCCTTCTGTTCTGAAATACTTGTTCCACAGCCAGCCACAAATTTCATTCGACGTTTAACAATTTTTATTCAACTCATTTGCTGTTTGCATGAATAGGTTAGTATTGGTGCTCTTGATTTTTTGGTGTTAGTTTATTTAAGGCTAAAAGTTTAACCCCTTTCTAACACGATAAAATCTACTAACTTTTTGTCAAAACATCCGCTCGCTAAAACTGTCCAATACACAGGCAACCCACAAAGATCCCCATCCGAGCACTTACACCATGTCCATGAAACACAAATACTCGGGATGAAAGATCGTTAAAAATAAAGATGGACAAAGAAAATGAAATGGTAAAAATGCTAAACACAAATATGAAAAGCACAAGTTGACAAATAATTATTATAATTTCGTTTCGAGAAGAGTTTATCACGCTCGTTCATCCCTAAAATTAGTGACAATGAATGCTGCGAGTATTTTTTTTTTTACCAAAGGATTCACTGTTCCGGAATACCTCGAAAATTATTGTTGCAAAACTATTTCGGTACTGAAGGAGTAATATTATGGAGTAATCCAAGTCCCGGTAAAACATTATAGGCTGCCAGATAACTGCAACAAATTTACCCAAATCTTGGTGTACAGTCTATACTCTGCCGCATTTAACTGCAGGCTGGCCCCCGCAGGTTACATAAGAACTGCAGTTAGGAGCGTCTCGCCTCGTCAGGAAAACGATTGCAGCTGCTTTCGTCATCCACGAACCATGAGCGAGCGATTCAGGAAGTCCATCATGGAGATCACTCGCATTCAGCGTTTCGATTCGAGCTTTCCTCGAGATTTGACCGCAAAAAAATCTGGTAAGAGATCAGAGGCTAACGGACGGAAACTGCTACACAAAGTCTTCACTCTGATCAGGCGGGACAACAGCGCAGATTTCGGAAAATTTTTACGCCCAACTGAGAGAAGCAACAACAGTCAGTTACAGAGAAGCATTACAGGGGGCGTATAAACGTTAAAGTTAGCATCTACTAACCCGACATCGCCAAGTGTCAGTTTTTCTAGACCTGTCAAACAATGCATTCCGCATCAATAAAGTTTTGGTTCTCGCAGAATCATTGAATTTTCAATTATAATGCCCTATGAAAGTGATGCATCCAACCAAGATTTCCGCGTGCAGCAATAGATATTTGCGATTTGTAAAACATGCACTACATGTGTGCAGTCAGAGCCAAAATATCTTCTAACTCTCAATTTCAGTTTTTTTTCTTTTTAGTGGCTTCCGCTGCACTACATTTTCTCCCCGATTTTTGGCGAACACTGGCGCTGTTTTCCCACGTACAGCGAACGACTTGCTAAAAAAAGGAAAAGGAATGAACTTTTTTTCTAAACAGAGTTGCAACTTCGCGCAGTGAATCTGAAAAGCAGTGCTTCCATTATAAGCATTTATCAAAATTATAGCCAGCAAAACACTTAACCCTTTATCGTCTTATCCTCCCCTCCCGGACACTACCCAGATTTTTATTACAGCTATTTTTATTACAACTAGCTGATACTTAATTTGGATACTAAAGAGTAAAATTACTTAGAGGACAAACCGGCAGCGAGTTAGATTACACTAAAAAGAAAATTGTAACTTATACGATATGACAGCAAGGAAGGTAAGAGCCACATCGAGCTCCGGGTGTACCGAGCACCCCTGTTCCTGTGCCGGAAATGAGGTAGGATTTCATGCCTTTTTTTTGCGTGTGAAAGTGAGGGGGACAGAAACTGAGGTGCACTATGATAGTTACACGTACCAGACCACGCAGCGGAACCGGTAGAGATTGATATACTGTTGTTGTACATTACGATAATTACACCTACCAGTACCTGAGCTCTTTACGTCAGAAATAATTCCGTCAGTCACGTTGGACAGAATTTACCATCTTGAATTTGACAAGAGTGAGTGAATGAGGGCGTACGTTGTTTGAAGATCCCTAGAAAGAACTATATACTTTGTTTTAAAGGAGGAAAAGGAAGAGATGTGGAGCATGTCGAAAGAAACGCTGTACCCATGGACGAGGGTGTTTTTACTCAGTATGGGAAGATGGGAACAATAAGGCGGGAAAGATGAGGAAAAACAAAACAAAGCAGTGTTTAGGAGCATGAAAATGGAAGGAAGCAAAGTGGGACAAAAAACAGACGTCTCGAAAGACCTACGGAGAGCCTCAACACTTCATGCACTTTTTACTTTGCCAATTTGGAAATTTAACCCTTTTTCTACGAAAACTCCGTTCTTGCTATGAGGTTCTAAAAGAAGCTCATAGAAGAAACTATCATTGTAGTCACTTGAGCTCACCAACAGTTTAGTTCAGTCGTAAATAAAATACTATCACTGACTTCAGACGGGTTGTTAAATAGGTTGTCCAAATTTCGAAAGAAAGAAGTAACGCACGGGTTTTAATAATCAAAATTTTGATGCGGCATCTGACGATGCCGTCAGTACCGAAAGGGTTTAGCATTCTAAAGGCGTCTCAAGTGCCAGCTTAGCAGTACAGTAGTATGACTTTACTTGCTGTTAACTAGCAATAAGCGCATTGAGCAGAAAATCATCGAAATATCTGATCATATTTTCGTTGAACTAGAAGCACAAAGACGAGAAAAAAAATAAGGGTTTGATTGAAGAATTATGTTATGTTACAGTTCAACTTCTTCCTCTGACAACACCACTTTTTGTTTCTGCGAACAGTTTAGATGACACTAATACCAGTTTGTATCCAGGATACACAGATGGAGTTCATGTTACAAACTAGAGCACTCTTAGAGCGCATACCTCCGCCATGCGAGGCAACGGTAGCCAAAAATTCAAATTGGTTCTGAAACCATAATTTTCTTTGCAAAATCTAATCATTTGTGCCTTTTGATTGTAATAACAGCTTGTGCAATTTTTCTTGAAGATCCGTTCGTAAATTTTTGAGTTATACTGGTAAGAAGCGTTATGACAAAAATGAGTCAAAGATACAAATGAACAAACCGATCTGTACCAACATTCAATCATTCATGTCTTTTAACATTACTAACAACCCCTATAAATTTCATAAAGATCCATCCATTAATTTTTGAGTCATTGTGCTAACAAGCATAAAATTAAAAAGTGACAAACGAACGAACAAACGGATTATTACCAAAATTTGATCATTTACTCTTTGTCATATACCTAACAACTCTTGCTAATTTCATAAAAATCCATCTATAACTTTTTGAGTAGTAGCATTGAGAAAAACGAGGCAGGCAAACAAACAAACGGATTGCCATATCTTCACCAAAAGTTAATCATCTGTTCCTCCTAGCATACCTAACAATCCCTGTAAATTTCATCTTAATCGGTTCATAAGTTTCTGGGTTATCTGGGTGACAGACAGACAGGAGACAGACAGACAAACACGACGAAAACATAACCTCCTTGGTGAAGGTCGTAACGAACGGGAGTGAAGTCAGTGCTGCTCAGCAGAATTTATCGGTCGTGCTCACTTCTTTTGATCACTGACGTTGGTATAGTTATAGCGGTTGTTTCATGGCGAATTCTTGCACAACCATTTCCGACGATCGGGTACACTAGTAACGCTATAATTCCCAAGCATTGTAGCTTTATTACCTCCGCCAAGAAGGTTATGTTTTCGTCGGGTTTGTCTGTCACCAAAAACTCAAAAAAGTTATCTACGGATTTTGACGAGAATTACAGGGATTGTTAGGTATGTGAAGAGGAACAAATGATTAACTTTTGGTGAAGAACCGTCCATCCGTTTGTTTGTTTGTCTGCCTCATTTTTCTCAATGCCATAACTCAGAGAGTTATGGGCGGATTTTTATGAAATTCATATGAGATTTTAGGTATAGTACAAAGAGCAAACGACTTAATTTTTGTGATGATCCGTTAGTTTGTTCGTTTGTTTGTCATTGTTTTTAATTTTATAATTGTTAGCACAATAACTCAAGGAACAATGAATGGATCTTTAGAAAATTTATAGAGGTCGTTAGTAATGTTATGAGACATAAATAATTGAATTTTGGTGTAGATCGGTTCGTTCGTTTGTATGTTTGACTCATGTTTGTCATAACGTTTTTTAGCTGCATAACTCAAAAAGTTACGAACGGATCTTCAAGAAAATTGCACAAGCTGTTATTATTATCAAAAGGCACAAATGATTAGATTTTGGAGTTGATACAAAGAAAATCATGGTTTCAGAGCCATTTGAATTTTCTACCGTTGCCTAGCTTGGCGGAGGTATGCGCTCATAGAGTGCTCTAGTTTTGTTTTTGCATGCAGTGTAGTCATGCAGCGCCTGATGCACAGGATCAAATATAGCCATAAAGTCGCAGACATGTTCTTTGGCTATTTCTTGCGCGCATCGGAGTTACTCCTCACGAGTACAAATTACACTAACTGTAAGTTAGCCCGACGGAGCTTAAGGCATTAAGGAATATGTAAGCTTTTCTTTTGTCACAAGAACAACAATATTGATATCGTCAAGAGTGTTGGACAATATGCGTTAATATGGGTGCCCGGTGGAGAAAGAACAAACAGGGGAAAATCGAGCAGAAGAGAAGGGATATTACTCACGGACAGTGCGTGCTGCTCTCACCGGTGACAGTGCTTACCTGGAAATAGAAAACCAGACATGTGATTTCGAGCCAAACTTACGACAGCACAAGGTGGGAATGAAAAGTACAAATATCGAAACAGCGTTTTTATGGTCAACTCTGTTACAGTGTAAGTTTTGTAATGAATGGAGGTACCAGGCTGTCACAGAGACTGTTAGGGATTCCTCAATAATATAATACAGTGGACTCCGGCGCCAGCAGCTTAAGAGTGCACTCCGCTTAAGAAATGTAATTTAACGAGAAGCAAACCTGTACATATGTATTATACTAACAAAGTGACACCACTTTAATCTTGAGAAAAATCCGCGTCAGACGACTTGCATAAAATTTATTACTTAGCTCACTGGCCAAATGAGGATAGTTTAAACGAGCAACAGTGTAACAGCATCTTTTTGGTGTATTTACTACGCCAATCCCCTAATGTCCTATATAACACACGTTACAAAAAATCTTATTCATCCAGCGTTGCAATCGAACATGGCGAACTGTTTCATTTCAAACCAAAAGGTGGCGTTAGGTTCACCTCGCGTTCAGCCGACGATGGCCCCACCCTCCCTACATGCGCATCAGTTTGCATTAAATTTCTATTGTATTTTGAATAGGTTGTGTGGCGCGAGAAAAAATGTACGTCCTATTGCCCGGGTCAGCCCGAATCTAAGCAAATATATGTCGCCTTATTACATCAGGAGACAGAGTTAAATTTATATTACTTCAGATAATGATTAAAACAATTTTTCAGCTTCAGAGAACGCTTCTATGTTGTCTTGGTTCACTGTAAACAACAAAACAGGACACAACTTTCTCAATTCCAATTTACTGCAACAGAAAAATTGTAGCAGCAATATTACTAGGGTAGTTGCTCCATCGTCTACAATTAGGATTTAGTAACTTTCTATTTTTGGTAAACACACAGCTATGCTTATAAGGACAGAGCATGTAGTTCGAATATACCAGTACTGCTCTACCAGGAGCAAATGACGACAATGTGAACAGAATTTCACATTGTCACTTAGTCAATAGTCGGTAACATTCTTCATATTTCAGTACGGCAGTGAAATACTAGTTTTCTGCGGTGTGTCTTCATCATAGAAAACGACGCACTTTCACCATGATTACCTTGATACTTCGGACGAGGTCCAGGTGGCGTTATGCACGCTACCCATCTTGCACAGAGGTGATGTTGCAGTCCGTGACCAACGGGATGGCTAACAGCGAGTTATCCCCACAGTTCACGTAGCCGCTTACAACAGGTTCATCTAGCACTTTCAGTAAGTATGCGTCCAGTAAAATGTTAAATTTCACAGTCTCTGTACCGGTGACATTTCTGATGTGACGTGGCATTTTGTTAAATAATCTCGCCTCCCGAACCGCGAAACTATTAGAATACTTTGCGGCCATTGCGTCACCACCAGTTTTGATCGGAATTCGCACGTCACAAGTGTGACCAATAAGGTCTGACTGTCTGGCCTGGATTCGTCCATTGACGTTGACAGTAATGCCTTCTAGAATTTTCCAAACATATATGATCGTAAAGCGCTCGAATCTCCTTTGAATGGAGTACATGTAAAGTTCAGCAAGTCTTTCGTGGTAATTTAAATCTTTCATGCCTCGGATTTTGGCAGTGAACGATCTCTGGATCGCCTCGAGGCGCTTTAAGTCTTTCCGTTTGCTTGGCATCCAAAGAGGTGAACAGTATTCAATCCTTGGCAGTATCAGTTGTTTCCATAAGGTGAGCATTGTGTCTGCAACGTGGTGTTCGACATGGTGTTCGACGTAAACGTCTCACTGCATCACAGTTTTGAGAGCGTTATGCCCCCACTTTGGATTCAATTTGCCAAAGCAGTGGTGTGGATGAGATATGCTTAGATTTTGTAAAAGCATTTGATAAAGTGAATCACAGCAATTTGTTGTTGAACCTGTTCAGTGCGGGAATGAGTGAGAACTATCTTCAGTGACTCGAAGTGCATCTGCCATCAAAAGAATTATTGTCGGCAGCGAAGTAGTTTTAAGGGATGGTATAATTTTTGTAATTGAAACACAATATTATTGCAGGTCTTTCCTGTTAGCCGCGCACCACCAAAATAAAGTTTATATATGACTCTTTGATGCATTTTTGGCTGTAGAATAATGCAAAAAAATACAACCGTTTTTTCGAGGCACTCCTAATTTTCTAGTTATAAGGTTTATACGCTAATTATTTCCTGTATAATACTGCAGGATAGCAAACGCTAAAAAACTCGTGATTTACGAAGTTTATTACGATAACAACTACACAGCTTCTCAGAAAATATATAAATTGCACTGGCGAGAACACGATGCTGCGAGTTTGTGGCTCTCGGTTCGGGGCGGCTCACCCGACTGGCAAACTGCATAAGAGTGAATATTTCTCGCATAAAGAGAATCAGCGGTTACAATTGTCCATACGTATATAAGTGAATTCGTATATTCTCAACTCGAATATAACGAGAACTACGTGTACCTGCATGTGGGAAATGTGTGGAAGACATGCATGCTATACAATTAATTTAACAAGTATGTTAAATCAGAGGATGCCAACCTGGCTAAATAGAATAGCGTTTGAATTGCTAGCACTGTATACTCTTTCTCAGATCACGTCTTGTCCAACTACCGGTAATAGTAAACATAAAATCAAAAGAAAGAAACTTGAGAGATTTTGGCATGGAAATGCAAGATAATGCAACTTTTCAAATCTGCATGGCCAAAAATATCACTGTAGAAAAGAAATAGGGTGTTTAGAACTTTCTGTTAGTTACACACAACGGAAGTGAAGCTCATCTAACGGACACAATTGTATTGAATCAGGGTACTATTCCACTTATCTGATACCAGGAAAACAAAATGACTTAAAACAATTCGAGGATGCTCAGAAAACATCCACTACTAAAATTCGGAGCATGCACGAGCTCGACTGCCACCAACGACGTCATCGCCATACTTCGCACTCATTATAACGCTTGTTTCAACGCTTCATCGTTCGATAGGGAACATTCTTAAAAGTACTACGATGAATGTAATCATCAATTTTTTCCAAACATTTTCAACGAACAGCAAGAGCATGTGAAATAGACTTGTTGAGAGTGCATGTTTGCGGACCAGGGACAACAAAATATTCTAACAGCTTTACCGCGAGGGGAGCTGAACTACCGCAAACTGGTACAACATACCTTTTCAATATGCCACAGACTTTATAAAGTTATACAGTACAAAAATCTGCGTCAATTTCATTTACAAAGCTTGCCAGATGAGCCAGCTGTCGCGGTGGAGAACATGCACTCACAGCTGGTTCTCCTGTTGGCTACCAGCTGGCCTGGAGGGAAACGGCCCAACGAACAAGTTTTATATAAGCGGGATGACGTGTATTACAGCACCTAGACTTCGTCTGCTTTAATCCAAGGTACAGTCACACCTGAAACATTTTTATTACATTCGCAGTGGAAAAGCTTCTGCTACACTCGTAAGACGTACATTTTTACTTCCCTTGAAGCGACATATTCCTACACGACATATTCCTACTTCACTCGCAAGAGTCACATTCCTAACTAATACACTCGACAGTGAAACATTTCTATCACACTCGACAGTTTCTAAAATTATAGGAAGAATTCGATAGAAAGCCCAAGCAGGTCATATTTCGAATGTTGGAGCAGAGAGGAGCTCGTTGCTGGCGCTCTTCAGCACATCGTGCGACGTTTAACGGAAAAAAATAACACAGTTTTCGCGGAGACCCACAGCGCGGAGTATTGCAGATCCTCCACAAAAAGAATCTGTAGCCGGGGCCATACTATGTAGTTGTACGCGCTATTTGATGCGAGGATGCACTGTTCACACGCCATTGCGATACATATTAAATGCCAGTAGCATAGACACGGCAGCGTGTGCGACGCGTGAACTGCACATCCTCACACTAAGCCCCAAACAGACACTGCTTGCAGAGCTCGGACACACGCGTTAGGGCCCAACACTGTTGTCGATACAGCACCGCTTATGTTCACTTTTTAGGGCATATAAATGTTACCACTTTGAGCGTATATAAATTTCACAGAAAATATATGTATTTTACAAGTTAGGTGTTATGTGTTTCCTTACCTTCTCTGCCTGCTAAGTTGATAGATTGACGATACCATTAAATCGATGTGTTTTTCAGCCCAATGGCATATTCGAGGCACCATTTTCAATATTTAGTTTTCAAAAACATTACATTGTTTCTTTCTCTAAGGCAATCTCTATCATCTTCTATAGCTGGTCCAAATATTTTGGCGTATGATGTTGACTTTTTCAAACTTCAAATTCATCGCACAGATGAACTATTGTGGCCTATCATTATTGCGAGCTGATAAAGACTTGAAAATATGCTCTGTTGAACGCAAAGTGTGAGTACTGAATGGACCGAAAAAATGCCACAGAAAAGGGACTACTACGCCTAAAACGTTAGAAAGTTTTAATTTATTGCAATATACCGATTATTATCGCATCGAATCGAAAAAGCGAATAAAAATTGCCGAGTTATAGAAAAATATTGTATGGGCTTAATAGCGTTGCACGATCAATTTTACTGAGCAAATTTTCTGATGGCAGGAGGGTAATGGAGAGCCTAACTAGGTCAAATTTTGAATTCTAGAGCAAAGAGAAGATTGCTGCCGGCACCGTGCTCACGGAATGGCACCCTAGGGACCGGAGTGCCAAGGCTTGACAATCCCGTTATACGGTTACGCTCCAAACACGGCTATGAAATCTGGGTTTTGTGGAATGGGGTTGCCTCTGAGTCTGACGGTGTCGCTAGGAGCTCCAAAGACATGGAGATCATGCTGGATTTACTGAAGAAGTAATTTTATTTTTTTTTTTTTTTTGAGCGGGGTGTGGGCAGAAGGTTTTACCATGCCATGCATATTCTCCGATTAGATAAGGATGTGTTAAATTTACTGAAGAAAATTTTTCAAATGGAAGAGTATGTGAATTTACAGGGCTCCAAAGACATCGGGATAATGCTGGATTCTTCGAAGAAATTTTTTATTGGGGGAAAGGGTTTTACCATGCAAATTCTAATCTCTGAAGAGATAACGATGTGTCAGATTTACTGAAGAAGTATATTTAGGTAAAATTGTATTCAAATTGAAAAACCTCCAAAGATTTGAATAATTTGTTATAGTTGTTGAAAAAACTATTTCTGGGTAGAAAGGCTATACAATGCAAATTTTAGGCTGCGAAGATATTCAAAACCCCCCAAAATTTGCTATGGTTAATAAGATGTATTTTTTAGTAGAAGGACTATACATTACCAAATTTTATGCCTCGAAGATGTGGAAAACTCAGTAAAATTGCTATGTATAACTAAAAGCATATTTTGGTAGTACAATGAAGATGTTAAATGTTAAATTCTGAAGAGATAGAGATATGATACAATTAGTGAAGAAATATTTTTGGGTGGAATATCACTGAAGTTTTTAACTCTAATGCTTTTGAGAATTTTGTCTCCTAATTATCAGTGGAAGTATTTTTGTATAAACTTATACCACGGAAGTTTTAATAGATAGTCTTTTAGTGTAGCGGTGTACTTAATTTTTACACGCCAAAGACTTAGGTCTTTAAGTCGATTTACTGAGAAGAAACATTTACAGCTACGAAGTCTTATGGGTCTTACGATGACTTTCTGAACAGCTAAGCCTTAAACATTTCCTAAGATTTACTAGGAAAAAGTAATTTTTTTCCTGGAATTACAGTTTATTTTTATACCATAAACACGTGCAGAACTTGTCAGAAGTAAGAAAAAGTAGGTACTAAATCATTCTGACATAATGGCAATAGCTTATTGAGGGCCAGAGTGCAAGTCCCAGCTGATTGCTGGCAATGAGCCCGTTGGTCCGATTACTGCCAGCTGTTTAATTAAATCTTTTCGTATTTAAGGTATGACCGGTTACATTAAGTTTGCCAACGGAAAAGTATAGGCAATCATCCAACTTCTATAGGGGTGGAATAGAGCAGTGTCAGAATATATAATTTAAATTTCTGATTGGGGAGATGAACAACCAGAACGTGCAGTAGATAATAATGGAGGAATGTAAGCTAGTCATTTATGAAGTAAACAAGAAAGCTAAGTAGCATACCGTAAGTAAGAGCTATACAGCAATAACCTGCAAATTTAATTAACTGATGGCTTTGTGAAGCATACATACATCGGTAAACAACATACAGTACAAGAAAAGGCAACAACTGAAAAGTTTCAGCAATATCGTTGCAGTAAAAAAAACATCAGTAAATCATAGTATACAACAATAGAATAAAGTAAGACCAGTAGAGAACAGTAAACTTCATGTAAAAAGTATAAATATAATACAAATTGAAAATGGTACACTCAAACCTCCTGCCTGTACAAAACCTATAAATGTCACCTACTAAACTAATTATTACTCGCACACCCTGACCAGTTAATAAAAGTCAGTCGTAAGAACCTTTGTTCGTCAGGCTCTAGAGCTATTAAGTTTTGGGACTTGTGACGTTGACATTTGTAGCATGAAACAAGTTTTGGCCACTGTGCTTTCCCACAAACATTCATAGGCAATGTTACCGCAAATGTTCTGAATCAGAACGTTACTATTAACACCAGCAGCAGTAGCAACAAAGAAAATAATTCCGTTAGGTTTTATATAGAAGCTGATAATATTGCTTCAGACGCTGCGGACCGGAAGACCCTAAACAATATCATCAAGCGACACGTGAAACCAGTAAATAATAGCAGTCCCTCACAATTGATCGCCTATTACATACTGCGCAAGCTCGGTTCATATTGCTCTACTAGACCTGTAAAACCCACAAAGCATAGATCAGAATTCGTTTACCGATTTAATTGCACCGAGGAAGCTTGCAATGCCTCATACATCGGTTGTACGACAAATGTCCTACTGAAACGGTGCGTGTAGGCAGCTCCGATGTAGTTCCAGCAGTATTAGATTTCACAATCCATAAGAATAGCACATGAATGTTCCTCCAGTAGACCCTTTTTTTGGAGGGTGGTTTTCAATTTTTTTCAGCCGTCACTATGCAACTGACCTAAAAATAGCTGAAGAAATTAGCATCAAGCACAATAATCTGTAGGTAAGCATGAAATACGATCAAGGTTTCAACTTGTCTAAACAATACTAACCTAAAATTTATTTTCAGTAGGGTACCGCCTATATAGATGTCGAACAGACACCATACCCTCATTTCGAATATAGTGGTGCTAAAGCTAGAGCAAGGTTGTTGCTGTGTTTATACCTGTGAAAGTTATCACTCAAAGTTTGACAGTGATACTCGTATAAATATTGGCTGTGAGATTCGTACAATTTTTGACTGTTATTTTCTCACGATCGGTATTTTCGTTGAGTAGTTAAAATAGTTAGGAAAACATTTATTTACGTGTTTTGACAGGTTCTAGACTAAGTTGTTCTTTAATATTCATGAATATCATTTTCAGACCTGAATTTCACGAAACGTTGTCGACATTTTTAATACATACGTGATTAGTGTTATTACCAATTTATATTCCGGAATAGCTTTGAGTAAATTGGCAAGTGGCTGATGTATTTTTAGGAAAGTGGAAAAAAGTTTTTTGAATCGAACTGTAGAAATAACAGAGCAAAAATATCATAGAAAATGCAAAAAATAACAGAATTGCGAAGTGCAACAAACAAATGTAAGGTACCATAAACAGAAGTAACGAAGTGAAAGTGAACCCTAGTGCAGTAAAGTAAGGTGCATGACTGTATGATACCGCAAACTTTAGTCATGAAAAGGAACTTAAAGTCAAATAAATGATAGTAAGGTACCGTTACCGTCAATAACAAAAATGAGGGTAAACTTCATTACGGTAAAGGCAAACGTAATTAAATAGCAGCAAAAGTACAGTAAAAATCAGGATTAAAAATGAAAGAAAGCGTCATAACGTGAAAAGCAAGCAGACAAAAATTTGCAGGGTCTTGTCAACACCAATAAAGAAAACGATCATAATCTTCATAACAGTAAATATTAAAGTAACTGACTGTAATGTCCTGTAAAGATCAGTAAAGAAAAGGCATGCTAACTTCAGTACAACATAGTCGCTTTTAAGCAAAATAGAGCGGCATTTGCCCATCCATTCGGTCGATGGTCCACAAATGTTTGCGAGACTCACGTAAAATGTCAGGGTAAAAATGTCGCACTCTTCGCGCAATTTCTAAGGCAAATCAGCTGATCAAAAAACCGATGCCATTTGACTTCGTGCCTGCAATTTCCTAGAAATGCGAGCAGTGTAGAAATTTGGCTCACGTCACCACGTTTCTCGAGGAAAACACATGAATTTGGAAAAAATTGAATTTTGTAATATGCATGCAGATGGAATATGTACAATTGAAAAGACAAATATATGCGAAAAATATTTCATGCTTTACCTTTGCTATAGTTTGAACGATAAATAGTGCATTTTTTCGAATGGTTTCTTTCATTAGACACCAAAGCTGTAGAATATCTTTTACTGCCAATATTCCTTAAATCTTCTTGTTCATAGTTGACTTTTTAACTGATGATCTCAATTTTCCTGATATTTATTATGAGTACCAAAGAAAATCCTAGTTCTATCACTGTGAAAAGTCATCCACTTACCTGGATACCCTCAATCCTAATTTTTTTTTTTTTGCAAAAGCCCACAAAAATCCATCTCCTTCATCGATAAGATTAGATTTTCCAACTTTTTCCGAGCAATAAATAAGTTTTCATCTTTTACAATCCCTAGTTTACCTACTTTTTACTTTTTAATAAACCCCAAAATCCCATTTTCTCCTGGTAATGCTTGACAGTCAATATTTTCTTTCAGAAAAAATGGCTGAATTTCAAAATCAGTATTGCTAGTTTCTTTTATCCTTTCTGGCACAAAAACAGCAACCTTCCATTTTCCTAACCAGTAACGCCGTTTTTTTAAACTCTTCATTGAGCACAAACTTAAATTCAAATCTCTACCAATACAAAAAAGCACTGATTCTTTTAATCCTGTCTGAAAAAAATGCAAAATGCCATCTCTCTAACTGATAGCGCTGACTATAGCGTGTTTTTGAAATCTCCTCCGGCGCTGCAGAAAAGAACAGCACCCTATCTCACGCAGCAATTTGCCTAGGCATGCACTCAGCACCAAGTATCAATGTCTCATCTCAAGTGTTCCTCTCAGCATGCAGCTTCCTCGCCTACGTAGCCTCAGCCGCCAGACTCCCATAAGGGCTATTTATCGTAAGGAAATAAAGGACTATGGACCTTCTGTAATGTGCTACGAGCACGAAAATTAGAATTTGGCACTTGAAGTTCCACGAGGGGCAAGAAATCAAAGAGCGAAATTGAAAACGAATTCTTGATGGGGCCTGTGGGAGTTCCTAGACTGGGGATAATAAAATCTGCCCTTTTATGATATTCAAGGTGGAAGAAAGAGAGCTAGATCTCAGACTAAGACGTCGCCATTGAAATAAGTGCTTTCTCTTTGGATTTATGATGATGAAGAAGGAAGTGAAACTTTGATATATGAGAAACATTGATATTGCTGAGTATAGGTTAAGCTAGAAGTAGAAGCATATATGTAGAAAGGGATTTCCAGAAAATGTAGTTTTCTGAAATTCACACCAACGGTATAAAAATAACTCGACAGATAAGAAAAATGTGAGTCTGTAAGGTGTATTTTTTTTACTTTAAAAGAATAAAACAAACTTCAAACGCATCAGGATCTGACTGCGAACATACAAATAGCTTGGATAATAAGTGACAGACACGGAATTGCTCTGGTAAGTGAAATTTAATACCGAAATTGAAAACATTTTCCAGGTAAAAAGAGAAGATTTGAAAAGTATAATTGCATCAGGATATATAGCTGAAAAAAAATATCTATACGATGCAGACAGCGACGATCAAAACGGTATCGTAAGTCAATTATATTTTCGACATGTTCTATAAGGCATTCAATAATGAGGACCATTGCCTACACTCCTTAGTTCCTGCGGTCAGGATCTTTGGACGAAACACACGAGTTGCAACCGTAGCACATCCCCTGACCTTGGGAACGGCTAGGTGCCAAACTCGTTACTTCAGTGGGGTTTTATACCCGGAACGTTACTGGTATATTGAATTCGTCGCAGGGATCCGTGCCCAGTCGTGCAGATCTGCAAGCGTTCAAGTCGGCTTTGAATAATAAGTTAATGGATTCTTTATCTTAGCAGCACCTTGGGAGACTTAGGGTTTCTTTGTGCTTCAGTTGGGTGATTCCCGTCCTTGGATACCCTAGCGCAATGCTTTAACACGACATTCATTTATGCCGTTGCCAAAGTATATTGGAAAATATTAGTTCCAGAACATCGATTAATGTAATATTGAATGCATTTTACACGGCATATATACTTTTATTCAGTCACTAAATGATGTGAGTATTGTGATAATTCCGCCTAAACAATTGGATAGATATTATGAGGCGTAGGTAAGTGACATCTCCCGTAGCAACAATGAACGTGTCCAGACACGATCATGCAGGCGAGCTCAGGTCCCTCAGCTGGAGCGCCCAAGTGCGACCCCCGTATCCAAGATACCATCTTCGGCACCTGAATTTTCTCCTATCTTATTCCCATAGAGCNGCATCACAGGTTCCCAAGCCCTTACGAAAACCATACTGTGTTGGGGGAAGGACACCCTGCTTTTCCAGAAAGCAACCCAATCTCGACGCAACCAACCTCTCATAAACTTTCGACAAAACGATATATCCTTGGGAGACTTAGGATGTATCGCTGAAAAAAATATCTATGCGATACAGACAGCGACGATAAAAACGGTATCGTAAGTCAATTATATTTTTGACATGTTCTATAAGGCATTCAATAGTGAGGACCATTGCCTACACTCCTCATTTCCTGCTGTCAGGATCTTTGGACGAAACACACGAGTTGCGTCCGTAGCCCATCCCCTGACCTTGGGAACGGTTAGGTGCCAAACCGAGACCACCGAGACACAGTACTGGTATATTGAATTCGTCGCAGGGATCCGTGCCCAGTCGTGCAGATCTGCAAGCGTTCAAGTCGGCTTTGAATAATAAGTTAATGGATTCTTTTTCTTAGCAACGCCTTGGGAGACTTAGGGTTTCTTTGTGCTTCATTTGGGTGATTCCCGTCCTTGGATACCCTAGCTCGATGCTTTTATACGGCATTCATTTATGCCGTAGCCAAAGTATATTGGAAAATATAAGTTCCAGAACATCGATTAATGCAATATTGAATACATTTTACACGGCATATATACTTTTATTCAGTCACCAAATGATGTGAGTAATGTGAGAATTCCGCCTAAAAAATTGGATAGATATTATGAGGCGTAGGTAAGTGATATCTCCCGTAGCAACAATGAACATGTCCAGGCACGATCATGCAGGCGAGCTCAGGTCCCTCAGCTGGAGCGCCCAAGTGCGACCCCCGTATCCAAGATACCATCTTCGGTACCTGAGTTTTCTCCTATCTTATTCCCATAGAGCGTGACAGGAAAGATATAAATATAGTTATAGATAAATAAAAAAACGCGACGTGAATTATTATATAGTACTGATTTCTCGTGATATGTTGGATGCGGCACTAAGACCGTATGTATGCATCCGAGATTAGTTGTAACTGAGTTCTATAACCGGTATCTTTGAAAATTTCTAAAGTTCTGGACGGTTAACCTGGTTCAATGGTACCCAACATGAGTAAATGGTGAGTCAATATACAGTGAACGTTTCTGGCCCCAGTATACTCTGAAAATACAGTATCTCCTGTACCCCTGAGTTCCATCTACACAAGAGTCGAAACCCTGGAATGTTTCACTTCTCAGGAACACAAATTTCTGTGACCGTCACGGCAGCTTGTCTCGCATCAACGTCGCTTTCCTATGTTCTTTGTAGCAAATGCCAACTCGCTCAAAATTAACTGAGGTATTCCAGATGAATGGCTAAGTGAGACTTGGGTGGTGAAAGAACTGCTGGGGTGGCTGAGATATTGAGTAATTATTTTTTGGACAGTGTAACTAGGCAAGCTGAAGCCGTGCCCTCGGCATCGTATTCGGAAGAGTAAGGAGAAACGTTGTCCTTTTTCGAGTCTCTTGTGCATGGAACTTGTTTTATCATAAACAAAATAATTGAACTTCTAGAAGGTTTTATGGCACTGATGTAATAGAGATGCGAAACGGATGCAAATGGTGTTTTCGGCAAAGCAGCAGGCGGTCATTGTGACACCGATGAATATAAATTTGATTGATGGGCTTGATGTCAATGATGCAATACGTCAATACTGTACAGTATATTAGAGACAGAAGTAAGTTGTGATGAATAAAATAACGACAAAAAGGAGATCTTGCGTACGTTTCGAACACGTTGCCATACTCATCTGAGCTTTGTACTAAAGCAGAGAGCTGAGAACAACGAAAGAACATTGTACTAACTAAGCATTGTATAGATATAGGACATTGTTTCCAATAATGAAACTATAGGGACTGGTAAGCATTTAATAAGGAAATTACACTCTGCTATTGAAAAAACTGTGAGTTAGGCAAGCGGCGAAGTTCTTCTAGAGATGACATTGTAAAATAAGTAAAATAATGTAAAATGAACTCATTGTAATTAAAAATTTTGAGTATACCTATCAAATGCATTCTTACCTGACGACAGTCAGGCATTCCAGGAAAAGATAGCATTTCTCAGCGAAACGAAGTGAGGAAAAGGTAGCGTTACATGCTCAAGGGTGAGTAAAGTAACGGCGTAAGTCCTCACCTTGTTAGAGTCAGGTAGAGATGGCATTGCTGTTGTTTTTCAACACGCGTATTAGCATATAGATGAGAGGCCAGCCAAACCGATGACTGTCGGTCTGCCTGCTTGTCTTAAGAGAGCCGCATGGCAAAATGCTTGGGGCTAAAATTAGGCCTTCTTCTCTTCAGACGACGCACTGAATGGCAAGGGAGACATGTAAAACACAAGATCCGCTCGTAAAGTAATGGGTGAAAGTGAAATTTGCGAAACTGAGAAGGCGAGGCATATGCAGTTATTAGAGAATGCGATTTCTGCCATAGGAAAGTAAAATTTGCAATATTAAGAAAGCGAGAGATTTACAGAAATCAGAGAAATTAAGTTTTACTGATGAAGGCAATAGTAACGGACAATTTATTCAGGCAGAATTCAAATATTGCTAACCGAAGTAATGATACAACCCATCTATACTTGCACTGTTCACTGTGCTACAGTGGGCCCAATAGGGGTCCACTTCAGGAACAACAACCGGTGGGGAAAGTAACGTACTGTACAGGAATGTAGGAAAGTAATTTCCTCTGATGTAGTAGTGTATAGGACTGGAGTTTGAGAACACATTAAGGAACATACTTACGGAAGCACAGAGACTCGATGCTGATAATAATTAAGTTTGTGAACAGCCAATGAAACTAGTAGATGAAAATAGATAACGTGGGAACATAATACACGCTACGTTAGCGAATGTGCCAATGAAGAAAATTACGAAAGTGAAAAAACTCAAGATATAGACTCCGTTCATATAATGCATGAAATGAAATAATAAACTCACAGAGAGAAAAAGTATATAAAATTTAATTCTATTCATAAAGAAATTTATGAACATGCAGCTAAAGAACTGAAAAAGTTCTGCCGATAAAGAAATGAATTAAGGTGAAATTCAAGAGCAGATACCAATGAAGATTTCCGTTATTGTGAAAATATGTAAGAAAGCAAGCTTTTTGATAGAGAAATATATGAAAAATGTATTTATGAACGCACGTCTAAATGAACATTCGCATGTATACCAAATAGGGTTTTACGTTCTCACTTGTATGAAAAAAGCACATTCATTAAAATACGAAAAAAGACATTAATGAGTCCACGATTCAGTGTACATTCTCACTATTTTCAAAAATATGTTGGAACAAAGCGACACTTACTCAGAATAGTGTGCCATAAAACTAACAGAAAAAAATGAGTCTTAGCTAGACATAGAGGTCGGAAGTTCGCTTTTTCCTATTATAAATTCGCGAAAAAGGTAGGTTTTGAGAATAATACTAATTAACAATACAAAAGCTAGCTGGGCTGGTTGCGAGGGGGTTTGTTAACCTCATGGAGAAACTTCTCCGCTCCCACGTCGCCAGGTTAGTGTAATTTAATGATGATGATGATAATAATAATAATAATAACCATCAACCACGTCATAAGCGAATGCGGAGTGCTGGCGCAAAAGGAGTACAAGCGCAGGCCCGATAAAGTTGCCCGACACCTTCACTGGACCCTCCTGCGGATCCTTAACTTCCCGGTCAGTGAGAGGTGGTACGAGCACGAACCCGCGCCCGTGGTTGAAAACGAAGCCATGCAGATCTGCTGGGACAAGAGGATGGAAACCGATCGCGTACTCCACGCCAACCGACCGGACATCGTCGTCAAGGACAAACAGGAGAAGTCGGCCACACTGATCGACGTCTCAATCCCCTTCGACTCCAGAATCATCGACAAGGAAGCCGAGAAGAAGGAAAAGTACCGGGACCTTGCCATCGAGCTCCAGAGGCTGTGGCAGATGGTTCACGTCGTTCCAGTGGTCATCGGAGCTCTGGGGGCTATGTCCAAGAATCTCAAGACTGCCCTCCGAGACCTCAAGTGCGGCCATCTCCACCCAGGAACCCTCCAGAAGAGCGCTCTACTCGGAACAGCGCACATCATTCGCAAAGTGCTCTGAGCCTTAGGTCGCGGGATGCGACCAGGCGCCAGAGTGTAGAGCCCAACATCGCTCAACCGATCCAATTATTGGGTCATGAAATCCCCTCGATAATAATAATAATAGTCGTTCCAGTGGTCATCGGAGCTCTGGGGGCCTTGTCCACGAATCTCAAGACCACCCTCCGAGACCTCAAGTGCGGCCATCTCCACCCAGGAACCTTCCAGAAAATCGCTCTACTCGGAATAGCGCACATCATTCGCAAAGTGCTCTGAGCCTTAGGTCGCGGGATGCGACCCGGCGCCAGAGCTTAGAGCCTAGCATCGCTCAACCGATCCAATCATTGGGTCGTGAAGTCCCTCCGATAATAATAATAATAATATTAATAATAATAATAATTATAACTAGCGCACCCTGAGAGCGCATACCTCCGCCAAGCGAGGCAACGGGGGCAAAAAAATTCAAATTGGCTCTGAAACCATAATTTTCTTTGCATTACCTCCAAATCTAATCATTTGTGTCTTTTAATAGTAATAACAGCTTTTGCAATTTTCTTGAAGATCCTGTCATAACTTTCTGAGTTATACAGCTAACAAACGTTATTACAAACATGAGTCAAACATACAAACGAACGAACCGATCTACACCAAAATTTGATCATTTATGTTTTTTAAGATCACTAACAACCCCTATAAATTTTGTAAAGATCCATTCATTATTTTTTGAGTTATTGTGCTAACAAGCATAAAATTAAAAACAGTGATAAACGAACGAACAAAGGGATCAATACTAAATTTAGTAATTTACTCTCTGATATACCTAGCAACTCATGATAATTTCATAAAAATCCATTAACAACTTTGTGAGTTATGGCATGGAGAAAAATAAGGCAGACAAACAAACAAATGGATGAACATAACTTCACCAAAAGTTAGTCATCTGTTCCTCCTAACATACCTAACAATCCCTGTAAATTTCGTCTAAATCGGTTCATAGCGTTTTGAGTTATCTTGGTGACAGACAGAGAGACAAAGAGCCCGACAGACAAACACGACGAAAACATAACCTCCTTGGCGGAGATAATGATAATACAGAATATTCGTATAATCACAACAGACGTACCTAATTGTTGCTTCACCTATTTCCGAACAAGTCATAATAAATACAGACCTTCAGGAAAGTTTCTATTTTAAATAAAAAAGTATGCAACAGTATAATAAAACCAAACGAAAAAAAACAATAGAAGCACGGAACAATGTTTTTACCTTTCCCTTTGCTTCACAAAACTGGTAGACAGAACCGAAAAGAATTTCTCGCAGAGGAAATAAATCTGGACGAGATGTAAAAATCGTTTGGAAAAGCTTCGATTTAAATCCGCTCGGAGGAGTAATGACTTTAAACTCCATTGGTGGCTGCAAGTTGTTCGACGTAAGTCGTGCAGGGGGATTTTCGGGAGACGGATTTGCTGGAATTGTGTCTCTGGGATTGGGGAGTGAGAGGAATGGGGGACGAGGGGAATGGATAGGGAGAAGCTGCGTACGAGAAAAATGGGAGACTTGCGGTGGGAGAGAAATGGGTGACTTTGGAAACAAAATAGATGACTCTGGTGGCAAATATGGTGTATTTGAGAGTGAAATGGGTGACTTGGAAACGAGAGAATTGGGTAACTTGGGAGCTAGATGGGGAATTGGGAGTGAGGGATCTGCATGACTTGTGAAGGGAGAAGATGTGCGACACTGCGTGTGGGAGAAATGGGGGATTTGGGGCACTAGAGAAATGGGCAATATAGGGGCGAGAGGAATAGGAACTTTCGAGTGAGTGGAAGAAATTGAGAGTGAAAGAAATGGGTGGTTTGGGGATCGAAAAAAGGGAGGAACTGGGAGCAAAAGCGAAGTGTGTGTCTTTGGGAGTGAGGTGGAAAATTTCACGCGAGATGAAACAGCGGTTAGTGAGGGGGGCGATATGAATCTGTAAATTGGCTAGTTAAGGAGGAGAACTTGGGGAGATTTGGAATGAATTATTAGAGACTAACTTTTTCATTAGTTTCATTATGGTGTATTTATTTACCCAGTCTGTTATTATCTACCTAGTCTGTAATTATCTACCCAGTCTGTAATGTCTGCTGAACCTGCATAATGAACGAGGCATCTCTTGTCTGCCAGCTAGCATATTATTAACTTCTGGTTTTCGGTATCAGTGAATAGTTCTAGTTTGTCTGAAATTAATTCACGTTTATCATTGTAGCTCATATCCTCACTCACTGTAGAACTCAGTTTATATTCCAATCTACCTCAATTTTTCTGTTTTATGCACGTAGAACATAACACTATAGTCTGGCTGTTTCTTGTTTCAGTCTCTGGTACCTGTACAGCTAACCAGACAATCTTATTAGCTTGTCACATATCTCTTTTTTCTTAGAAGTCTTCCAATTTTTATGAATCTATCAAAACTTTAGGCTGTTTTATGAAGGATGGAGGAAAGTTTTGTCTGCTTTTCTTTAACCAAACTAAAACATCAGATTAAGTCTACTCTAGAGAGCTATTACCAGAGTCAAATCAGATGCCAGTTGCGCAGTTAAACTTCACATTCAGTTAAATCTACCGTTGTTACCTCCGCCAAGGAGGTTATGTTTTCGTCGGGTTTGTCTGTCTGTTCGGCTGTTTGTCTTTCTGTCTGTCTGTTGTCAAGATAACTCAAAAAGGTATGGACCGATTTTAACGAAATTTACAGGGATTGTTAGACATCTTAAGAAAAACTGATGATCAACTTTTGGTGAAGATCCGTCCATCCGTTTGTTTGTTTGTCTACCGCATTTTTGTCAATGCTATAGCTCAAAAAGTTATGGCCGCATTTTTATGAAATTTACATGAGTTGTTTGGTATATTATGCAGAATTAATGTTGAAAATTTTTGTAACGATCCGTTTGTTTGCTCGTTCGTTTGTCACTGTTTTTTATTTTATGTTTGTTAGCACAATAACTCAAAAAATAGCAAATGGATCTTTATGAAATTTATGGAAGTTGTTAGAAATGTTGAAAGGCATAAATGATCAAATTTTGGTGCAGATCGGTGGGTTGGTTTGTATGTATGACTCATGTTTGTCATAATGCTTGTTAGCAGCATAACTCAAGAGGTTTCGAACGGATCTTCAAAAAGTTACTGAAGCTGTTAACACTATTAAAGGGCACAAATGATTAGATTTTGGCTTTGATACAGGAAAAATCATAGTCTCAGAACCAATTTTAATTTTTCGCAACCGTTGCCTTGCTTGGCGGAGGCATGCGCTCTCAGAGTGCTCTAGTTGATAGTGTAAACACAAAATTTGAGAGTGAATCATATTCGCCATTTCACGTTGATTGAATTCCACAAGGGTTCTCCGTTGAGTTACTGGAGCAAGAAAAAACTAAGACTGCGGACCTTTACTGTCAGTAACTCGAATGTCTGAATGCATCGGTGCGTAGATAATGTCTTGCTCTAGTTAACAGAAAAGGAGTAATTTTGCAACACAATAACTCTAGGTCTTATTGTGTCTAATAAACTAAAAAAAAAGAAAATAAATACAGTCCTTAGAGTAGGAAGTTCTTTCTCACTCTCCATACTCACCAGACGCTGCTCCATTAGATTTTCACTTATTGCTCTCACTAGAAGATTCCATTAGTGGAAAAAAGCTTGAAAATGTTCACAAGGTTTAAACGGAGTTTAATTTATTTCTTTCAACGATGATAATTTTTTTGAAATGGGGTTTTAAAAGCTTCCAAGCAGATGGACGAAAGTTATATCTAATGACGGTGACTATTTTGTTGAGCGATAAAGATTTCTCAGTAATATTTCTGCCAATTATAATTCCAAACAAAAATCATGGGAGAACTCTCCGATTCCCCTAATATTTCTCTCTCTCTCAGCAAACTCTTCTCTGTAGAATCCCCGAGGAGTTCTTATGGTATCGATATTTTTTATCTCAGTTTTCGTTTTTCTTCTAGCAGCTTCACTTTCCTCAGGTGTTGCCTTTTTTTAAGTTTGTTCTCTTTCCATGTACTAACAACACATTAACTTACTTTTTTAATTCTGTCTTCCCACATAACTCCCATATAATGTACACACAGGCAACCGACACATCGTTTTATACCTCGTTTTCCAAACCACTCTGCCCATAAATGGCATCGCTCCATCAGAGCATGCATCAGGCTGTTTTTTACTCCATGCTATCTCCCATTTTTCTCCATCTCTCCGGGCGAGAGAAGCTGTTTTGGATGCCATCTCGATAAGTGCTCCAGACAGCAAGGAAAGAGCTCATGTCTCTCACTCTCTCATGAATAAGATGAGTCTCTCTTGAAAGACATCAATAAAAGAGAGGAGCACTCAAGACATTGAGTGTGAGGGAGTGATGCTCTATTTGCCGAGTATTGAAGGGAATTGCTGCACGCATTATAAGATACGAGAGAACTGATAAATACTTAGTAGATATCAATCTACTGAGTAAAATAGGCCTACACTTCATAGGATCAGTGAGATGCAAATTATACTTCAAAGAGGTTGAATATTGTAATAGTTAGAAACGATTCAAATGCTAATTATAGTATAGGTAATGCGCAATGCATGCAACAATGGATGGGTGGTAATTTACGAATATATCACAGCAAAATTAAGTACAGAAATATAAAAACGAGAAAATCGAGGGTCATTGTGTTGAAGGACACAACAACATATTCATTTCTCGATAGGCAAGACTAGTGATTAAGTTTCCAATCAACAAGAGCAGATGTGACCCAGATGTGACCCATGTGACTGTCGCCACTATAGTACCACATCTCCATTTGTCCAATGAGCCTTGGTTGTGACAAGCTCGCTATGAGCTGGGCCTCGTGTGGCTACCCCGTGGGGGCCAATGTGACACATGTTACAGCACAAATCGTCATTTGGATTCCACGTGGGGGCCAATGTGACACATGTTACAGCACAAATCGTCATTTGGATACCACGTTTGGGCCAATGTGACCCAAGTTACAGCACAAATCGTCATTTGGATTCCACGTGGGGGCCAATGTGACACATATTACAGCACAAATCGTCATTTGGATACCACGTGGAGTTCAGTGTGACACATGTTACAGCACATATCGTCATCTGGATACCATGTGGTGCCAACGTGACAAAACCATAGATTTTTTAACCTCGCAGCAGCCACAATTAACGGGCCAACATAAAATGAACGAGGCAACATATTGGGTACGTGGCATCCAAATTGGCCTAAAATGGTAGAGAGAATTGCCACCTTGCAACCAATTTATCACGCATAACAGTCACATGAGTCCCACTAGGCATTGGTGCTTGCATCAGTGATGTTAATTATGGGAGCATATGAGCATATATGTAAATATTCAATTTTTATGTAAATCGTACGGTGATAGTTCCCCTTTCAGATGAGCTACACTTTGTGATATTTTTTTATGGTAATGTACCCAATATCTGCTGGTAATAAACCTATGTAACTTATCATTGTGGACGGACTAGTAGCTGTGTCTTCACTAGGTCAGCCCTGTTCAGAATTTAGACAAGAAGTATTTTGGACTTTTTATTAGATGAAATTAGAATCGGTACTTCAGATAAGCTGAAGAATTCAATTTCTTCTTCGCTCACAGGCAAAAAATAAAACACTGATTAATTTTAACTTAGCTTCTCTTATCACGCAAACTCAAAAACTGTTGATATGAGTTTAGCTCCTCTTTTCACCCAATCAGAAAAAAATGCAGTTTGATTGATACCATTCAAACGAAAATCTCCGTAAAATATCTACGATATTTCCACTATCTCCTCCATGCACGAGCCCAATTCATCCAGCCAAATTTTTACGTTGAAAAGCACTCGCGATTTTACGACTTTACCCTAAAGTTGGCGGAGGTTTGGCGCAAGCAAAACCTCATCGTGAGTTGGCCATAAACTGAGCGTTTATCCCAGTTCTCCTGAGCGATAAACGCGAGTGTAAAACGCTTCACGAGATTGGTTCCGTTGCCTACACGGCATTCTAATACGACTGCGTGCTTCTCTGTCTCATTCTGCTTCATGCGTGGCTGTTTGGCAGGACTTTTGAGTTGGAGATGTTGCCTATTTAATTCTAGAGGTAATATTGCTGTCTAGTGGAAACGTAGCCAACAGTCTGCCGTCTCTTATCTACTGGAGACGTAGAGTGGTAAGGGTACAGTACAGTATTATATCTAGTGAAGCAGTGATCAGGGTACAGTGTAGAATTATATCTAGTGAAGAAGTAGTGGTCGGGGTACAGTGCAGTATTATATCTAATGGAGAAGTACTGATTTAGTAGTGATCAGGCTACAGTGCAGTATTATACAGATCTAGTTGAGACGTCGCAAGCAGAGACAGTCTTATAGCTACTAGTGCTGATGTAGCAATCAGCGTACAGTTATATAACTAGTAGCAGCCTAGTGATAGGTTCGAGGCTTCAGAATCCATTCAACAAGATTTGGAAATGATTGATTCCTGGTGTTCTAGGTGGTAATGAGGCTAAAGGCGGCATGACTAAGACCATGCTCGTGTCCAGGTCGCGTACAGTGAGACCTCCTTTTCCTGCACTCAAACTGGATGGTGTGTCACTTCCAGTGGTTGATGACTTGGTAATCTTGGATGTCAATTTTGATCCAAAGTTGACGTTTGAGCCTCACATTCGTTCGTTTGCCTCACGTGCATCGCAGAAAATTGGTCTTATGAGGCGTGCTTGCAGCGTGTTTGTCTTGGTAGAATTGACACGTCGCTGCTTTAATTGCAATGTCCTCCCTCTTCTGGAATACTGCTCCGTAGTCTGGGGTTCTGCTGCCGATTGTCATCTGTGTTTGCTTTACGAAGTGGATCGTCGATGTGCGTTCATGCTGGATGGTGTTGTGCCTTGTGATCTGGCGCATCGTCGCAGAGTTGGAGGGGTCTGCTTTTTGTATAAAATTTATAACTGTATATAACTGTATAACTGCATAAATTTATAACTGGAGCGCAACGTGGCAAATGAACTTTAGTGTCGACAAATGCTCAGTAATGCAAGTAGGGCTGGTGAACTCTTCCACCCCAATGAAAATGAATGGGATGGAATCGGCTACTGTCACTCAACAACGTAACTTAGGAATCACTATTACAAACAAACTACAACACAGTCAGTAAGTTGACAAAAGTGTGAAAATGGCAAGCAGAGTACTCGGATTCATCACCAGAAACTTCGAATACAAGTCCAAGGACATCATCGTTCCCTTGTACAAGGCATTAGTGAGGCCACACTTAGAA
>LQNS02020120.1:1861185-1882505 GCA_001587735.2 Parhyale hawaiensis | reverse complement strand
TTTCTTGGTGCTACTCCGGTCATAATTCAATAACAAGATAATGCATCGCGAAGCTCCCTAAAAACGTTACCCTAAAGTGAATTTCCTGACCCGAAACTAATGAAATTTTTGCTTGTTTTTGAGAGGATAGAAAATGCGTTGAGTGCATGGGGTGTTGAGGCTAATTCAAGTTTTTACAAACGTTAGGGGGCAATAAAGTTGCAAAAACACAGTGGTAATTTGACGATGCTGAATAATAATACTTGCTTTATGGCTGATTGTCCCTGTTGGTGAATGGATTAGCATAGATATAGACTACACTTCCTTATAACCGACCCTTAACTCAGGCTAATTTAGTAAATTGAAAGAAAATATTCTCTAATCAACATGGGGACCAAAAAATAATAAAATAAAGAAAATGCTTGTTCTGATGAGATAAATGAATTTAGCAGCAAGCAGCACAAATTTAACTTCACAAGCCATTGAAGGACAACATTAATCATCATTTTTGCATGCTTTTGCTGTCCTGAGGTTCAATGGTTCAAAGATTGTTGCCCAGCTAGGACTGCTAAAGACTAATTTGTGTTTCTTGTTAACGAACACACACCTTGTTTCCCTCTGAACAATTTGCTTCGTGTTTGAGATTCTTGTGTTGATTAGGAATAAATTTTTGTGAAGTTTCACCAATCACATTGGTGATATTAATTGGGCAGTTATGTCTGGCCCAGTCCATGGCGCAGATGGAAAAGTGACAGCAATTTATTGGTTTTAAAACCTAGAGCTGCTACTCTAACCTTCTGAAACATTGTACGACGATTCTTTAAAGCTTAAGAACCCAGGACGTACTGCAACGCTAGCGCAGTGAACGTGAACGCAATAAAAACCCAGTGTTACAACGCGAACGTTATAAAAACACAGTGCTATAACCCGAACGCTGTAAATGCCTAGTGCATGCTTTATCCCGAACTCTATAAAAGACCAGTGGTATAGCCCTAACGCTATAGATGTCTAATGCTACAACCCGATCGCAATAAAAGCCCAGTACCTTAACATAAACTCTATAGAAGCCCAATGTTACCCCCGATGCATCACAGCATAAAATTTCGAGCCCCTACAGGCAGAACCATAAGACTGATACAGGGCCTAACAGCTAACGACACACTAGGGAATGATGATGTCGGACTCTACAGAACTTATTTTTTACCTGCAGCCCTGTGGATGTTTGGAATGGTCTTGATGGCTCTGTCTTTGCTGGTGCAGGATAACCGTCGAAATTTGCTAGACATGTGTCTCGATAAGACACTAGAGCCTAGAAGAAAAAAAGTAAGTTTTGTTTTCTCCACCCGCTGGGCTGGTTACGTGGGGGTTTGTTAACCTCATGGAGTTTCCCCGTTCCTACGTCGCCAGCCTGGTGTGATTTAATAATAATAATAATAATAATAACTATCTTTGGTCGTTGTGGACGATGCATTGCCGGTGTAATTCTCTATTAATTTCTTTGTAGGTATTCTTGGTAGAAAATACTTGAGAGACTGGAGTTTTGAAAGACTGGGGGCAGCAACAGTAATCCTTTCTACCACTTTCTTCAGTATGTTTATTACAGTGGCCTCATTTTGAGAAGTGTATCAAAATAAAAGGCGAAGCAGCTTTACTCGTTTTCGTATACTGTACTTACTGTGGATGTAGCTTTTGTTAAATTTTGTTGGCAAAAGTAGCACACTAAACGCAAACTATAGCTACTTTTGTTCGTGTACATAAATTTAATAATTTTCTTACTAGTTTTGAGTATTCATATACTTTCATATTATATATTGAGAGCAGGGCAGATTGGAAAGCTGGAAGTAGACGTCCACAAATAAACTGAGCGCTTACTGAACTGATGGGCAGTTTTTTCCCCTTGGTGTATGGCAGAACATGCTAATATGAGGACCGTATTTGTCTCCGTACGGATACGGGAAATTTCACAGAGGGAAAGGGTCGTCTTCACTCACGCCCCATAACCCTCATCATGGATACGAAGGGTGAAAGTGTGCAGCCGGGACTCATTCTGGTATGTCAAAATCTATTAGATACCTGAAGTAAAACTGAAATATATAAATATTTCCACAGCGCTTTGTATTCATGATCGAGTAATAAAGAAACTGCTTCACAGACCATCGTGAGTGACTAACGGAAAAGACTGACAGACAGATTATCAAAATATGACTAACATAAATACAGAGACGAGAGTGAGACATTGTTCTCATTACAAGCTGGATTTAGGCCGTTCAAATATCAAAATTTGCTCGTCAAATGTTAGCTGAGCTTTCTGTACATTTGGTCAATAACGTTAGCAAGCTTTGGCATTGTTTACAAAGCGGAGGTGCGTGTCACAAAGAGCAGTCAGGAATGGATTCCCAGGTGCGTGTCACAAAGAGCAGTCAGGAATGGATTCCCAGGTGCGTGTCACAAAGAGCAGTCAGGAATGGATTCCCAGGCACAAATAAACTCAGCGCTTGCTGAACTGATGGGCATCAGCTTCGTTTCGTAATTGTAAGTAAATCTTTCTCTCCTGGAATCTGAAGTTAAAAACAGACAAAATATAAGAAATCGAATAATATTTTGCCAGAAATATTATCTGGGTTATTCTACAGCAATAGTTCTGCAACACAGGTACAATTATGGTAGTAATTAGTGCCAGAATCTCCATGTACGCGTGGATATACAGGACGTTTGAGACTGGGTAGTTCTAGACGGGAATATAAATTATGCAACAAGCAGCACTAAGAGCCGGTATTATTATTAACCCCCTGTCTAACCACAGCATATATAAGGGCCGGTACGTAGTCTGGTCCAAAGAACGAGTTTCGTCATCTCTTCGGATGGATGCACTGATGCATCCAATGCAATTTGAGTTATAATTCTCTGGAAGATTGAAAAACTGTACGAAACTTAACTACCGGCGCTTGCTGAGCTGACTGAACTTGCGGCTAACATTTTTACACTGTTTTTTGGTAAACTCACAGCCATATTTACGAAAGGGTTCAACAAAACGTTGGGACGATTAGCTTAAGAAACTCGTTCTTTTGATTAGCGTGTGTGCCAGCCTTAAGAAAAGAGTTGTGTTAAAATAAAAAAAAAAAAAAACGCGCCTTCCTGTACACGAATGGAAATACCAGCCTTTGTGAGCTCTTGCTGCACTAGCACGCCTAGGCAGGTCTTTTTCCCCTCGGTGCATGGCAGAACGTGCTAATATTAGGACAGCACTTGTCTCCGTACGGATACGGGAAATTTCACAGAACGAAAGTTTTGTTTTCATTTACGCCTCGTGACCCGCATCATGGATACTATGTGTGAAAGTATGTTTCAAGTCTCACGATTCATCTGTGACCCGTGAAAATTAGCTGCCTAAAACTGATGCGCCGTTGTTTTTTCTAAGCCCGTATCGCTGATACCTGATTTGCCTTTCTTCTACTACTGAAAGCGCCGCTCACGGAGAGACTTGCCTGGCTACCTATACTGATATCGTGAGAAGGAAAGTTAATTAATATCTGCCATAAACTAATGAATGACCTTCGCCATTAAGCACACGAATTATCCACTATACAATGATACGTTGTTTCTTAATCGGCTGCTTGCGTGCTTGGTTGGTTTTTTCCTATTCGATATGAAGGTTTAGATAATGAGGAAGTTCATCAGCTAAACACTAAAGATATAAGATAGCAGGAAATTTGGGCCTCGAAAATTAATAACGAATACGATGATTTCGGGGATATGCTAGAAATAGTGCGAGCTACTTCATGGCGATTTTCTTTTTAACGAGCGAGATAAATGGCGTTCTGTCGGTTGCTCACGCTACATTACCACTTGTATCACTTTATTCGGATTCTGTTTTTTTTTTGTTTTTTACCTATTCTCCCTAGTCATCTTGATTGATTTCTGCCCTCGAATTATGAATAATATTGAGTAGATTTAAGGTGTATAATAACTCAGGATATCCTGTCCTGGGAATGGGAAAATGCATAGAAGTAACATTTTGAATTTTCATAGCTATGACTGCTAAAATCGTATTAGGTATCAGAGTTAAAATTTATACTAATTCAGAAAACTATTCAGTCATAGTTTTATGAAACAAGACTATCATTGTGTGCTCGAGATTAAAATTTACGTTGAGATGAAAATCTTGTTGAAAAAAAGTTTAGCAATTAGTGAAAAAATGGGTACAAATTTACTGGCTGTACATGGAGCTTCTTCTCAACTTACTAATCTGCTCGGTTATTGGACAGATGCGTTAGCAATTTTATAGAACCAAATTCCCCGAAATTCAAGGCAAAGCAGTGAATTTATGCTCTGTTGAACTCAATGAATGTTCTGTGTTTTTTCTTCACACTTTTCGCACAAACAGTCTCTAAACTTTGCAATAATACTTTCCATCTATCATATCAAACTGAAAGTCAATTCAGTAAAAACCAAATTACGCTGACAAGCGATTCCTTTTAAAAACCTTGATTACTTCATACACATTACCGTAGTGTTTTTTTTTTTAATTATTGTTATCTCCTTTTCAAAAACGTGGATATTTTGATTGCAATGTAAATGCTGTATCGTTGAAAAAAGATTCGTCTATTCGAATTGCGATATCAAATCGATACTTTGGCAAAATTTAGAATACCGTCGATTTCTGCGAAGTTGGCAGTTCACTGTTCTCCTAGGACTAGCACTAGAAATTTTATCCCATATGTTACTAGGTTTTCAGAAATTCATTGACAATTACTCGATATCATTAACAAAAAAAGAAATTAGTATCAATATTTTTATTGTTAATATTATAGAGGTGAAATTAAACAATATCTGATTATTGCCTATAATTTTACGCCTGAGCAGCGGGTGATCACCGATTGATTAATAAACTAATTTGAAAATTCTTTCAGGATTCCAAAGCCTCCCATCCTCCGCCCAAGATTAAAATAATTTTTAATCAAACTGCTAAAAAATTGAAAGGTAGCTGATGTTTTCAGTTGACAACGGTGTTCCATTGCTCTAATTTCTAAATTTTCATGCGAGATAAAAGCTCACCATCATCATCATCATCTGATTAATATTTATGGAATTAACGAAAACTTTTCACGCAACTGTGGCATTGCATCACGCTAAGCAAATTAAGCATAATCATGTGAGCCAAGGTCATCATCATCCTCGAATGAATTTCGAATATTGAGCGCGCATTGGGTCATTTGCTTTTATATTTATTGTTTCTGAAGGGCGGCCATCAGTTGGGGCCGTCAGTGTGTTGACACAACCAACAGGGCATACTAAAGTGTGTAAACAGAAAGTGTTGTCCCCGAGAGCCCAGGTAAACAAAAATCGAACTGCCGTCCAGGTCGCTCGCACGTTCTATTGGTGTACGTATCCGATACGTGTCCGATATAGCGAATAAATAAAGCCGTTAGGCATCTGATGTATCGAAGTAACGGAGAGATATCAGTTTAATTTTCTGGGTGTCGAATGGAAAGGGAATACAGTTATATTTATTAGAATTCGGTTGTATCGAAAAGAGGAAAGCTATAGTTTTCGAAAAGCTTTTACTCTATCTGAGAAGAAAATAATAATAATAATACCAGAGTGTAAAAATACCAGCGAGAGGCCAGAGAAAAATTAGAAAACTTTGTACAATGAGGAGGGGGAAGGGTTCGTTGTGACGTCAGCGGAGCCGACGTCACGACAATAATTTCCCAAATCTCTGCTACGATACAATTTCTCATATGAAACTGTGAATAAAAGTTTCACGTAATTTTTGCAGCCACTGATACAGCTTCTCACTAGCTACGATTTACCAATAAAATGAGAATTGCGTAGAAGGAGTAAATAAAGTGATTCATCGCTTGGCTGTTAGACCACTCTAATACTAGGCAATTACTTGCGAAACAAATTATGTAGCAGATTAAATCTCATTACCCAATTAAACCATAAACGACACAAAACGAGATTGTTACTCTGCATACACAACACAAATATAAAGGCCATCTGGACAACACATCTCCAACTGGGATATCCGCAAATAATAGTTCGTTCTGTAAACGGATGCGGATGTCAGTAGGACCTAGAGAGCGCACGGCTGCAGTCAACCACAGATTGTCAGAGGGATGGTAACTTCATATGACAACTCCGATCCCTCGGGCCGAAAATTATCTTTGTTTAGGGTCAGTACAGTAGCCCAATAACGGAGTATGAACACCAGAAATGCTGACGACGCAATTCATGTATCGCAAGAATTCACCTGCATGGCTAAGAAGCGACACGGGTGCTAGAGCATCTACACCCCCTGAAAAATTTCTAGCTCCCCAGAAGCGAAAACGATAAATGAGCTTTTGGGGAACCTAAGATATTATCAGAGTAGCAGTTCTGGTGACACAAAACTTCAATAGAGGCATATAAGAATATGAATTTGTGCTCGAAACATAGCGCATCTGTGTTCGAAACTTCGCCCAATTTTACTAGAAATCTCACTGACCTCCTACCTATAGCTAGTTGGAGCTTTACCTCCATTGACCTGATATTCCACCTTCCTGTCCCAGAAACCTCGCTTTCTTCTTCTCAAAATCTCACCAAACTGTGCGTGAAACTTCCCCTCCCCCCCCCTCACTTCTCTGGAAATCGGACATTCGAGTGTTTGCTTGCATTCCCTAATAGTTGAGAACGCCTCCAAAGGCGCCATCTTTCGAAAAATGTGAAACTGATATTTTAAACTGTACGCTTGCTCTTACTTTCACAATAATAAATGTGTACGCAATATATCCAAGATTTACCATTGTATACTTGTATTTGTTCCCATGGCACAAAAAAAGCAGTGGGTAAGCCATGGAGACAATAGATAAGTATGCTTTAAAAAATAACATCCGGCATTATACTATGGCATCACTGGTGACAAACAAGCTGTAACAATACCAACCGAGACACACGCGTAACGGTCACTATCAAGTGATTGTAATTCTTAGATACGGGAAATTACGCCGAAAACAAAAGTGTATCACAGAGAGATAGAGAGAGAGTCCTGACAATGCTTACTCATTGTTGGTAAAGTAGCATTGACAGTTTTTTCATATATTTATGGCTGCTTAACTTTTGTCGAAATAAAGCTGTATATATGTTTTAGTGCCCGAGATAGCCTCCTCACTAGGCAAGAGCATTCTTGCGGTGCTTGGCATGCAGCGTCACCATTTCCAGCGTTCACAGTCCATTGTAGAGGTATTGCCCTGAAAAAAGATGAGGATGGTCGAGAAGATGAAAATAGCTCAAAAAATCTCCTACGTGTACTCGACACGTCTTCCTCATATGCTCGAAACTTCTCTTACATGTGCTCGTCGCATCACCCTCGCGTGGTTGGAACTCCACACTTATGCTCGACACATCACTCACTTTTACTCGAAACGACACCCAGTTGTGCTCGACATTTTACTAAACCATACAGTAAAAAAATATTTAAATGGAGAAGAAACATTTCCCAGGTGAAATAAAAACTTCACCCACCAGGATTGAAAAGATTACCCAGCTGTAATGAAAAGCTCGTATATCTTTGCTTAAAAGAACATGTATATTTCCTTGAGAAACAGTTCAACTATACACGACATACCTTTTCAATTATATAATTATCTGTACCACAAAAACAGTCCACCTGTCTTAGAAAAGATAATTCACCTTTACTCGCAGCCATCACCGATATTTACTAGAAAATACCACTCACAAATGCATGTAACTCTTGACACTTACGAGAGATGCGAACCAGTGTAATCTTAATACTCGAAATACGTTCGTAAAAGTCGAGAAAAAGTCACACTTTGTTCTCAAAGAAAATTGTATTTCAAGCATGGACTATGTTAAGTTAGGCGGAAGAGCTTTTTCTTACTCTACAATAGTATAAAGAATATACCATGCAAAAGCATTTGATAACATGTTTATTATTTACGCATGAAATTGGTTTTATACAATAAACACTGCTCAATAATGCATTTCTTCATCGAAAACGCTTAGAATCGTGGACAGATGGACAAATCGTAACATTCGAGAGTAGTGAAAACATTTCGTAAAATATGAGATAGGTCCACAAAATTACGTTAGTAAAAGAAGAGTCCTAAAAGTCGAGAGTTACATGTATTTCAGAACATCACCAATTTCTACTCGAAAATATCACTCACCTGTTCTGGAAAACATCTCCCAGCGTATCTCGAAAACATCACACCCACATTACATATTATCACCCACCTGTACTCGAAAACTCGCTCAGCTTTAGTTGAAAATACGCACCGATATCCGTCAGACTCCGATTACAAAGGAAATTTCTCACAGGAGAAGATTAAAGGATTCTACTTCAGGCACGGGGACGGTGTACAAGCTTGTGAAGTGTTGCGCGTCTATAAAAAAGTATCGTGGTTTTACCGTAGGTAAGAAACGCTCCTCTTTGTACGCTCTAATTTTTTGAAACCCCCGTCAAGAGAAACTTGAGAGTTGGGCTTGTTTTCGTGGAGTTGCGTTCTAGAATTACCCCAACTGTTGTTCACCTTGCCTCTCTTTGTTGGGATTAGAGGAATTTTCCTCAGAAATCTTCCAACTTTGGTGCTTATTCTAAATTCTGAAACTCGCTCTTCTTCGGCTACAAGAATACGTGAAAGATTTCTTTTGAATACGATGGCTGTGACATCTATTTCACCTTTTCATCTACCTATCTATCGTTTCTATCTCTCAATCTATTTATCTATTCTATCTATCAATCTATATTATGCTAAAAGTCTGTGAACCGGTCTTGCTTGTTTGTGTCTTGTTTATTTGTGTCTTGTTTGACACATCTTCTTCACTTTTACACGAGAAGAAATTCGAGGTATTGGGGCAAGTGGCATTCTTTCCATGGATTAGCTCTTTAATTCGATTGTATCTGTGATACGGTAGTTAACTGAGCTGGGCCTCATGAACGGGCATGATCAATTCATCGGTTCCAGGGGCAATACAACTGAAATACGTCACATATATTAATTATTTGACTTTGCTTACAATCTGGGTGTTGAATATTCGTTAGAGAAGCAAAGAATCTGTTCATAGTGAACCGAACGGGCCGCTCCTTGACGGGCAGAAGAGGACGGCCGAATAGCGGGTGGCCTATGCCCAGCTAAATAACACCTGCTTTTTTTTTGCGAAAGCGAAGACGATCGCAATGACGACCCAACGGGTCACGGGTCGTCTAGTCTAGAGTAAATGTTGTGGGAGGGTGAATTTTTATGTGAAAACTGAATGACTTTGACCTTTCATCCAGCTTACCACCGACTGCAGGTAGTGGTGAAGGGGAAATATTAATTTTACGAGTTGATAGCCTAGGCAGTAATTCCGTAGTTTGAAAATCATTTCCGACAAAGTGTGGGGTTTCTATAAGGATTTTCCCATTTATTGTCTCTGACATTTATATTACTTTTCTCCTGCTGGTAGTGATGGTGATGGAAAAAATATCCTTCTCTGAGTTTGATCAGTTCGGCATGTATTCCATTTTCCTCAGTGAAAGATAAATCTTTGCTTTGAGATTTGATGACTTTCATCCTCTATTTCACGCAAGCAACAGGCTGCAGTACTGGTGAAGGATGACATATTAAGCTCTTTCACTTTATAAGTCAAAAAGGTGTTGACGATGATAAGATTTAAATCTTTTAGCGAGAAGGGTCTGAGATTTATGACCGTCACGCTGACCCGGTCTGAGATGACTTGACGCAATTTAGTTCATCCATTTATGATGATTATAATTTTTAGGAAGAAGTGAAAGAGTCACGTAGTGTCAGGTCGGGTGACAGCAGTAGATGAGGAAAAACTGCCATTTTATTTTTATTTCTTTTGCCGAAACTCCCGGATATGGAAAGAAATGTGTTGTCTCATTAAAAATAAACCACTAATCGATCCTGCTCTACTTTTCCGCCTGTTCTGTTCTCACCTTCTCCTTCAACCGCCCCAGGTCGTCACGGTGCAAAAATGTTTCCGCAGATTAGCCTGGTAGGACGAACTACTTATGGACAATTCCCTGCAATGTCGAAGAAAAATATGAAACTGAATTTAATTTGCTCGATCATCTTCAGACGATGTTCAGCTATAGTTAAAATCATTTTAACCATTCATTATTTTGACTTTTCTCTTGAAAAGTTTTCTCTTAAGTTTGCTTCACTATATGATGTATTTTTGTAGTGGTTTTCCCGGTAGAAACAAAAGTTTATACAACGTTACCTCATCAGCTAGACTCCACAAGCTACATAGATATTCCGCGAATATATGGGTAGCGCCTCATAATTTCGCAACGCTTGCTTACATGTTTCACCCATTTCACGGAGACTACCTGTCTCAGCTAATTTCAGATTCTGTAGACTAGATGGTTATGTCATTTTGCCCATGTATATTAGTACCGTACTTGTTTGAAGCATTTCATAGTGCAGGTGCTGTCGTAATTGCATAGTAAGAAATAGATTTAGCCCTTTTCATAGTGTAAGCTATGTTGCTTTTGCTGCGTATGTTATATAACATGTACCTACATACAGGTGTGGTTTAACCATTCCATAGCGCAAACGCTGTCCTATTACACATAATGTACCTGTTTCATTGATTTGCACAACGTAATATTTACATATTTCCTCTCCTTCGTGTCTATTATTTTTCAACCTGCTGTAACTGTCCACCTGTTGTATCTTTTCAAGGGTCCACACTTCTGAAGCAATCCCAGTCTTTGCCAGTCGACGACCACCCGACAACATATCTTACGTTGTCAGTACAATTGCCCGGCCAGCCTCGTGTTTATCGTCTCCAGCTTTACACTATCATCTAGAGTGTTCTGCTACTAGACAACGCTATAAACCTGTACCATCTGATGCATTGAGCCATAAACCGGACGCGCTAAGTACCTTCAATGATAAATATTGGGCATTTGCTCCTTGAGAATGCATATTAAACTGGCGACGCAGGCCTTTAATGCTATGCATGACTCGCTCTTTAGCAAGCCTGGTTTCAAAAGATGTACGGCAGAGCCAACTTCTGTCTGCAGACGCAATGTGAACATATGAGACTCGGGCGAGGTCTTCTAAGCTGGTATTAAGATGAAAGGCTGCAATTTGCCTATTAAATTATACCGGCGACATAATTTGTTTATGGATATTGAAAACAATAGCGGGAAAGGTACAGGTGGGGATGAAGTTGATATGTTATGTGAGTAAGGTTTTAACTTGAAATAGTGCTTGGATGTGGGTGGACATTGTGTTGATCATTATGAATTGAGAACAAGTGTGGCTTAAGTAAGGTATTGTCTGAGTACATGTGAGGTTTAGTTTATAGTTTAAAATATTACTTAGGTACATGCGGGACTTATAATGAGATATGATCTAGGTAGAAGCGATATTTAATTCTTCACAATTCTAGGTCTGGTTATGTCTATATAACCATTTTTGAAACATCTGGTTTTGTGAAGATTTGTACGCGTCCGTCGGCAGTCAATTAGGACATTTTTCAATTATTGGGTAAAAAAAATTAACCGAAGCAATCCTGCTGTCGACACCACCGACTAAAACAACGCCGAGGTTGTCCCAATTTATGAGCGGGAGGGCCAAGGCAGCAAGCAAAATGCGTTAGCATAATCAGGCGATGCTGCCTGTAGCTTTAATGAAATTTATTTAATGGAATTCATTGCAATATTTATTTTATGTTTATTTTATGGCTAAAGTTTCCGTAGTTGAGTTAGCGGACCAGAGGAAAAGATGCGAGAGGAGCGGAAAGCAGAGGACGATAACTAATTTTACCCGTAGTAGGTTTTTCGGCGGCCCTAGCAGGTGAGCTGCTGCTCTAGATCCTAGAGCGGCGCAGAATTTTACTAGGGAAAGGAAAGGAGTTCTTGTACGAAAGCTTCATAGGATGGTACTCCCTTATGTGACGAAAGGTTACGCCCTTGTGTTGTGACCTTACGCTAAAATTGGAGGTTGATCTGCTGTTACATCGCCGCATAACGAATTGCTTAAAGAAGATAGTTTACTTCCAAAAGGCATTTGACAAAGTCCCCCATCAACAGCTAATGAAAAAATTGGAAGCCCATGGCATCCAAGGAAACTATTCACGATGGATCAGGGCATGGCGTACGGGTCGGCAGCAGCGAGTGAAGCTTGAAGGAGAGACGAGCGCCTGGGCGCAAGTATCATCAAGGGTACCACAAGACAGCGTGCTTGGCCCACTTCTGTTCTCAATTTACATCAATGATCTCGATCTTAACATCAGTAGTAAAATCAGTAAATTTGCGGATGATACTAAACTACATCATCCTGCCACGCAAAGAGCCGAGCTCCAACAAGACCTTGACCACCTCATGGAATGGAGCACAACGTGCCAGATGAGCTTTAATGTCGACAAATGGTCAGTAATGCACATAGGACCGGTAAACCCTTCAATCCCATTGAAAATGAACGGAACGGAATTGGCTGCTTTCACCCAACAACATGGCTTGGGAATCACTATTACAAGCAACCTACAACACAGTCAGCAAGTGGACAAGAGTGTGAAAAGGGCAAGCAGAGTGCTGGGATTCATCACAAGAAATTTTGAACACCAGTCCAAGGACATCATCGTTCCCTTGTACAAGGCATTAGTGCCGCCACAATTAGAATTTGCTGTTCAATTCTGGTAGCCACATCTGTGCAGAGAATCGATAACATGGAAAGAGTCCAACGCAGAGCAACGAAATTGATACCTCTTCTACGAAATAAGTCGTATGAATGTCGCTTAAAAGAACTGGGTCTGATCTCTCTCAAGCAAAGATGACTCAGGTTTCAACTAATAGAAGCAGTCAAGTATTTGAATGGCTCCAACGATGTTCCTACAACGGGACTATTTGGAAGAGACCTCAATGAGCACTTGCGAGACAACGGTCAAAAACCCAAGCATAAAGCTAGAAGAACGACCTTAAGTAAGCAGCTCTTTCCGTATTTCATAGTCAGCATTTGGAATGGACTCCTTTCCAAAGTTTTTAGTGCGGAGTCAGTCAACGCATTTGAAAATCATCTTGACATATATCGGGAGAGACATCCTCCAAAGCTAAGAACTCCTCTTCCAGGCGTCGCAAATTCTTAACGGCCAAAGCTTGCGAGGCCACCTTATTCCGTCCTCTTTTCTCTCCCGCTCCAACTACTCTAAGCTCCGCATATCAGAGGCTCTTGATCATGCTTGCGTCCATTCATGATCGTCTCTTCGGCAGGGATTCTTCCCCCTTTTTTTCTCTTTCTCTCTTTTCTCCAGTCCTTTATATGCTACTAACATAATGGCAATAGCTCATAGAGGGCCGGGGCGTAAGTTCCGGTGTCTCTTTGGGAATGGGCCTTTTGATTCGTCTACTGCTGCCTAGCTAATCCAACATACTTCTGCTCTGCATAACACGTTGCCTACCTTGAACTTAAATTGCTTATATTATGACTGAAATTTTTTGAGGGGCTGTTATTTCTTAGGTTGACGAATGCCCTGGATTAACGTGAAAAGTTCATTGGCTCTTTTTCCCATCTCATGATAAACTATTCGCATTACATTTTTTCTTATTGAAGCACTTTCTCATTCTCATAAACTGTATCTCAGTAGAACTGTACTAACTCTACAAATTGTGCTTTACAGAAAACTGAATTTTCTAAGAAAAACACAGGCTGATTTTCAGGGGTAACTCCTACACTTCAAAGACGCGTAATGTGAACTGATGATGCTAATTGAACTAATTACCCTAGGCTCTTGCACCAAAATTAAGCCTTTGAACCCCTAATTGTTTCGTAGAATACAGGCTAGCCAATATCCCACTAATGAACCTTGCTTCGTAAATTTCTATCACTTCCAGAAGGATTAAATTAAGGGGGAGCTTTGCTTCAAAGGCAACCCTAAAGTTCTGAGGGAGTCTAGCGAATTTATGAGGGTAAGTCGAACTCCAATTCTGAGATTCGTTTCATGTTTATCACTTGAAAAGCAGCGCCGAAATGGGCTAAGCGTTGCTGGATGTCAGACTGAAAATGATATTCATTGAAAGCATTGTTCCCATTTCAATCTCGTCTGATTTCGAGACCTGGGAAATTTTTGATTTTGAGAAAAAGCTGAACTGAACATTGAAAAGCGACTACCTTTTCGCGTGATACTCTTGGAGCAGGAAGAATTTTATTCATGTATTTTTTTTCATTGCTGAATGACGAGTGTAGCATGTTAACTCGTTTCTTTTTATATATGAGAATTCCAGTCACAGCGAATCGTCTCTTCTGTTGTATGACAGATTGCAGCCAAGAGAAATTATTCCTCTTGTTGCATGAAGGATTTCAGCTTTGGGAAATAATTTCTCTGTTCGTATAACGAAGTACAGCCAATGGAAATATGTTTTTGGTTGCATGACAGATTGTGGCCATATAAAGTTGCTTCGTTTTTAGCGTGACAGATTGTAGTCATGCAATATTGTTTCTTTTGTTGTTTAATAGATTACAGTCGTGTGAAATTGTTTCTTTTGTTGTATGACGGTTGAAGCCACGTAAAATTTCTTCGCTTTGCGAATGATGGATTTTCTCCAGCGAAATCCCTCACCCAGCGATGGCTGTTTCTTTAAGCGAGAATACAGTTGTTTCAGTCCTGGAAGTTCACTACTGTTCATGTGAAAATGACAGCGCAAGTCATGAGAAATTTTCCTGTCAACTATGTCGTGCCGTTGATATTAACGTAAGAAAAGTATATTACTGAATGCTGGCAGCTCAGTCACGTTTTATCTGACACCTACCGCCTATAAAAAATGATCCGTCTATAAATTAGTGCCGATTTTAAAATCTGAATGCAGTCTGCGCATCACTAATACGAAATTGCTGCTGCCTAATGAGTTCTTTGATTGAATTCTGGGTACTGTCCAAGATTGATTTTGATATATATAGTTTCGAGGCCGCGTGTTAATTTCCTCAGGACGCCAACATTAAAGAATGTCCATTTTCAGGTGAAACTGCGGCCCTTTTTGTAAACTTTGCACCCATGCTGCGCCCAGCTTTACTGGGCTCTGAATTAACTGTGCGATTTTCGTCTGATATGCACAGCCGCAAAACTGTGAATGATCAGGCAGTGGAGAAAAGGGAATTGGGGAAAAGTACTCAATACATGAAATACGTTGAGCACGTAATATACATTAAACACATCAAAAATCTTAAAGCATAAGGAGCACATTAAACTCATTACACATGGTAAACATAAAATTATTTTGCTCTTGTTAAAGAAAAAACCTCCACGCCACGGGTTATAAAACCCAAAAGAAGTATTAAGCAAAACTCCACGGCATGGCCTATATAGGGGACGGGTTACAAAACACAAATGAAGTAATAAGCAAATTGAAGCAGCTCAAAGCGCTGCTGAGAAAAATCCACCTAAAAAAATTCACAGTTGACGTGAACGCCTGCAGACTCACACAGCCGAACACAGATCCCAGTAATGAATTACATGCAAACACAGCGACAGGTATAAAACAATGATCGAACTGACTAGTTTGCCACCTAGTTTCGTAGTAAAATCTGTAAATTGGTTATTTTTGCGGATGATACTAAACTATTTCATCCTGCCACGAAAAGAGCTGAGCTCCAACAAGACCTTGACCACCTCATGGAATGGAGCATACCGTGGCAGATGAGCTTTAATGTCGACAAACGTCAAGAAATGCAAGTACGGCCGCAGAACCCTTCAACTCAATTGAAAATGAACGGGACGGTATTGGCTGCTGTCACCCAACAACGTGAATTCGGAATCACTATTACAAACAAACTACAACACAGTCAGCAAGTTGACATGAGTGTGAAAATGGCAAGCAGAGTGCTGGGATTCATTACCAGGAATTTTGAATAGAAGCCCAGGGGCATCATCATTCCCTTGTACAAAGCATTAGTGTGGCCACACTTAGAATTTGCTGTCCAATTCTGGTCGCCTAATCTGTGTAAAGATGTCGATAACATGGAAAGAGTCCAACGCAGAGCAACGAAATTGATACCTCAGCTGCGAAACAAGCCGTATGAATGTCGCTTAAAAGAACTGGGTCTGATCTCTCTCGAGTAAAGATGACTCAGGGGCATATAATACAACATTCAAGTATTTGAATAGCATCAACGACGTACCTACAACGGGACTCTTCGAAAGAGACGTTAATGATCGCCTGCGAAACAGCAGCCAAAAACTTACGCATAAAGCTCGAAGAATAACCTTGAGTCGGCAATTCTATCAATATTTCATAGTGAGCATTTGGAATAGACTCCCTTCCGACGTTGTCGGTGAGAAGACAGTCGACGCATTTAAGAATTGTCTTGACATACATTGGGAGAGAAATCCTCCACAGCTAAGAACTCCTCCAGGAGTCACACACTCTTAACGGCCAAAGCTTCCGAGGCCACCTTAATTCATATTCTTCGCTCTTCCGCTCCAACTGCACAGATAGACGTCTCTAAGCTCCGTATATCAGCGGCTATTGATCGTGCTTGGGTTCTTGCATGATCGTCTCTTTGGCTGATTCATCCCCCTTGTTTTCTTCTTTTTTCAGTCATCTGTATTCTCTGATATAATGGCAATAGCTTATAGAGGACAGGAGCGTAAGTTCCAGTGTCTCTTTGTAATCGGCCTATTGGTTCGTCTATTGCCGCCTATCTAATCTAAACCTAACAGTCTCTTCAGTCAAGGGATGGACCTCAACTACAGCTTGTGCGCTTCTGCCGAAGACCCTGAGAGCAGGAGCAGCTGAATGAACTAATACCCCTCACTGTTGAATACTTTATTGAACACACAAAGGAAAGCAACGCTTCGTTTATGGGACAAGTTTACCTGATCATTCTGGGCACACAGACGAACGCTCGAACCAACAAGTTGGTCCGACAGATGAAAATTGGGTACTACTAAAACCGAGGCAGCAATACACAGGTAATGCATAGAAACATTTACGGACTTCTTCATTGCCACCAAGTACAACATGACATGGACCTTACGCAGAAGCCCAACCCTACTCAAAGCACGTGAAGTTAGGCGCGTAACCTGTGCCTCAAATGTAAGCTTCTTATTATGAAAGAAAACACCGAGTATTTCAAGAGACCTTGACCTCTGCAGCACAGTGCTGCCTATCTGCAGAGGCGGATGCTGAGGTAAAAGAGTACGAGACCGAATGACAATCATAGACTTATTTTTATCTGTACTCAGCTTCATACTCCAGAATGAGCACCAGCTATTAATTCCCGACAATTCTCTGTTTAGAGACTAGGCGACAGCCTCAAGCATACCAGGGGTTTGAAAAACAGCTAGCAAAGTGGAATCTGCGTCATAATTGATCATTGTGATCTCTCGGGAAGAAAGGATGTCTCTAGTATGCATAACGAACAGCAGGGGCCAAAAATACGTTTTCAGAAAAACCCGAATCAACCTCGACAGATGTACTCAAGTAAACGTCCACGGCAACACACACACAGAATGGGCCCAGAGACAAAATCTCGTATCAAACCCATTAAACACATTAAGCTATTTTAAATGGTAGGCAAAAAATGTGATGAATCGAATTTTCCTATCGCTCATAGACGCCAGGTGCATAATTGCGTGCAATTTCAGGCAGCGGAGCATGCAAAATGACCTGTCCCTTGCAATGACAGGTCGACAGGTGTGCTTCTGCCTAATTAGCCATTGAGCTATTTGTGGACTTGAAGAGTATTGCACATTTGATATCATGTTATAGCAAATGAGTTCTGTACATTTTGTTCAATTTATATTGTATTTTTTTATCCAATTGACTCCCAAGTTCATTTGGGACTGTGGCATCATTCAAATTCGATGACATACTATTGCAAACGTTCACATTGGCTCTCACGTTCTCTAGGGACTCGAAGATAAGTGCTAGTTTGGTACAAATGAAGAATAAATGCGGAATGCTTACGCGAATGAGTTTCAAAGTAGCTAATTAAATAAGCACGGCGTTGTCATGTACCGCTAGGGATGCTATTTGGCATGAGCTAAACATTGATGCTCCTCTACTGAACCTGCTCTTATTTTATGCCTATATCTGCAGCACGAACCAGTGCGTGTGGGTTGACTTTACCCTTTACGAGAGCTAAGAGAACGTACAAAAAATGATAAACGTTCTTGAGCACTGCAATACTGAGTGCTTTTCCGTTTACACTCACTGAATTATTTTGCCAACTTCAGAGTAATTTTGATTATTCTAAATAGACGAATGGCTTATTCACTCACCGAAGCAAAGCCTTGAAGTCGATCCTTCCAAAGTCGCTGGGATTTCGTAGGGATAAAATTTTGCGAAACTTTGCTGTCTATGTATATAGTGCGTGGAAACTGCGACGTGTTTGAGTAAAGAGGAATAAACTCGTTGACCTTGTTTTGAGACACTGAATTCAATTTTGACGATTCTCATTCTATTAATATTTACAGAACTATTAGGGCCAGAGTATGCCATCATTTGTTGTGACGTAATGCGTGCCATATTTCGCCGTTACAAGCTACACCAAATCAGATATAACTGGTCGGTATCTTTTCATCAGTAATGACGATTGGAGTGAAGTTCTCCTCGAACAGTTTTGTGAATTGCCTTGGTACAAAATGTTGCGTTCTTATAGTATACACAATTTTGATGTCCTAAAAAGTCAAGTTTACTTGCAAGAACTCAATTGCTTCAATATAAGCAATAATTCCATACCTTTTTTTTTCTTCGCTCGCAACCAGTAGTTTTCGACAGCTGTGGTCAACTAAAGCATGTATGGTATTTGCTCGAAAGTTAATATGTACACAGACTGCCTTAGAGCCAAGACACAGTAATGCGCTCTCAGTCTCCAGATCAGGGTAGAAAAAAATAATAAGTTTCTACCAAACGTGATCCGCAGTGGACTTGGGTGCAAACTGTAAAACAGATGCAGCCATGGCAGTGTGTATGTTACCGGACAGGGGCCAAACAATGGGCCGCATTGCAGTGCGGAGTGTAATGAGAGATAAACTATGCCTCGTGCTTGGGTACCATGTCCATATACGCGCAATTACCAAAGTGTATTTATTACATCCGCCAAGGAGGTTATGAGGTTATGCTTTTATGGAACTAGTCTTTTTTTTTTTTTTTGTTTGTGTGCCTTTTTGTCGGTCACCAAGATAAATCAATAAGTTGTAAAGGGACTTTTACGAAATTTACAATGATTGTTTGGCTTGTTAGTTAGGAGGAACAGATGATTAACTTGTGGTGAAGATCCATTTTTACCGTTTGTTTGTTTTTCTGTCTCATTTCCTTGACAGCATAACTCAAAAAGTCATGCATGGATCTTGATGACATTTGTAGGAATTGTCAGATATGCTGAAAGACACAAATGATCAAATTTTGTCGATGATCGATTCTTCCGTTTGTGTGTTTGACTAATGTTACATAACTGATAATAAAAGAATGACCTGAAAAAAAACCATCAGCTTCATATTACGGAAAAATATAACTATACCAGGCACCTGCCGTACGAATGTGCTCTGGGTAGGCATTATGAAAATATTTCATAGAATCTGAAAAATGCAGTCAAGGTATTGAATTTACTTAAAAATCACCGTATATTTGCCTATTTGCAGAGGAAATCTCTTCTTCTTTCTTTATTTCCAGCAAAGATATCTATTTTTTTTCTTAGAAGTCGGAACAAGAATCTTGGCCCAATTTATTCATCCTTTCTTGTTCAATAGATACCAAAGAAAGCGACGAAAGTGTTTCCTTGGTCACTCTGCTGTTAGGGTAAATTTTCATTCTTCTCAAAGTAAAGCTCAACCTCTCCACACAAATAGCTGTAGCAAGAATGGTTAACACGATTACATTAATTGCAGAAACTTGAGATACTCCATGGCATTGGGAAACGCCTTTTTGTAGTCGTATTCGAGAATCTAACTTAGTAAAGTTGGAACAGTTTTCCTTCCCAGCGGCTGCGCGCTGCAAATTTCATTCAAGAGAATTCTTATCAGCTTGTCAGAAAATATCCTAAAATTAGTTTGCAGTGACTGATGAGATAAACTGCAAGTTCTTTACAATGGAAAATAATCTTTTATTGGTTACAAATATTCCCACAATTTTACCAAAGATTCTTTTTCTTTTATCCTTTAATTGGACTAACGCAAGATTTTTTTTTTGTACTGTGCTTGATCTTGTACAGGTTCTCACAATTTCCGTTGCCTTCTTTTGTTTTAGATCGCTTAGTGCTGGTGCTAGTTTACCGGTTCTTTGCAATTTATTCCATTTTGTTAAAAGTTTGCCTTAAATCAAGCAAACTCTGTTGATTTGTAACAAAGAACAAATTGAGAACAAAATCAAGAGAAACGAGCTAAAACGAGTTGAAAACAGCGACTACAACTTAGGGCGAGTTCGCACGTCATACAAATCAAGGCGTTTGCTCATCCGCTTTTCCGAATGAGTCACTGCACCCTAGAATAGCGGAAAGGTGCGTTCTTTTTAGAATTTTATTTATCTATTTCTCTCCAAATTTGAAGAGATATCCGTAAAGTGCCCAGTGACTGAAATGACAGTTAACATTTTAATAACTTTATGTGACAAATACAAAGTTGTAAGGACAGCAACGCTACAAAACCTTCGGACGAGCGTATGAATGAACGCGTTGAGATGAATGACGTGTGCACTCGGCCTTATAAACGAGATGGTAGGACCCTGGCCCTCACCTTCAGCTGCACTAAAGGCACGCTGAATTCAGCCTCTACACTGCCGTCTTTCGGAAAGAGGGCAAATGTCCGAAATTCAAAGTTTTGGAGATATTTGTACCAAAATTCTCCCTTCGTTGAGCTCTACGCGATGATGTATATGAGGTATATGATATCGTAAAGTTCTTTACTTTTTCTCAACATGCAAGGGTATAAATGCCACTCAGAAGTAGGTGTGGGTTGTTATTACTAATCCTAGTTTGGAGGAATGGGATGTGTCCAGCACGTACGTCCTTTTTCCGAATTAGATCTGCGTACTTCATTAAAAGGGCACAAGTCCGGAAAATTTCTAAAGTTTTTCAGAGAACAGATGGATAAAGGTAAAGTCAACTTAGACCACACCCTCACCTGGGAAACCCACATGCACTGGTTTGTGCTGAGGGTATAGGCCCACTGGCCCCAGACGAGCAAGTGTAGTCGCAGTCGCCCTCGGGTAACGAACTATGGCGCCAATTTGACGGAAGGAACAAATAACCCGAGACCCCCCACCCTCCTCATCTCTGAGGAAAGCAGTTCCGCCACGGCGCCGTGCATGCACACACAACTGCCGAGTCAGCACACCAAGATCTGCAAAGAGCTCGTGTGCCTCACGGGGAATCGAACGAGCGATACAAGGT
>LQNS02020120.1:1780411-1794701 GCA_001587735.2 Parhyale hawaiensis | reverse complement strand
TACAGCATTCTATTCGCTCTGCTGGTAGCGGATGACTTTTCTCATAGGGCGAGTTGCGCATCCACGATACACTACGGGTGAACAGAACGGGTATTGTTTTGCATCTCTGCTCTGAAGTCCTTTTTTAAGCGAATGTGCTGCTGGGAAAGCATCCGCCATTACAGTGCGATGTCTGAGCAAATACAATAACATCTCGAGAACAGAAGATTACCTTTTGCGAGTGAAGATATTGACCGAGTCTGTTTTCTTTTATTATAAAGCTACAGCAGAACAATGCAGAAATTTGATGGGCTACTGATCAGTATCCATCGGTTCCAAAAAGAAAAAAAAAATCGGATGCACCTACAAAAAATTGAAACGTATTACCTTATGGAGGGCTAAACTATATGTAAACTGTGAGGAACAGAGCTTAGCAAAGGTGTGCCAATGCATAAGAGAACATTGCAAGATTTACCGTCGTTTTTCTCAATCTTTATCAAGACACAAGTGCGAATTCTTTGCCGACAGATAGGGATGTGCTGAATAGTGAACTTTGCCGAAACCAAATATTCGGCCGAGTAGAGATTGCCGAAACCGAATATTCGGCCAAATAATAATTTTCGGCATGAGTCAAAAACGAAAAGCTGTTTGTGGTGAATTGAGTAATTCTAGTTATTATAACAGTTCATTTAGCGCAGATAGTTATGTCACATCTGAGTGTTTGCGCACACTGCCGTAGAAACCTTCAGAATTGTGAATCAAGCCAATTAGGTGACGCCATTGTGGAATTACCCAAGATTCCTCGCTGCAAAAGGAGTGACGCAATTGGCTTAACGTCACAATTCTACAGGTTTTACGTCCGTACGTTCAAGCACTAAGATCCGACGTAACTAGTTTCTGTAAATGAACTGTGGTTATAACTCTGCTTGTTCCTTTCTACGTTTCTTCCTTCCTTAGTTCGTTAATACGACCGTTACGCTCTCAGTTTTAGATAGGATAAAATTACGATGCGTTGCACATCATCTCAGTAGAGAAGAGTCAGATTTTCTTTTATCTTCAAGCTGCTACTGCTTGTTGCTCTTATGCCGGGGACACACATGTATTTCTACTGCCATTTCGTTTCTCGGATACGCAGCTCGCGTGCCATTTCGATATATACTAAATATTGGTAGCATAGATACCGTAAAATAAATGACGTCCGAGTCTCGCATCCTTGCATCAAGTTGCCTTTTTATTCAACACCTTGCTTTGTAAACGTCTAGTGTGGCCACAGCATTAGAAGATTTGCCGTTTGACCTGGAACGTATTTTGCGCTTCGCATGCGTGATACAGCTCTGAGATACTGTGAAAAACAATGTATTTTTTCTTTTTAATTTTCGCAGGTTCCGCATACTCGTATCTCTTCCAGCGCTACCGACATAACACGAGATTGTAGAAATTCACAGGGCCTTAGCAATGTTTAAGATAATGATAATTATGCGTACGACTTTCTGACGTACCTTAAGCGAAACAGCGAGCGAATTTTGCTTTCCATACCATCTCAGTAGAGAAGGAGAGTAAAGTCTTCTTTCATTTTCAAGCTGCTACTGCTTGGAAGATATATTCTTCGATCTTGAACATGTTTTTGCACTCCGTATGCTTGATACGGCTCTGAGATATTGAACAAGGAATGCTCTTTTTTCTCTTTAATTTTCGTAGGTTTCAGCTACTTGTTTCACTTACAGCATTACCCGTCGCTGCACAAGATGATAGATAGTTCACAGGGCTGAACCAATGTTGACGATGATAGTATCCTATACACGACCTTATGATGTATCTAAGAGAAACAGTGACGAGTCTGTCGTGAATTTTTCTGCGAAAACAAAATAGAAATAATGCCTGTCTATGTCAGTTTGTTTACCGCTTATGAAAAGGAAAGTCAAAAATTTTTATCTAACCAGAGCTGCTCTCATTGAACGCAGACTTCTGCCAAAAAAACGCACTGCAAACAAAAAGAAAAACTTGTAACATACGAACAATCAAATTGACGGATCTTCACTCAAATTTAAGCGTCTGTTCGTGTCATTCCTAACATTTCCTGTTTATCTGGTGTAGATTTGGCCATAAATTCTGACACTGTAGCCAATAAACAGTCACAGAGACTGACTTATCATTATAAAAAAATTGAGAAATTTCTTGAGACGCTTCCTCCCTCGCTCCCTTGCTCTTTTGCGTGCTCCAATGTTGGTCCGTCTCTCCGTCACGCAGTCAAGAGTTTAATAGGAGAAAATTCATGTACAGAAAATCAAGTTGAAATACCATACAGTTTCATCGCTTGGGGTACCGGTGACAAATATAGCCCTGAGTCTCCGGTCTCTGGATCCCGAGCTCTGGATCCCCAGCCTCTATATCCCCAGCCTCTGGATCCCCGCTTTCATTGCTTATACCGTAGTAGTTGAATCTTGACGCTGAGCAGACGCCTTTTTGTACTGAATTTACATCGCAGCCATATTTCGACGCTGGAGGTTCAACAATTGGTTGGTACACACATTACGGTGAGCCCTGGGCTTTTCCAGTGAATTATTTGACTCAACTATATTTTCTTAGTGCAGCTACCCGTGTGACCAATTTCAAGCTAATATTCATTCCTTATCTTGCAGTGGGATATTTTGCTATCGCAAAACTCATGGTTGTACAGCTTGCTTTTCACTAATGGAAGATCAGGCCGGCAGGGATGAGACCTATAATGCAGCAAAACCTATACTGGGAACCGGAACGATAAAAAGCTCAATCACAAAATTTTCGCTGTCATTTTTGACGGCTGGGCCCTCTAGTTCTTCCATAACTTCCTGAGCTATGTTGTCAAAAGACCGTTAAACTCCATCAAAAATATATGTCCGTCATTAGCGAAAGGTATGAAAACAAAACGAAAAAGACAATTAGAAACACTTAAGAAAAAAACAAATTGCTCGGCTGCGTTTTTGTTTCTGCCATACAATTAATTACTGCATTGCTACATAGTGTCCTAGAATTATTCAAATTAACTTTATCCTACGGTTTTTACAATGAAATATACATATGTCACTATAGAGGCATGTTCGAAAAAGTTTCGTTTAGATGTTAGGACTAGTTAAAATTTAAGGCGTGCTACATATGTACTGCACTGGCAGGTAAATATGAGTTTAATAGCAGAATATTTTCATGTAGAAGCGTGGAGGCCCTGGCTGATTGATAGCCAAACCCGTGCAAAGATATCAATAGATTCAGTAATCAGGACTCGCGCAGCCTTCAATATCCTACCAATAAGTTCGGCTAGAACTGGCGTTTCGTTGACTAAACTTACTAGGTGATTCGAAAGGTAGGAAACGAGAGGTGCCATGTAAGAAAACTGGTTGAATATCTTCCTTTCTACAATCTGGCTGCTCTCTTAGAATTGCAGTTTGCTACACCTTAAATTCAGCGTACACATATGAGTTAACTATTCGAAAGTTGGTCCACTGTCGTCTGTACTCAGATATAGGTACTGCAGACTGTCTGCTCAGTGTAAACAAGCGCCCGAAATGCAAAATCGAATAGTAGTTTACTGCCTTGAAATTTCAGTAACTTTCCTCATTGATTGTAAGAAAAACAGACGTGGAATTAAAAACATCTTAAAATAATGAAAGCAAGCAGAAAAAGAGTCATGAAAACTGAGTTATATGACTGAAAAACACGTAAATAGAAGATACATGGGATACTTGTTACCAGCTGCAACCGTGACTATGAATTGACGTATTTGAATAAAGCTAAAAATAACACCTAAAATGTAACATCCTTGTGAATTCTTACTCGCTCAGTAGGTACTTGGAAAAACAGCCCAACAGTTTATCACTGGCGGTCTACAATTTTATGGAACAGTTTAATAATGTGCGAAATGTAGCCGTGGTTGCGGCACAATTACTGCATTAATCGAATTCAATCCATGCTGATAAAGTTGACGAAAGTCGTACGTAGCCACTCGACTTGAAGATGACTGAGGCCCTTCAAGAGTCGTACCTCAAACCCTAGCAACATTTAGGGCACGTGCGCCGAACATAAAATGCGGTTTTAGATTCTGCGGTGACCTTAATTATATGTGGGAATAGTGCGTTAGGCAAAAACTAACATAGTGTATAATAGCTTTGCCTTGGTTCATTGTAGTTAGAAAAGAGAAAACAATAGCCATGGAATTTCTACGGGTCCCGCTAGTTCTTTTTATTTTACATGAAATTCAAGTGATTCAACACGATCATAATCAGGGCTGGGGATTCGGGACTTTTGGCATTCGACTTATCTCATTTTTCTCTCGTCAGAATAAATAGTGAATACGATATCAAAAATTAGAACATCTGCAAAGAAAGAGAAGTTACAATTAATCAGATTAACACGCACACACCACCAGAGTGCAATAATGCTATATATAAATATATATATTAGTGTGAGTGAGGCAAAGCTTGCTCAGCAGTCTACACCTGTTCATTAAATAATACTAAGTAAATGCAAATAATTAAATAAGCATTCCCGAAAAAATTATTCGGCAAAATTTGAGCTTGAATTTGGCCGAAGCCGAATTCTCACCACATCCCTATTGAAAGAGCAAATGCGTAATTCAGTGGTGAAATCGAAATACTAGGAAAGGCTAGACGAGATGTAAGGTAGATGGACTGCGTAACGAATGACGAGAATAAGCTGCGGACGTTAGTTCAGACGCCCCTGGTTAGGATATGAGCGTTAGGTACCCTAACCGCGAGTTACCACTAACCAAAAAGTTACATACCCGAAATTGAAAAAAAGGGTGGTTAGAAAAACCAGTCCTGCCCTCCCCTAACCTACCCGAAGTTATGAATGAATCTAATCCAACTTACCCTAAATTAGTTCGGGTTTTCCGACAGCACGGCCTAAAAAGAGCGAAAACGGACCAAACGTAAATCCTAGGCGAGGATAAGGATACCTCAGGTTAAATAAGGTGAGTGATAACATTCACTAACCGTGGAATTTCCACGGGTGAAGTTAGTTATTTATTAATACGCTACCTTACTTTGGTATGTTTCACTCTGTCTAAATAGGGAAGCTATAGCTTAGATATATCATTGATTCCGAGGTCAGCAATCTGGTGCTATTTATGACACACTGATAAAAGAAACAACACTGAGGCTCTTCTGAGAAACTTGATGGAAGCTGGATGGTGGGCTTCCCGAGGATCCAGCTAGACTGGAGTTTATTAATTATATATCTGCGAAGAGCCTGGTCTTAAAAAGATCTCAGATATCAAGTCTCAGTGCTGTAAAGTAAGATTTCATTATAATGGATAGCTGGAAGTAGGCAGACTATCGGGTCCATTTCCATAGAGCAGCCAAGTCTTACGCTCCGGCTCTCTTTTTGAGCTAATTGCCACTAACAATTAGGGGGAAAAACCAGTCGAGAGAGTGATAATGAAAGCATGATGAGTTACAGCAGATCCTCAGGGGTTCTGATATATCAAGTTATATGGAGCATGCATAGTAATAGAACAAAGGAGACTGTAATGAGTTAGGCGGCATAGGAGTTGGCAAGTCGTGGGGAGCAGTTTCTAGTTGTGGAGGGTGCTGCTCCCAGTGTTTGTCGAGACGATTTCTGAACGTACTGACTGCCAATGCACTGAAAATTTTCGAGAGTAGTCTAATTCAAATATAAGTGCGGTACTGTCGTGCTGAAATTTGAAAATTGCCCATGAAATGCCCGGCTAAATCTTGTAAGTTTCATGAGCGCCGCTAGTTATTATTAGTGCTATAATTATCATCAATATTATCATTACCCTTTTTATTAGTCATATTATTATTATTAATGCTACTATTGTTATTGAATGCTGAGATATTCAATCTTCAATAACTTTATTACTGCTTACAATAACATAAATATTACAAATATTATTAGCAATAATGCTAACAGTCATACTGCTCTACATCATCATACAACCAACATTTATTATTAAATTACTGCACTCCACCTCTTTTTTAACCTTGCGTATTAATTCAATTCCGTATATACTGTCCATGCAGTTCAACATTGTTCTACTATGTGTTCCCTCTTAACTATGACCTCCACACATTCATTCCAGCTCATGTAATAACACAGTTCCACAACCACTGTTCTCCATGTAGTTCTACAACCCACACAGATTCATTTAAGCCCTGTATTCTCATTCCAGAAAATTAATATGTCCCTATAACACAAAGGCAAAAGTTCAGTACTGTACCTGCACTACATCTGGATGCGAGAACAAACATCATTCAGCAGAATGTGCAAGCTAACATCAAAACAAATGATTCCAACTTTCGAAAAGAACTGCTTCAAAGTCAGCGCACGTGATGATGTAGAAATTCACTTTTCTTATTTCCACAAGAGTATTTGAAATAAATTTTTTGGGGTAAGTTTTTTTGGTCCTGTTTGCGACTGCCTTCTTCAAGATGCATTCAACTAAAAAATGAATTTAAACTCAAAGGTATGTTTGGTATAGAATACCAAATAACCCTCAGCCGAGAAAAAAAAAGGAGTTTTTGCTTGAAAATGAAGTTTGGCTGCTTTTTGGCAGGGATAACTACCATTAATCGTTTTCAGATCCATTACCCTTATTGTACTTTTTAGATTAATGACTTTTCCGCTGTCAATACTGGGTTGGACGGCAGTCAGGCAGAGTCGACTGAAAACATATCAAAGACGAAGTAGTTAGCTGAGTCTATGCACTCCAGCTCCTGAGTTATTTCTTTTCGAGAAAAGAAATATGGTCAACATTATGCNGACTTTTCCGCTGTCAATACTGGGTTGGACGGCAGTCAGGCAGAGTCGACTGAAAACATATCAAAGACGAAGTAGTTAGCTGAGTCTATGCACTCCAGCTCCTGAGTTATTTCTTTTCGAGAAAAGAAATATGGTCAACATTATGCTTCTCGTAGAGACGGTCTTTCATGCCCGAGGATCACTTATGGAAACAAGACGAATGCTTCGTTTACTCTGCAATTGAATTCGCTCGAGTTCATGCATACTTAAGTTCAAATGAATATTAAAAGGAGATTCTAATCCTGTTCAAAGAACGAGTTTTCAGTTTTCTTATTGTTTTATGGATATATATTTTTTGTGATGGAAAACGACGATAGCGCTTCGTCTTTGTAGCACATGCAACAAAGAAGAATTTCACTGTCGTGTCAAAAACGTTAATTTTAGTGTTTATTCTGTTCTGTTATATCGACCTATATTTATGTAAACGTCTTTTATTTCTGTTCTATCAGTATATTATTTTAGAGTTTATTTCGTTCTGTTGTATCAAGATATTTATTATAAGGACCATTCGGTTGAGTTATGTCGAAATATATTTTTTAGTGTTATACTATTCAACGAATGACAATAATTTTTCGTGCAGTTGGAAACACTCTAACTGTTTACTATATAATAAACACCGATGTGTATTTATTTGTTTGTTTATTTAATCGTTTTCTTATCTATTTATTTGTTTATCTTTTCATTTTCTGTCACCCTTTAAGAAAGCATTCGAAAAGTAGCCCAGGTTGGAGACTGTGGTCATCCTGCCAAGCTTCATTAAAAACTGATAACAAGAATATAGGCCAGGTTACAGATGATGGGAAACGCATATCTGAATGCAGTATATTTCTGCGAATGTACAAAAGAATTCCAATCAATGAAGATACATACAGCTTCTCTTAGCCCGCTCATGCATTGTCATTTGTACTCTCTTCTGAGTTTTCCTTCATTCATACTTCAGCTGTTCTGAGTTCACGCTGATGCTTTAATTGATTACATAATCAACGAAACGAATGGTAAAACCTCGGAGGAAGTTTAGGGGGAGACGACATTATGCCCTCAACAGTGCCTCCCCCTCCAAAAATAAGTTCACTGTGGCTTTTTCAAGGCGGCTCCCAGCAGCGGAATTATGATGAACTTAGTTTCCGTAGTCACTTTAGATATAAGAGACTTAATTGACTGGCCTGTACCACATCAATAGCAGTTTATACAAGCACGAGCGGGTTAGCACACCTTTTTAGAAACAATTTTCGTTCAGCAGTCAGAACGAGATGGAAATTTAAGGAGTATCGTAACTTGAATACCGAAGACTATTTAGTCCAGTGCACTTAAAATAGAGAATCTAAAATTTCTTCGCTCGCGCACAGTATTTTAAAAAAAAAACAGAGCCCGAATCTACTGTTTTACGGCTAACAGAAATATCGACATGCATTTACGCCACCCATTCCAGCCAGCCAGCGTACTATGCAGCCAATTTACCAGCCATCTCGTACCACGAACGTGGGCCGCTAGTTGATGGAGCTTATATCTAATATGTCGTCTCCCTCTATACTTTCTCCGAGGGTAAACTATTATTCGGTGGTCATCAGGTGGGTAAAAAATTCGAGGATTACTTGGCAGCAAATAGTCACTTTCCAATTTGCCAAACGTGTGAGGTATTTGTCATCATCGAGTATCTTGGATACAGAGCTCAGTATTTATTAGGATCGATATTGACTGCTGGCCTAAAAAGCATTGCTTTTCAGCGCATCACCGAAAATAAGGTCGGCGTTGTTCAGCTGAATTTCGGCCTAGCATGCTTATCTGTTATTTGTTCAGGGAGTATTCATAAAGCTTCAGTAGAGAGGAGCGGGCCAAGAGCCTCGTCTGTGAAGCTCAAGAGCCGCTAATGGCTCCAGCCAGCAGCCAGTCGCCGTATGCACCAATCGCATATTAGAAAAGAGTCGGGTATGGCTGCAGCCAGTCACCGAATGCACCAATTGCATATCAGCGCATCGGTTTGTCTTCTGCTCCCCCGTAAAACTCGTTGCTCCCGAGTCACTTCCACCAATGATATTTATGAACGCATCTCACAGTCACAAAAGATCTGTTTGACTCACTAGCGAATCTGTGAATGGGCCGCAGGGCTCCCTTCTCCTCTATAAAAAACTCCTTGATTTATAATATCTTCTGAGTTGTAGGTTATGTTCCTTAATTCAAATTGGCAGTTGTCGTCTATCCTACAAAAGGAAATTAATAAAAAAGAAAAAATTATTCTCAATGAAGCAGGGTCATCATAAATGCCTCGCTGTCATTGTTGACAGCGCGGACACTCTAGTAAATACCATAACAGCCCAGTTTCCACTCGCCATCAGAATAAAGATACTATATTATTTATACTGCTCAGAGATTGACTCTTTTACCAATTAATGTCATAGATATTTAATATCACAGATATTCTGTATAACTGCAACCGATGAATTGAAATCCTTCAAATAGTAGTATTAGCACGGAGAAGAATATTTGTGCACTATTATCAAGAGGAAGGAAATTCATTAGTTTTGGACATTTTTGTAGTCACCATAGAAGACAAGAAAAGGCCACGTTCGGATGAATAAATGATGTGATAATATTCCTAGGTTATAGTAATGTATCTAGTCTACGTATATCATCTTGTTCCTACAGTAATTCAGGCGTATTTGTTAATAACTATTTGTTTGTTCGAAATCAAGCACTATTTATGAGATTAATTGCATGTACTGTTATTAATTTCGTTATTTATTCATTTTCTGTCGCTCTTGAAGCGATGCAACGAAGGCGAGGGCTGATTTCAATAATTCTCGAAACATTCCTATAGTCAGTACTGTATAATAATTTACGCAGTGTCACTATTGATTTATTAATAAATTAATTAATTTATAAATCAATATAATTGTAAAACGTTATAATTTTGCGTGTTTACTTGTTTGCGTGTACACATAATACCTTGCACGCGATCTTCGCTCTAAGTTAGGAAGGATTCGAGCGTTAAAAATTAATAAGACTACAGTATATCAATGTGAGATGCACCTGAGCTCGGTGGCCTTTCCCCGGTGGCTCTCTGAGGCACTTCCCGACGAGCTCAGCTCTCGTAGTCACTTTAGGTATAAGTGACACAGGGAGTGGCTTGCGCCATCACGTCAGCCACTTACGGAAGCACAAGCAAGTGGGCGGAACCTGCTGGCAAAGCATTATCGTTCAGGAGTCAGGACGAGACGGATATTTAAAGAGCGTGGTAAGTTGGATACAGATTGATATTAACGTCGACTTTACTAAAGAATTGAAATTATAAAATTTTAGTCGAGTGGCCTGCATCAGCAGCTAAGACGGTTGAATATTAGCATCAGTATACTGTTTCTTCAAGCTAAAGAAAATACCAGCATGATAGAGCTAAGCCTAGGCCTTTCTTTTATTTCAGAAAAATATTCGTCTCTTTGTATTTGGCACCTAAAAAATCTGACATAACCGACTCCAAGTTCACAAAACGAACAGATAAAATATAATATATTAAAAATGGCACAACAGCGAATTTCGTGATAGAATTGCATTGGGTGAAATTTACGAATATGATAACGAAATCGGGAGCAAATACCTAGTTTTCGAAAAATTAGACTTTGCAGTTCTCAGTATTTTTATGAGAAAAAATAACCGAAATTATTATATGCTTGCTAGCTACCCCATACAAACTTAAACTAACCAGGTTAGGTTAGATTAGGTTAGGGTACATTACAAAAAATTTTTTTTTTGCATCAATGTAGGAAAAAAGTCTACGGGATCAGTAATGACGTTTTCGGATACATGATTGAAAAACAACTTTTAGGTTACTAAATCGGACCCACCCCGGGAAAACCATTATACGGCAACAACGTAGCTCTTACTCATTAAGGTTAGGCGGCCAGGACTAGTTCTGCCAATATCCTATTATCAGATATAGCATTTTTTCAACGTTGAGTCCATTAAATTTGAAATTTACACCAAACCAGGTCTTGCTTCCCAACCTAGATGAGAAAGAGCCATTTTTTTAGTAGTTTCTCTTAGTTTTACGTGTACATATGGTAGTATATTAGACAAACCAAGCCTTGCTTCCTTACCTTTACGAACGATCATACAGTTTTTCCATTTCTAATATACTTTTTTGTAAAAAAAAAAACAACAGGCATTGCTTCCTAACTTTATGACGGAAAACATAATTTTGAGATTTGCAATATAAAATATGCATAGATTAGATAGTACAGTTTAACATAGAAATCTCAAACTTACTAGTGTAAGAAAAGTACGGACCAATCTACGCAAGGTTAGGCTAGTTACTACCAAAAAATCTACTTTAATTTTGATATTGTACCTGCACCTTTGTAAAAAAAAGTACCTTACAATTTTTATTCAGTATTGGATAGGAAAAAATAAATGCTCACAACAAAAAAAAAAAAACTAGGCATTTGCCTCCGATTTCGTTATTATATTCGTAAATTACACGCTTTTTACATAAGATCAATGCAATTTTAATGCAAAATTCGCTGTTGTACCTTATGTAAAAATTTACCGGAAAAAATGAAATACTTAGGATAGGTTTTTAGTGGCCCAACGGGTCACGGGCAGTCTATTTATTATATTTCTATTTTCTCAGTCACTCACTATGGAAATAAAATAGGAAGAAATTCGATATCTATGTTAGGGAGTCGGAGGCTGGGAAACTTGGAGAGAGCATATAATCTTTACATATATGGACCTGAGAACGGCTGAATGTGAGTATTCGTAAATGTAGAGGTAATACCACGAACCTTACTTGTAGGCAAAGTGTTGAATTTTCCTCTGAAAAGTCCTTTGAATGGTTGATAGCACAACAAAAATGGGGGTTTTGCTGAAAAACTCATTTTCTGCCGTCATTTTTATGACAGGCTTGACCGCTAATAGTTTAACAGTGGTGAGTATATCTGGGTCTGAGATACGGTTGCGGCACTTTGCATGTGTTGGAGACAGTTGCTCGCAAATTGAGGAATATTGATAGCTATATTCAGTGTAAGTTGTGAGAGCACTGGAAAGAAAACAACGCTTAACCAAAAAATACCGAGGCCACACTATGCATTCACACGGACAACCTGATGCAAAGAATGCGAGACTCGGACCTCATTTGTCAAATCAGTCAAATAACTATTATTAAATATGTTTTGAAAAGGCACGTGAGCCGCTCACCCTAGCATCCAGTTGGGCTTACAAATGCATTAGTGGCCCCGGCACAAGTGGTAGTACAGATGCTGAATTTAACTTCCTGCAATTTGAACGAATATTTTATTTTCTCTCAAAGTTCATCACTAGCAAATCAAACCGAAGCTTAATAAAAATAAAGAAAAAGATGTGCTTCAGAAGGGAGCCATGAAGTAAAAGAAGATTGAAATGGGGGTTTCGCTGGAGTTATCTTTACCTGCCGTCATAATTTATGACGACTTCGAGGGCCAATAGTAAAGAAAATCCAGCTGGCAGGACATGATCACTGTCAAGAGTTGAACGGCGAGAGTCTTGATTAACTTTTTTATATATGCGCTGTGCATTTTATGATATACCGTCGAGCCCGGTTGCCCAAGATGGCGCAAAGAATATTTGCTGATGTTCATTCAGTGATCGAGCTCGTGCTGCTGATGCTGCCATTTTGGATACTCTCATCGCACTTACTTAAGTATTAACTCTCCCAATGTGAAACTTTTAGGTAACTCTCCAATACTATCCGATGATGCCCGTATAGTTGTCGGATAAATCATCATCGTATCAAATTGTATAGAGCTACTTTTCAAAGCGAAGCGAGATTCAGAAAATGCACTGCTTGCCACTTTTAAGTATAATTATATTTCTGAAGCTATAATGGTCATTGTAATACCAAAGGCTGAAATTTAAAAGTATCTAAACTTATTTGTCAGCAGACGAATTTTCTCCTTTCTAAATCCTTAAAACAGCGCGACGGAGGGAAGGACAAAAAAATAAAAAAATAAATAAAAATATCACGCAAGCAACCAACCAACAATTGTGCAATATTACATAGTGTATAATAACTCTTTAAATTGCCGTTTCAATGTACCATTAATGTGTAAAAGTTTTGTGCCCTGGATACGGTTCGGTCGTAGTTTTATTTCAGGAAAATATTGTTCTCTCTGCATTTTGGCATAACTCTAAGCGCGGCCCACGCTTCCCAAACCTAACATTAAAGAATAGGGCCGTCGACTACAGCCCGAGGGTCATTTAGTTTAGTGTTCGGCCCTGCAGTACGACGATGTCCAATTATTAGCTAGGTTTTACACTCCGTCGTACCCAGGCCGTGCTGCCGCTCCGTGGGGGCTCGCTCTCGTGCGGTATTTCTACGGAGGGATGCCCCGGTGGTGCGGTGGCTTCTGGGTGGCCTGGGTGGGACGGAAATACGATGGTAATCTTATCGAAATATGCAGATTTTAAGTTTCTTTAGCTTCTGAATTTACAAGTTTTATTACTATTTTATCGAGATCTGTTTTCATTAAAGATCTTTGTTTTATTACAGAATCACTTTGAACTCTGCGATCTAGTCAATAATTATTTGAAACACACTCTCCCTGTGTGTTCAATGAACTGTGCAATTATAAGATATTTGAACCAGCATCAAATTATTGAACTTTACTTTCAGCTTATACCGAAGGCCTCTGAACCCTTCAATAACAATAAACGAAAAATAAGTTTTTAGTGTCAAAACAGGTCACGGGCAGTCTGGTTTAAAAATAAAAGTCACAATTCTCAGAAGCACCGGCTAGCTTATTCAATACTGTATCTTTGATGCGGATTTTTATTTACATCTTAAACAACGAAGTTGGGAATATGAACTACTGGCTGACCAGACAGCGTCCTCAATCTTGTGAAGAACGGTGGCCCACGGGAGGGGATCTCGATCGATACACCGACAAATTGAGTCCGGTGTATAAAAGAAAAATCTATTTGGTGCACAACTTTAGCGAGCAAGATCGGCAAAAAGAAAGCGGCGACATGAAGGATTCGGAAAAAGTTGCTTATTTGAAAAGCAAAAAAATATTATAAGTATAACGACTGGTCCGTGCCTTCATTAAGCGAAGGAAAAACAAGATTACTTCGGCAAAAATTCCCATTTCCTTCGCTCATCTTCGTATTTCTGTTCTCAAGGATATCGTTCCCATTTTTCACTGACTTTTATTGAATTTGTTGTTATAAGCTTAGAGAAAGAAAAATGTTCGACGTGTGAAGGAAGTACCATATAATAATAATATGGAGTCACGTTACAAGTACCTGAGTGTCATGGAGTACAACACCATTCTCCACAGAACGATGAAAGATTCCATTCGGAAAGAGTACCTCACCCGACTCCGGCTCATCCTGAAATCACACCTGAATTGGGGCAACACCATCAAGGCCATCAACTCCTGGGCCGTCCTCGTCGTCCGATATTCTGCTGGCATTATTAACTGGACCAAGAAAGACTGCACCGACATGGACATCAAAACCAGGAAGCTCATGA
>LQNS02020120.1:1746401-1758610 GCA_001587735.2 Parhyale hawaiensis | reverse complement strand
GAACAGTGAACTGAAGGGACGAGCGGGGCGCAAACGCGCCCGCCCGGCGGATCGTCCGCTATCCAAGATCGCCAAGATGAAACAGGACCAATGTTGCCAACCGCTATCCAAGACGGCTCGGGAGCTTTGTAAAAAGAAAACGACAAAGATCGCACCATTACAATACCATACTACCATATGGAAGTTATAAGTAGTTTAGCAGTAAAAACAATCACACTCTTACCGCACTTGCCACATTAGGACTCCATTTCTTTCCAGTGTTCAAAATTGCCCTCTGGATCACATTACTTTTAAAAAGAAATTGAAAAGACGCTGCAAAAATTGGTTCTCGGGTCACACGAGTCGGGAGGCTTGAGTCCATCAACCGTCCTGATTTATTGCCGGAGTTCAAGTGGCAGACTCGAAGTAACTGGATAATTTGGATCCTTCAATGACACTTTTTCGAGCAAAACGTCCGAGTTTAGTAGAGCTGAGGGTTGCGGGAGGAAGGCTCGCAAAAAAGTACTAAACGCAAGTCGTTGACGATTTGTGTTAGTGGGGAAATTCGTTCACGTGCAGGAGCTGGTAGAATGCCACTTATTTTCTCATCTGGATTTTCACTTTTTAAATAATTTTGTTGTTCAGTGTACGATCAGGTGAATGAAAATTGGTTAACGTTAACCAATGTCAATAAACATTGGCTTAGATTGACAACTTTTGATGGACCTTAATTTCTATGCATTGTATTGCGCAATGCTAAATAATATTTTGGGTCAGTGGGATAATAACATTTGGGCGAGTGTTACTGAAAAGTTCCATGATTTTCAGTGGTTACTGGAAAAGTAGGAAAAGTTCCGACGCTGTTGAGAAACAACATATTTTTGATTTGGTAGAAAAAATTATGTTGGTTGGCTGCTTCAGAAGTTACAGAAAATTATTTTGCTTCTGGACACTTACTAAAAATTTTAGAATTCCTGGAAAGTTGCATAATATTTGGGTTGCTGAAAAGATAATAAAAGTTCTAGGATAATACAAAAAAGATATAGGAATTCTCGTGTTATCGACCAATGAACAGATGTGTACCTTGGACGGCGACCGACGGCAACTGCCATGCCAGCAAAAAAAAAAAAGGGGGGGGGAATAAGCTTGAACCGTTAACAGTTCGTAATGCTAAGAGAGTCGCACATTATAGTAACATCTCCGTCATTCCAGATATGGAATTCATGGCATTGAGACGAAAGAAAGTGAAAATCAAAACAATACCGCACACAAGTAGCCCATACACGTCTAGTTGCCCCAATAGTCTATACATATTAACATATACTATATAAAATTATTATTATTATTATTAAATCACACCAGACTGGCGACGTAGGAACCTAGAAACTCCACGAGGTTAACAAACCCTCACGCAACCAGACCAGCGGGTGGAGAAAACAAAAGAATGAAAAAAAGAAGATCCGAGATCACAGAATAGCTCTGTGTACAGATCGTTTAAAGCTGCCAATACCAGCACCAGCAAAGACACAGCCNCCCAGCATGAACGCACATCGACGAACCACTTTGTCAAGCAAACACAGATGGCAATCGGCAGCAGAACCCCAGACTACAGAGCAGTACTCCAGAAGAGGGAGGACAAAGCAATTAAAATGTGAGACAACAGCCGGTATTCACGGAACATGAAAAGTATATCTTTTGTAAACCAATGAAAAAAAGCATTGATTCGTACGAGAAGCTTTTGCCAAATCTATTGTGATTTACAAACACATTTCAAATGGTTCTACACATCTAGGATAACTGCAGGTCTACCTGTATAATTGGGATAAATTAATTTTATTTCGTAATAAGAAAGATGGTTATATTGAAGAGGGGGACTAATGCAAAATGGTGGGCTTCTTCCCTAATGTATAATTTACTAAAAAATGAACGATGTGCGTGCATACATATTATATATCTGCCCCACCAATATCTAATGTTATCTAGACAAGATGCCCACCCGTCCTCCCATGTTTCAATTCAGATAAATGCTAAGAGTCGAATCAGGGACTCGAAAAATGAACTTTTGGTGTACCAAATATATGTTAATGTGTGCATTGTGTCTGTGTAAATATACAGCGTGTATAGATATATATTCGTGTACATGTTCCCCTAAACTTGCTCTCGTTCATCAATTTGGAGAAGCTTCATATACTTCGCTAAAGTAAGTTTTACTTTGAGCAAAAAAAAGTTGAAGTTCTCTCCCATCAGAATTTTCCGTGAACAAGGTCACTGTTCCACGAGATATTGGCAGGGTTTTACAGGCGGGACCTTGGCAGGGGGAAAAGATTTCAATCTACAACGCAAGAGTGGTCTGAAATAAAGAGGATCTCCGTCCCCTGTAGCGTGCAGTCAAAGAAGCAATTTCGTCCTCTCAAGAGCCCTGTCACCGAAATCGAATAGGAGGACGACAAGCGAAACTGTTTCAAAAAATATGGACTTTGTTTTATACTCAGGTATCATACAGACTAGGAAGCCAAGACGTTAGATTATCTAGTGAAATGGGGTAACGTTGGCTTTATGATATGGAATTGAAGCTACCAAAAACAATAAGCTTATGAGATGAGAATTTACAATGTGAAATAGCAAATTAGATGGCAAAAGAGGAATTACTTAAAAATTCTATAGTAGGAAATTACTTTAAAAATCGTAGAATTACTACAAAAAAAGGGAAATTATCTAGTGAGCTAAGACTTGCCTTCGACAATCAATTACAATTTTTCAACACAGTAAACTAGTAATATAATGGAAAGTATATGAATTGAGACACTATATATGAAAAAAAAAACGGAAATCACCTCGTGAATACGTTATGACAAAAATATGTGTGGCTGTGAGAAGCTACTTTGGTATTTCAATAATATTATTGAATTATTTCAATAACTATCAATGCATGATTAAAATAAAAAGGAACAGAAAAGAAATTATTTTAGTGGGAAGGTCGAGGGTCGAGAACCTTCCATCGCTGGGGCCATAATTCCTGACGATTTGTTCTCGATTGTGGCCGTACGTTCTTCTGGTTGGCCTACATCTGCAGCACGAACCAATGTGCGTTCGTTTCCCAAAATGGGGAGTGCGGTTAAATTGACTTTATATTTCCTTTAAGCTACAATTTTCGTAGGAATATCACAAGTTATAAGGGGACTGAGCGGTCCATTTTGCGACTGAAGGAGAAAAGACTGTTGGTCCTGCGATATTTGTAATATTGAATTTTCTAATCTGCTGAATATGGATAAATGATTATTTGCAATGTTGGGGCCGATTGGTAAATAATTGAGTAAGTTTAACCTCTTGAATAAACAATATACGACCACGATCTTAATATAATAACTGTAACTATTACAGTGAACGTCATTCATGTAAGACCAAACTGAGGGTGAAAAATCTCAAGAAAGTAACTTGGTAATGAATTCAAAAGTCAGTTTAGACATGAAAACGATGAGCGTAAAATACAGTGTTTAGAACAGTTTTGTTGAAATTCTGGTTCTGTTGTTAAATCCATAAATAATAAACATGAAACTACACCTAGCAAACTCTTATCGTATGATAAATTTTGAAACTAAAATGAAATCCCGCCCATCAGTAACTAATTATGTTTCCACTGTTAGAATAACGTTACCGATATGAGGACATGACTAGTTCATCATTGAGTAGACATTAAAATGATGTTAGCATGTTTGACAATAATTTAAATAAGATTAGTATGATAGTCATAATAACAATAATAAGCTTAATAACAGTGATGATAATACTATTACTACGCATTACCCTAAATCAAGTTCTTATTAGCGTGAGGCGCGGCCAGTAAGAATATCCAGGTTTTCTACAGGGACCTTTAGGAGCTTGGTGCTTGGTTGCTGACAGTAGCTTCATAATGACGTATTGGGCTTCTTCAAGAAAATATTAAACACCGTAGGTGTGTGATCCACTCGGTTCTAGAAATTTGACAGAGGTGAGCAGCAATACATTAAGTTGTAACGCAATTAAAGATCTCGCGGACGACGCCTGCTCAAATCTGCAAGCGCCATTTTCGAGACGTCTCTGATGTCGCTGCCCTAAGGTCTTCTTGCAGACATTGAAAAGCTGGCTTATGAACGTCAATCGGAATGGCTTGTCAATCTGGAAATGAGAGTTGAGGAGCTGGAATCCAAGCTGGGAACTGATGCGATCTTTGACGGAATGGCTGCACTTGCGGGTCGATTCGAGATATTGGAAACAAAAATACTGGATGCTGATATCGAACAGCTCGAACCAGCACAGACTAAACTGATGGAAACTGTCAATCATTGAGAGCGGATGACCGAAGAGAAGGTGGCAGAATTTGCCGGGCGCTGTGAACAGATTGCCCTCATGGTGACGGAGATCCACGTACACTAGGATGAGAAGGTCTTCGGGAGTTGGTAACCTGCAGAGTAGACGAGCCTTCGAGCCTAGATACAGATAGACTAGTAGCAAACTTCAGAGAATCTGTACTGCGGGAAGACGTCCCTGATCTTGGGCTTTCAAAGACAGCAGGGGATATGGGCGGTCAACTAGTCATATCGTCGCCGAAGACTCCTGGATGCCTTCACACAATCAGTGCTAAACCGGTCATACAGGTGAGACACAGAAAAGCCCCACTGTTCCCTCAAGAGATGACGCTCTAGAAACACTGTTGAACACAATTTACAGATCCCAGCGAAGAATCCAGCATGACTGAGCGATTGCTCTCGTAGCAGCAACATTGAGAAAAACTGTTCTTATAGGGGATTCTATCATCAGGGAGCACGAGCACGGATTCCGATTGCAATGTCCGAGAAGGTAAAACCTTCTCTGTTCTCCTGAGGCTAGAGTCGACCTGATGGCTCGCGAGCTATGTTAGGCAGATATTTTAGGTAAGAAGACACTTTATTTTTATTATCTTGAGATGGCATTATTTCAAACACTGAAGAATGGGATGAGAAGCACAATTAGAAATTTGGTTACCCATGACGCGCGTTTCGCCGTGCCTCGGCTCATCAGGTGGGGGGGAGGGGATCGAGGTATGGCGAAACGCGCGTCGTGGGTAACCAAATTTCTAATTGTGCGTCTCATCGGATGCTTGTTATTATTATTATAAAATACGCCAAGCTGGTGACGTGAGAACGGAGGAAAACTCCACAAGGTCATCAACCCCCACGTAACCAGCCCAGCAATAAAAGAAAGAGAGAGAGAATCAAAGATCACAGATTAACTCTGTTTATAGATTGCTTAGAGCTGCCTATGGTCGCACCAAGAAAGACAGAGGCATCCAGATTATTCGAAGCATCTACATACACATGATGGCACAAACGAACGAGAATACTGGCTTGCACAACATCGTACCGGTTCCACGACATAGTCATGAAGAGCATAAATACGCCGAGTATGCCGCGCCTGAGTAAATGACTCCGGAAGAAAAACCGCCAGTGGATGAGTACGACAGTTATAGTAGTAGGCAACCATCAGTCTCGGAAGACTATGGTTCTGCACTCTGGGGCGGAGATCCAGCTCGGCAGCAGCAGCGTCGAGTATGGCTGATCAGCCCGATGCGGGAATGGCAGTCCCTTTGGCACCGCAGACAGAGAAATGACGACGGAGACCTATCTCTCTGGCTGGAGGAGTTTCTCCTCTATCTACTGGCTTCAGACTGCTGGGACAGTGCTCCCTCGAAGTTGGATAAGCCTCCAGACACCACCCGCTTCCACGTCGCGAGCCAAGGCTTCGAAGGTGTAGGTGTTTAGCGCCATCAAGTCTCTATTGAAAATGTCTTTGTAGCGCAGCTGCGGTCTGCCCCTGGGCCGCTTCTCCTGCACCAGCTCGCCATACAGGAGGTCTCTGGAGATACGACCTTCATCCATGCGCACCACGTGCCCAAGCCAGCGCATACGTTTCTGTTTCAGCAAGCAGTAGGGGAATCACCCAATTGTCGAATTAACTCTATTTCAGAGCAAACATCACTATTTGATACGATTATTACCCAAGCCTATCAAATATTTGCTGTTTGTTCGGAAATAAAGTAAGTTCGGCAATTAGGTAATTCCCATACATTCTGGGGATGCCAGCCCTCTCTAGAACTGCGTTGTCGGGAGCTTTGTCCTACTACTTAATGTTCAGGATGCAACGCAAACAGCGCCTGTGAAAGCGTTTAGCTTATGCTCCTGTCACGCTCTTATGGTCCAAGACCCGCTGCCATACAGAAGAGTGCTGACAACACAGGCATCGTAGACATGAACCCTGGTCGTGAACCAAGGTTCAGGGCAATCATATTTTTTATAGAAAAAGCAAACCCCACCAACTTTACGATAATGCACCAGATAACATGGTACAACACTATCCAGCATTAAAGCACATCGACGTTTCACTCTGTCAAGCAAACTCAGACGACAATCGGCAGCAAAACCCAAGGCCTCCTAAAGTACAGGACTGGGTCTGCGCGTCGAAAATGGTCCGATTGCGTAGAGTGACTGGAAAAATCATTAGTAGCAGCCTGACATTGTTGGTACCGAACTCACTGTAAGGGACCTAGACACGAGCATAATTTTGGTCTTATCTGCTTTTAATCTCAGTTCTAAATCATGCTGAATGGATTCCGAAACCCCCTACCTATTGCTAGGATTCTCGCAAAAAACCACCAAAGTAATATCATCAGCGTAACCAACAAGTAAATTGTGAACAAGTTGAAGCAAGTCCGCTGTATACACGATGAACAATAAAGTTCTCAGAACGCTACCCAGTGGGACGCCAGATACCACATCCAAAAACTACTACGACACCCATCAACAACTACACACTGGCGTCTACCAGACAAAAACTGGCTTACCACCTCAAAGATTGGACTACCAACATCCATCAATCTGAGCTTATGAAGCAACCTCAGGTGTTTCACGCGATCAAAAGCGGCACTGAAGTCAAGCTAGACCAACCTAGCCTCATGCCCCTATCAAGTGCTAACTGCAACACATGAGAAATGTGAAGCAGAGCATCACACTTCTTGTAACCCACACGGGCCGGTCTAATGATTTGCAGCTTTGCACTATAAGCGGCTGCAAGACATGATCCAAAACTATAAGGAGCTCGTGGGGCAAGGGAAGAATGCTTCTTAATTGCTGTGGTAATAAATTCGACCCTACCTCTTTCGAGAGATGATTGAGAAACTCGTACAAGATTATATCAGCTAATCGTATGCCTAGGATACTGTGTGAAAGAAAAAGGGTGCTGGTAGAGAAGTTCGCAAATTCATATGAAACATTGATAAGGTGATGCTAAACTTAAACCCAGGGGTGGAACGAATACCAGTTAACCAGTAGTCATGCAGGGTTTCATCGGCCTCAGGACCTGCTACCGAAGGACCCCCCGCACTAATGAGATTCCTACAAGTCATGTATTGTAGTGCTCGATTATTAGTTTCGAAAATGTATGAGCTGAGAGCCTTACTTTGTGTTGAAAATTAGTCGTCATTGGCCTGAACAAAATATTGTTTGAATGTGAAAAAGGAACTTTAGGGTTGGATAGCGGTACACGACTATGATGTGATCTCTGTTGATAGACCAAGCCACACTGGGAGAGGAGGAGGCTCCGCTTTATTTCTTAGAGAAAAACTGAACTCGGCGAACACGATATTGAAACAATCGCCCGCTATTAATTCAGCCCTAGTAGTATATATTGTTACTATGAGACTGCCTAGGGGTCGGAGCGTCATTAAAGTTATCCTAGAGTACCGTAGTCCTCATACCATGTATGTATGTAGACGGAGATGGAGCTCTCCGGAATGATCTTCACGAGACATTCATATTTGGTGACTTTAACTTCCCTAATGTCAATTGGGAAAATATATTATAGAGGCTCAGACCACCAGCGAATAATCTCACTGAACTCGTGCGTCAACATCATCTGACCTCCAAGGGTGCGGGAGTTCAGCAGAGCAGACATTATACTGGACTCGGTTGTTGGCACTAAGGGCTCTGTTATAGGAGGTTAGCTGGAAATGGGACCTTCTCTGGGCTTATCCGACCTTAAGATGGCTAACTTTAGTATAACCTGCACGCTGGCTCCACTGCAATCAAGTGGGATTTTTGAATGGACTGCGACATATTAAAGGAACTGGTGTCTAGCACAGTCCTTGACACAGAGCAGCATGTGAACTGAAACTTTAATAATACCGTATGGTGACTCAACTGGCCCACTTCACTGAAATAGCAATACTGGAGTCAAGGTTACATCGAGAGAGTAAGGTCTGCGAGGCCCGCGTGGTGGTGGACGACTCACGTGCTCCGTGCGCTGCTCGATCAGCAGCGGAAGTATCGAGCGGGCAGGCACAGACACGATGCTCGTACTGTGGCGTGTCGAGAAGCTTGGTGGCAAGTACGGAGATCAAAGCTTATAGAAGGGGAGGAGGTGGCCAGAAGCCTGAAGGTGTCTACTGCTATGCAAAAAATAAACGGATATTTAGGAAGAAAACTGGCCCACTCCTGCTCAGGGCCGGGATGCACAAAACGCCCGTAACGCTAAATAGAAATTTCTTCCTTAAACTGCTTCAATAGCCTTATCCTGAAGACATCTTAAGTTCACTAAATCTCCAATGCACAAAACAATTTCAAAGGCATTTATCGTCTTTGTAGGCCCTTTTGCGTGCAAATGCTTAAAATCGTCCTTAGCCCGATATCGACCAATTACAGCCCCCGTTACAAGCAAAGATGGAACGCGAAAATGAAACGCTGACAATCAGCTGATTTCTTCCGTTCCTGCCGTGACTGGAGTACATGTCATATTTTGTAGTTTTAGACGCCTTACAACACATTTTAGTTTAAAAACCGATGAGATAATGAATAAGAAATAATTGTAGCCTATATGTAAATACAGAATTGATTCTTAATTAAGCTATGCGCATGCTGTAAACTGAATGCTTAGCAGCTGNTTGTAGTTTTAGACGCCTTACAACACATTTTAGTTTAAAAACCGATGAGATAATGAATAAGAAATAATTGTAGCCTATATGTAAATACAGAATTGATTCTTAATTAAGCTATGCGCATGCTGTAAACTGAATGCTTAGCAGCTGGCAGTTTGCGAAATGGAGCACCATATATTCAACGTTGTGTTTGCAAGGACGCAAAAAAACGCACGATTAGATGGGAAATCTAATTGAAAAGATGGTTGGGACTCGTGAACAGTCTTCTGTTCCTCGTATCCACTACAAACTCTCCGAAGATTTTGTTCTTCATTTCCTGGTATTGTACCGCGTGTGGACCGAAACCGTAGTGAAAATGTCAGCCTAAGTAAAGTTCAGCTACTCGCTATGGCGTTGGGTGTATCTTTCAAAGAGCTGTGCACTTTTATATTATTTTTAAGCTAGCAACGTAAGTTAGAACGCTCCATACTATTTAGGAATATCAAAAGATTATAGTGTAAAATTAGTTTCATTCGTAGCCCAAAGTGTTCGACAGTTTCCAATAGAAATGGATAGCCTACTACGGCTTTGAAGCTCTCGCGACGTTGCCAGGCAAGAAAATTTCTGCCAGATGAGCACTTGGGTAAACAAGGCTAAATGGATATTTTTAAGCGATACTATTGTAGAAAACTTAGAAAATGTTAATACTATGTAAAATTGACCAAATTTGCACTCGTTATATGTTTCTTCATCGATGTTTTGGTTCTGCAGCTGTTACTTTATTGCATTTAAGGTTAGTCCTAGCACCCTTAACTTAAGTACAAAAATAAAGGAAAATCTCAATTGGCGGGAAAGCGAAAATCGTTTGTGCATGTGCCTGTAGCTCACAAAGTGTCTTTTTCTGAAGTTAAGGGAAAATCTGTGAGCTAAATACACTTAGTGAAGTTTTGTGCATCCCGGCCCTGAACCATATTGGCGATATTGTCACGGATGACGCTGGCAAAGATGACATCGAGAGCGCATACTTTGGTTCGGTGTTTACCAATGGAAATATAAACAATAATCCGGACCCGGAAACATTAAGGTGAGACATGAGACTGGGCGGCGTTGTCTTCTTAAATACCAGACAGATCAAGCGCGAACTTAAGCAGCTGGGTTTATCAAAATCTATTGGGTCGGGCGAAGTTCACCCGCAGGTGTCAAAAGAGCCCCATTGGAAGATGAGCGCTGTGCAGCGTGAGGTTTTCAACTTGTCAGTGGCTACAGGCATTGTCTCTGAACCATGTACAACGGCCACAATTGTGACCATCGACATAAAAAGGGAACGAATAGCAACCAGAAAACTACCGGGAAATTAGCCTAACATCAAAAACTTGTAAAATAATAAGACAAGTTATTAGTCGACCATCTTGAAAACCAAAAAATATTACTAGATTCCCGACCTGGTTTTAGATTGGGCTGTCTAACTTATTGAGCTTCTTTAGTTACGTCTACAAGCTCCACGACCATGGTATGGCCGTTGACATGGTGTTCCAGGATTTCAGAATGGCGTTCGAGACGGTGCAGTGAGAGAGTCTGCTGCGAAAGGTGGCAGCCTTCGGAATCAGCGGTAAATTACTACAGTGACTTATACCCATATTAGATATAGTGCGGCGGTTGCTGATGCCTGTGCTTGCGGCATGTCTGTTCCCTAGATTCAACCCAGTTTTGCATCGGTGACCGCTCCATAGCACTTGTCTTTTGCATCCGAGTAAACTCACATTAATGCAAAAGAGAAGTGTTATAAGGCTACCGCCAACGTAAAATGGTTGGAATCTAGAGGAGAAACGTGTCACAAGCATGGGCACCAGCACCTGTCGCACTGCAAATATGTAATATGGGCATTAGGACATGCCTCACTGGGTGTAGAGAGCAGGACTGCGTCGGACTGGGCATCTGTAACATCTGGAGTGCCACATGGAGTGTACTGGGCTTGCATTGTTCTTATCTACATTACGACATGGACTCAGCCCTACTCTGCCAAATTTTGAAGTTTCCACACCATCCACATCCGTGTTATCACACTGAATGGGAGGAGAATCGGTGCGCTTTAAGGCTCATGATAGCCAAAAGCTGAGCAAACGCGCAAAATTTTTTACGTAAAATAGCACCTCCCTATTTACACGTGACAATGGTCCGATGGTGAACAGACGTGGAGCTCCATGCATCTGAAACGAAGTTGTCATAGCCAAGGACTAAACACAATGGCAAACATACATCGGACAAGCAGAAAGATATAATAGATGCTATCCAATGCCTCCAAACGTAATACTTAGTCTAATTATATGATAAAATATCATAAAAATAACAAGCTGCTGTAGCTCCGAAAGCGAACTGAATGACCTACACGCCGATAGATGGCTCTTGTGGCGGTTTGTTGACATAATTTTGCGCGTTTGACCAGTGTATCGAGTACAAAAGTGCTGCATGTTCCATCCCAGGAAAAAGCGAGAGCGTTCAGGTTTTTAGATTTCGATTTCGGGGGCAAAACTCGGATACTCGTTCTTTTGGATAGCGTGTGGCACCGGCATTAATTGCATGAAGATCTATCCATAACTTTCTTAGTTGTCTTGGAGACAGATAGGCACACAAATAGACAAATGACGATAAAAATATAACCTCCTGGGCGTAGGTAACGCTATATTAGAAATGATAATTTTGTGGTAATAAATCGGTTGTAGTTGCAAAAGATGATGAGTAAATGAAAATCAATGAGAGGAACTACTTTGAAAAAAGCTTTTTTCTTTTACATTTTCAGCGACGCTAACTCGAAATCTGGCTGATGACTCAGCGTCTATTACTTGTTCAATATATTAACTTATATAAAATGAATCATTTGCCCAACACCTTGACCAAATACATGTGACTTTCTATTCAAATTAGAGTCAAAGTTCGGTTTCGTTATCGTCCGGCCATTCGATCTAAATGTAAATTTTGAGCAGTGGCCCTAAGTAAAATTGCTTTCAAAGGCTTGAAATTTACATGAGGATTCCTGGAAATGCTGAAATTCATGTCCTAAGTCCTGAATTGAAAATACTTAAAATTTGTAATAATTCACGTTATTATTAATATTATTATTATTAAATCACACCAGGCTGGCGACGTAGGAACGGAGAAACTCCATGAGGTTAACAAACCCCCACGCGACCAACCCAGTGGGTGGAGAAAACAAAAGAATGAAGAAGAAGAAGAAAAAAAAGAAGATCCGAGATCACAGAATAGCTCTGTGTACAGATCGTTTAAAGCTGCCAATACCAGCACCAGCAAA
>LQNS02020120.1:1711641-1745627 GCA_001587735.2 Parhyale hawaiensis | reverse complement strand
GGACACCAGACACCAAATTCAAAAACTCACTCCTCTTCCCATCAACAACAACACATTGACGTCTGTCAGATAAAAATTGACTAATTACCGCAAGAACTGAACCACCAACCACGTTACGAAGGATGTGTCTATACTGACGATCATGACGTGAAGTGGATTGGTCGCAATCGGAGTAGACATTCATAAATTTGTGTTCTCATAAAAATAATATATTGTACATAAAACCTTTTGATATATTGTACATTTTATTGCCTCTATAGTACTTGTAATTATCCATAGGGAAGAACACAGATTCCCATTTCTTGAGTTAGGTGTTCTTTACGCACTCGACAAAAACATAACATCTTTGGTTGAGGCAATAATAACAATTATAATAATAAAATATTTTCAATAGTTAGCCTCTTCAGCTTCCCTCGGAGCACAGGTAAAGCTGCTGCAACAGCTGGTTTGCGAAACAAGCGCTCTTCCATTTGTAACAGCTTTAGGTACCTGTAATAGCAGGTGTACATCTATTGATTTTAGCCTACTAATGCCGTCCTTGGGGTACCGACGCCCTTTCAGGAGGTACCAATGCCTTCACAAGAACTATCAACGCAGATCTGGTTTATAAAAAATTTGCCCGGCGATTGACTCACAATAAGATACAAGTCTCAAAGCTAAACAAAGATATATAATAAACGTAGTTGAACTGTACGAAAAATTAAAACAATATTGGGCTGCTATTGATCCTGTTAACTACGCGCCCATGTTCCTTTCAATATCTGCTCTCCCTGTAAATATCGAGCAATTTCCTTTTATCTATTCTATTCCCAAGCATCCCAAAATCGCTAAGATGCAAAGAGATAGAAATATGTAGAAGTAGATGTAAAATAAGAGGTACCAGGCGGGAACGGGGGGGGGGGGAGGTGTGCGAGACGTCTTTGTTCGCCTCAAAAGGGTACCGGCAGTAGAAGAGGTTAAAATTTCTGCTCAAGGTAAATAAATTTAATTTATCCCCTTAATGCCTTGATAATTTCTTAATTCCTTCTTATTAATCTAAATGAATCTCATTTACCCGTATCGTTATCAGCCATCAATTTCTCAGTGTACATTCTAAGTGAGAAAATATATTAATGTTTAGCAATATTTGAGTATAAAATACATCTTAACACGGGCATTTTTTACTTCAGCTGAGGACGCATCCTCACAAGCTAGAATAGTTGAAGATACAATCGGAATTGGTCTTTGGAAAACGTTCAGTTTGTGTTCCTCACTCCACTTCATCTGAACAGAGTTTTCGCGATGCTCGCCTAAACTGTTGGGTAGCAGCTGGTGATCAACAGAAGAAGCAGCAGCAAGTTTTCTCCACAATGAACCCTAACCGTTGAACACTAGTTCAGCTGGCTATCTTTTTAAATAAGAGTCCAATAAAAGTGTGAATTTTGTAGAATCCTAATTATCTTTCGCTAATTGATACTGTAAACAGTTTTTTTTAGCACCGCTAGGGATACCAACTAAAAAATAAGTAAAATAGGCGCTAAGAAAGGCCTCGCTTGATTTGATTAATTGTAATAATATTATGGCAAAGAAATATATCTCTTCACTTCTATTAAGGATCCGATCTCATAAATTAGATATAAATGCGCTCCAGAAAGAACGTCATATTAGCTCCATTAATTATAGCTGCTCATGCGGGAAGAAATGTGTCGCATAGTGCAGTGTCAAACATAAGCTATAAATTTAGCTTCAATAAACCCTAAAAACTGGGTCCCTTAGTTCTATCAATAAAAACTATACCCGCTGTTAGACATGCGTCGTTTTAGTACAGTGAAGGACACAAACTCCATTAATAATAATAATCACATACATACACACACCCGTAACGCATCTAAAGTGCAAGGGAAAAACGTTTCGAGTTTTTTGCCACCGCCACAGCGGACTTTGGTAAGCGGAATTGCCTTTCTAATTTTCTTTCGTAAGAGAAGCTCGCCGTCCGAAAGCGCGGCTTCCAACAGATTTTTTAGGCCCGGCTTTAAGAATTGGATGAGGTCCAGGAGTTGTCCCGAGTTAAAAGCTTGGGCCCGTCTTCCGCATATCATGAGATAAGGGCCAACTGACGTCAGCTAACGTACCATTTATCAGATGAAGGTCTGATGACGTCAGTAAACATGCTGTTTATCAAATAATCATTTACTGAGGTCAATGAAAATGCTCTTCTTTAGGAAGAACGGCTCACTGACGTCAGTAAAGTATTATTTATAAGATAACAGTTTATTACTGTCAGTGAACGTGTCATTTAGTTATACGTGAAAGGCCTCGTGATGTAAGTGGCCATCGTATTTAAAAAGATAACTGTTTCCCTGCTTCAGCTAACGTGTCATTTATTAGAAAAAAACACTACTGATGACAGCTTGTAGTGTGCCGAGACTAGAATACGCGCTAATTATCGGATAAGGAACAATATTGCCTTTAGCAGTGCTGGAACTATGACGTGTTTCCTGTTATTGGAATTCCGCTATACCGCCAGGTGCAACGTTGTATAGATAGACCATAGGTTGTGTAATATGTTGCTTAGGCCCTAATAATAAAAGCACTTCGTAAGTCCCTGCACCTACGGGACGATATATTATCGGATTTTTTGTAGACCTATATGCAAATCTCCAGACATAAGAAAGTTAGTATCAAACATAATGTGCTGTAAAATAGCGTTTTATAACACACACCCAACGATCCCGAGTGCTTCTTCCGCAGGGAACGTTGCAGCTTGCCGCAGTTCCTACTGACGAGGTTAGTTTTGCAAACTTAGGTAGGCTCTCAATACTTCCCCTTCTGTTTCGGGAGGTGGGCGGCCGATCGAGGTGGCCGACCTTTTTCCTTTAGACTTCTAACTTCTTGTATTTCGTTTCTTTCCCCTGTGCGGGTTAGCTGAGCGAAAGTGTTCAGCCGTGCCCTGGGGTTGGAGATGCACAGCCTGCGCCTTGTGCCCCTCTATGTTTTATAATATAAGTATTTTACTTGTTGTATTGTATTCATCTTATGGAAAAGAATATCTCCACACGTTGGAGAAATAAATTATTTTATTTATTTATTATGGAAATGATGTGGATTACTATATCATAGAATTCTCCAAAGCGTGAGGATTTTCTGGTCTTACGGCTAGCACAACATATTTCATAGTTCTAATCAATAATAAAAGAGTAAGAGTCAAAGTCATAAAATAGAGCGATCGTTATTGATGAAAACCCCAAATTGAATGACTAAAAATAAACGTTTTTACAACCCTCAGGGGCATATTCCGGAGGACCCTTTTCAAACCACAATATACATATATGGGGATCACTCACCCAGAGGCTGTCCCAGCTATTCCCTTATACGCAAGAGATGTTGCAGTTGGCCGTAGTTCCTGCTGACCAATTATTAGTTCGTAGAGTTTTGCAAGTGCTCTATATTACCTCTGCTCCGAGCCTCCAAATAAGGGTAAGAGACGCATCCCATAGAGCTCCTATACCTGCTTCAGTCTGAGGCGTGTTGTAATCACCACCTGACTAGGCTACTGTAAGCGGAAAAATGGTTACCGTGGCTCGAAAAGTGGTTTTGAGAGTACCATCTATCGAAGAGCAGTGTAAACTCAACAATGTTGAAAAACCGTTTTACTTCAAAATTTGCCAAAAAAGCTCGAAGTAACTGAACAGATTTACTTATTCTAACGTAGGAAATTTATTCGTTGCTCATTTGTCCTACTTTTCGTGTTCTGCTCATTCGAAAAGGATGTTTGCTAGCGTCTACCAGCGTGACCTAACTCGTGTCGCAATCGTCCTTACCGCTTTTCGGGTTGCTTTGCGATGCAATCGATGATAGGCGGGTTCACCGGTGTAGCACCGGTACCCCAGAATTGTGATTCAAACACGCTGTGTGTGGGAGGGGGCGGCGCGGAAGGGATTCTTCCTGATATTTCTTTCTTCTGTTATCTTATCTTTATTCATCTTTTTGTCCTGTGTTTTTTCATCTGGCTTCTCTTCTCTTCTTCATTATATATCTAAAGTTCTATGTTTTACTAAAATCGCCTATTTTTAGCCTTAAAATTAACATGTGTTAGTTGAGTCACAATATACCAATGTGTGAACCTATTGCTACCATAGTCATAGAGCGTTGTACATTGTGAAGTAGAACCGTGCTATAAATGTACTCCATAATTTGTAAGGCTCATTGCGATAACGTTTTACACTAGTTTACTGAACAAGTATTGTAATAGTATTATTGTATGAATACCTTCCTACGGGGAGAAATATACGCTTTTTCTTTCTTTCTTTCTTTCTTTCTTTTCTCTCTACTTATCAGATGAGGGTTAACCGTTGTCAACAAATGTGTTAACTATGAGGTAAATGAATATAATAACAAGGGCGACTGTACTGCTGATCAGATTAAATGATAAAGTCGAAGTCGGACATAATTAATTCTATGAGTTGCAGTACGGCAATATTTTTTTTTTCAGGGTGTGTGCAAGCGTACAGCTAGACAACTAGCTGCTGCATTTGGAGATGAAATGTGTAGGAACAAAAGATTGACCGAAATTAGACCTTAATAATTCGACTCATAACTCGAAGCAGAAAATATTCTAACAATAAGAAAGTACATGAAGTATTCATCTGTGCAAATAGTAAACACAAAAGCAAATAAGATGTAATATTTTGAAGCTTTTTTATCTACTGTAAGTAGTATTACCAAATAATATATGTTGCTAAAGAGGGACAAGTTTTACATTACTAACGTTTGTTTTTATTACACGTAGTTCTTAGAGTGAGATTAGTTGAACTGATATTTGGGATATGTAAATTGTAAGTAGATAAGCAGTATATTTGTCGATGCAGTATTACTCTAAGCGAATATAGTTATGATTAGCACCAGAATTAATAGGATGCTGTCCACTTGAGATTCACGTGTTGTGCACGCGTGCCCTTGACTTGCACGGCTTCTAGTTAAACCAAAAGTAGCCTAACCTATCCTTCACTCACCTAACCTATTCTACACAACGAACACAAGCTCAGGTGGGTCGTATACTACCCCGTGACGTCATGCAGGTGCTGCATCGAAGAAGCACACTAAACGTTTTACACAAACGATGCTTTACTGAAGTGGTTGAAACTGCGGCAGCCGACACGAATGCAATTTACATTATGGGGCTAACTTTCATAAGCATATTTTATAAGTAGGATACTAAAAGAAATAATGGTCACGCTTCGGCCCTCCTGACAAGAAATTGAATTTTCTTTATTTATTATTCTGTTATCAGTGCCCTTAATAAATACGTAAGGTTGATGTAGGCATCTCAGGAGTCGATGGCCTTATTAAGTCACTCAGTAAATGGATATCATGATGATGAGCTTCGTAACTCAATGCCCCATCAACTTGAAATTTTCATTCCTATAAACAAAAAGATGCATAATTCCAACATAATCCTCCCCTGATCATTAGGCCCGTTTGTTACGCTGGCCTTTTCTTGCCCTGAGACCGATAATGAGATCCTCATTTAGTTTTATACAATTATTCGATGCGTCTTGTTCCCTGAGGATCTGTGAGCTCTTGGCGAGTTTATCAAATATTGGTAACTGAATAATATTAGACCCGCTCTTGGTGCTGCAATTGCTGAAATTCTTAGAATAATATGGTATTTTGTTATACACATCATTTAGAATAATATGAGACCTGGTCTAGGTGCTACAATTCATTTTTTTTTTGTAATCCTATAGTACTTTATCATAGGTATGCATGTTAAGATAATCTGAGACCTGTTTCTGGTGTTACAGTTCGCTTGTAGGAGTAAGATTATGGCAGTTTGCGATGTGTACAGCATATTAAGAAAACATAAGGCCTGTTTCTGGTGCTACAACCCAATCTTTGTCAGAATATCTCTGGGCCTCACGCCTCCATCCCTCCCCTTGAGGATCAACAAGAGTAGATTACTGCGAAGTTTGGTGAAGTTGGCAGCAATTCCTGCTTATTAGGTTTGTTGGTAAAGTTAGGTGTCTCCGTTGCTTCCCCCCTCTGTACGGTAAAGTGGTCAGGCGATTGTGGTAGGCGACCTATATCAAGGATATAATTACCTCCGCCGAGAAGGTTATGTTTTTGTCGTGTTTGTCTGTCTGTTAATCTACTTGTCTGTCTGTGTGTTATCCTCTTTGTCTGTCTGTGCGTCTCTTAGTCTGTCACCAAAATTAGTCAAAAAGTTATGGATGGATCTTTACGAAATTTACAGGGATTGTTAACAGTAACTCAGTAACTCAGGCATGTTAACAGTAACACAATTACCTTTTGATGAGAATCCGTTCATCTGTCTGCTTGTTTGCCTGGCTGCTTTTTTCTTAAGGCCATAACTCGAAAAGCAATGGATGGATCGTCATGAAATTTATATTAGTTTTTAGGTATAGTACTAGGAAGACTAAATGACCAAATTTTTTGGGATCGTCTGTCAGTTCGTTCGTTTTTTTTGTCGCTATGTTTGATTTTATGCTTGTTAGCATAATAACTGAAACAGTTATGGATGGATCTTGATGAAATTTACAGGAGTTGTTACCAATGTAAAAACACATAAATGTTTAAATTTTGATGATCAGGTAAATTATGTTTGTCATAATGTTTGTTAGCAGCATAACTCAAAATATTATGAACGAATCTTCATGAAAATTACAGGAATTGTTAATATTGTGGAAAGGCACAAATGATTAGATTTTGCTGTTAATACGAAGAAAATCACGGTTTCAGAACCAGTTTGAATTTTCCGTTAGCGTTGCCTTGTTTGGCGGAGGTAAGCGCTCTCAGAGTGCTCTCTAGTTTAACTTATTTTAATATAACGTGTAGGCGCCGAGCGGGGGGCTGACCTACAGGGCCCCGAACTTTGCTCCCACCGTGTGTTACAGCGCTCAAGGGGCGAGTATTTGTACTGACAAATTAAATTGCGACGAAGGCACCAGAAAGTTTATTTAGATCATCTTATCATCTGTAACAATATCTGATTCAATCGAATCTAATCTGATCTAATCGTTGTAATTTTTATTGGTTATGTCTGCAAAGCATAAAAAATAGCTATAATTCAAAATATCAAGCATAGATCAAATATATCAAATTAATAGAATGTAAAACCAGATTATTTTACCTAAAGCTTCAGCTCTTACAGCAGTACAAAGATAAAGCCTCTCTAATTAGAATTATTCAAGTAAGTACTTCGCCTTTCTAACAAAAGAAAGGAAGGGACACATGGTGCGTCAACAGTCACGTGGAAGGACTTCAGAAAATGAATAAAGGAACAGCAAATCGAGAGAGAAGAATGACAGACTAAAGCAGTACCAGAAATCGTATGGAACTAGAAAAGATCAAACGGGGCACGGAAGACCGACGTCCCGAAGGCCTAACTAACGGCTAAAGAAGCCTAAAGGGTCACGCAGATGGGGCAGTACTTCTCACAACATAAAATAGGCGACTCAGTTTCTACACCTCGCAACAGCACGAGAGTACAACTATTTATCTCTCAATAATAATATAATAGGCATTAAGAGACAGCGCCCCCAGTTCACAGCACCAACACAGTAACGCTAATGAAGCGACCGCGGCTGCAGAAGTGCGTAATGTATCGCTGTTATGGGATGCCGCTGCGAAGGGTTTCCTGGAGTGCGCCTACAAGGGCTTATGTCAATTTGCGGTTACATAAAGCGCTTCAAAATAACTAAGTACGGGTAATAAATGTACATTAGGAGATAGGCGGAGGCTTTTTTCCTACCGGGGTTTTTTCTTCCGGGGCTTTTTTTCTATACCCCCTAACTAACCAACCACAGTTATATTAGGTTATTTCATGTTATGATTATATTAGAACTGAGCTGTGTGCTGCAATTATATTGGTTAAAGAAATATTATGCCCATATCTGTTACAACAATATCAGACCTGTACCTGGTGGTGCAGTTGTGATTGTTAAAACGGTAATGATATTGTGAATGATTTATATGTTACTAGGCTACTGCCATAATATATGACGGCGAATAAATTACACTAAAAGCTCCTCATAATTTTCATACCTGATTCTTTTAAAAAGGCTGTATTGCAACTGCCAGTTTCGTCTTTAATAAAAAGAAATTCGAGTGTGGCCCATTCCTTGTTGAAAAGTTTTTATTATTACTACTTCTTTCCTAACCATACCACTGCGCGCCTTATTGGAAAAGTTTTCGCAATACCAGATAAAAAAAATTGACTACGAATACACCAGCAGCTACATGTCAGTATATGCCTTGTGGATAGTTGTGTCCAAGACTTTAGTAGACAGATTATTATTAATAAGCTTTATGCAAATGTAACTTCAGAAACGAAGAGCAAGAGCAGAAGCACCTTGCATTCGATAATCTCTGGACGAGGTACAGGTTCTGTTATGCACAACACCCATCACGTGAAGAGTTACAATGGTCCACAGCGTACATAACCGTTTACCTCTCCGTGTAGGCTACCTCAGCCATTAGCTAGGCCTTCGGGATGTCTGTCTTTCGTGCCCACTTGGCTTCCTTCCCGATTTCATACTCCTGCTTGTTCATGCTTTATTCTGCTATTTCTCTTCTTTCCCGACTTGCTGTTCCCATGCGCGTTGACCCTGTGTGGGAACTCTTTCGTGCATGGGTTCCCCGTTTCTATCGGCAAATTATATGTCCATTACCTTTTCCTATCTGATATCATTCTGCTCAGAAACGGAGGCTGAAACTTTCTGAGTATAACTTACTAACCAACTAACCAATTAACCAACTAACCATCTAACCAACTAACTAAACTAACTAAACTAAGTAGGCTAACTAAACTAACCGTTTTTACATGTAGCTGATTTATCTGGCAAATATAGCAAGTATGAATCCAGTAAGCTTTTCAATTTTATACAGTCATGTTTCCAAGAAATTTCTTCTTATTTCGACTTCATTGCACAATATGTAGCCCTCAGTGGTGATTTAAAGATGATGTTTTCCGGTATAGCAGTAATTCAAACTTTGTATCGTTGAATGTCCTGTATTTGTCCGGAAACCGCCCAAAAATACTGGATGAATCCAGCCAGACAGTGCGTACCTCTTCCTCTGACTACCGCAGCTAAATTCGTGTGTGTTCAGCAAATGGAGAACGAATTGCAAATTTGTACTGGGTACAGCCCGTGGATTATCCGCGAGGATGACTTCTTTTTCGCACATCTGTGGGTGTATCATCCTTCCAGGTTTTCATACCTAGATTGGGTTTCTCGCCAAAATCTTGGGCTTTTTCACAAATTCCATTGGTAGTCCTGTTCTTGTTATTGTGACACCTCTCTGTGTGCACACCTCGATGTGTTGCTAGACGTGCTGAAAACGCGGTTGGCGTCCTGACGTCTCCGGAAGTATGCAAGTGCTGGCAAGAGGTGGGATAAAACTAAAGTGTAATGGCAGACTGTATAATTGTGGATTCAAGGGGTTGAGACACAGGTTGGATTCCGCTAGGCGTGAGGGTAAGGTACGTCTCACGTATAACTCCAGCGGTCACTGAGCTGACCGGCATAGTTGTCGGCCATACTTATAGACAGGTGGCACCAGGGAGTGCCTCTGCGGCGCGACACACACAATGAATTGCGCACTGCGCCAACACAAGTGTTATTCAAAGAGCTTTAATAGAAGGAAGTAGTAGCGGCTGTGAAGGAAAAATGCTAAACATTTCGACCTGGTGGACTTGCTGATTGGCTACACGAATGACTTGGAGCCAGTGATTGGTGGGAAATGACAGCTGGGTGTCTGTGTTTTGTGGGACAGCTAGGAGTAGCTATGGAAAAGAAAGCTGTTTTGCCTATTACGGCGAAATGTGGCAGTGTTCTCTCGTTCTATTTAACCTCCTTGGTGTCATCGCGACGGCGGTTGAGGGAGGATGTATGTGTCGTCCCCAGGGGTGAGATTTGGTGGGTCTTGGGCTTGGAAGTCCCAACGTGCTTGCAACCGTCGGTTCCAGCTTTCCTTATCGATCATGTTGGTCAGTATTGGGCCTAGTACCGGATCTTGTGGAACTCCGCCGATGCAGAGTGTCGCCTGTATACTCTGTATCAGACATATAAATCTGAGAGCTTGTTGTTTGATAGCACATCAGTGCTGGTACTCAATACAGCAAACAAGGTACCGTCGCAGTTCAAATTCTCTAGGGAACTAACCTTTACAAGCAACAAGTAACGTTTGCTCCAACCCTTGGGAGAGGAGGCTTGTAATTATGGGTGCTATTGGTTACCTCCGCAAGGGACGTTATGTTTTTGTCCAGTTTGTCTGTCTGTCTCTCTATTTTACCTGTCTGTCACCAAGATAACGCAAAAAGTTATGGATGGATTTCTACGAAACTTGCTGGGATTGTTACTATATTAGGAGAAACAAACAAATGATTAACTTTTGGTGAAGATGCATTTAACTGTTTGCTTGTCTGCACTTTTTCTCGGTAACATAACTCAAAAAGTTATAGACGAATCTTTGTAAAATTTGCAGGAGTTGTCGGGTTGTTACTAGGAGCATATGACCAATTTCTTTGTCAATCTGTTTGTCCGTTTGTTTGTTTTCGTGTTTTTAATAACATATGTCAAAAGCTATGAACGGAAAAATATTGGATTTTGGTGTTGATACAACGAAAATCACGGTTTCAGAATTAATTTAAATTTTTTTTTACCGTTACCTTGCTTTGCGGAGGTATGTGCTCTCAGAGTGCTTTAGTTAGAAATGCTCATGAAGTCTACTTATATCCATAAAGGAGAATTTATGTCAGAAAATTCCGTCGTGAACCTTGGCAAAATCCAAGTATATCAGGTCTAAGTTCTTGTATGACACAGTGAAGGTGAAGTCAACTTTGACTGTAGCCTCCTCTGTGAAACCCACAAGCAATTGTTTGTGCTGCAGATATAGGCTCAAAGGCGTAAGTACAGCTGCAGGGGTCGTTAAGAACTATGACGCCATGGCGGAAGATTCAACGACCCGCCCTACTCCGTACCCTCCCATTCCTGGAAGGTAAGTGCCCCTACGTAGCTGAGCATACCAAGTAAATTTGCTGACTCAATACGCAGGGTGCCACAGTGACCGCTCGGCTGGCTCATCGCTCAATCTCGCCTCCTTTAGAACACCAGTCAACATGCATGGCCTGCTGCTGCTGTCGCAGTGCTCTAGCGTTGTGAGGTGGTGGACTGTTATGTCGGTAATAATGTTGTTGCTATGTGAGTAAATTATTGCTCTCTGTATGGCGTGCTACACACTACGTGCTTTCGGAACACCCGTAAGAACGTTTTGTTTTGGTAAATGTTTAAAGAAACAGCACAAGGGCCTTCAAGATTCCTACTCTTTGCAGCTTTATGGGTAGCTACAATAATTATGTATTTTTTGTCATCTTAAGACTTCTGGCCCATAAGGTACGGCGGAAAGGGGACACATTGTTACGCATCATAAGGAGCTTAAGCAACTTGTAATAAATAAAGTATGCCTACTCTAAACACTTTTTGTAGTGTATTTGGCTGATTTGAAAAATATGGTAGAATTTTTCGCTATGCATCCTAGTTGTTGATGGTACGCAACTCACACCAATTTATTTTTTATGTTAGCTATATTATGATCACACATATCTTTGGAAAACTTGTCTTTGATGTGAGAACCAGTATGACTTTTCATGTACAATGCCATTGTGTATTTTGTGGTAGTATTTTTGATGGGGGCACTAGGTTCCGATATAATCCCATCATGTTCAGTCACATTTCATATTAGACGCTTTTAACTAAATGCTATTCTATTACTAAATGCTATTAAAAAGCACAGCTTGCAATTGCAGTCAGGACGGAGCTGGCATGGTAAGCAAAAAGATCTAACTTCATTTCTTGAGAGATAAATACTCCCTGAACCAACCAATCAAAGAGCCTTATTACCGCTGATCTCATGACGTCACGTTGGTACGGGAAAAGCGTAGGCCTTGATTGGAGGCACACTATGTTAGACGATAACGTGAATAATCTAAGCGCTATTATTGGTTCAGGAAGGCGTTGATAGTGACATCACCCTCTCGACACTGAGTTAATATAAATGGTTTGAAAGTAGGTCCTTCAACTCTACCACACTATACCTACTGTTTAGTATAAAATGAAAGACCTGCAAGGGAATAAGGACTAATACTCAGTGAAACTCACATTTACTGATAAAATCTACTTGAAGACCCACAGCACAGGAACGAAATCCGAATGAGAAATGGGGGTAACTATACAATCTAAAAACTCGAATCCAAATGACTCCAAAATGAAATTTAAAAATAGTGACGTTCACACTTTCCACGGTATTCTGGGATTCCTCCATTTGCATCGAAGATATAGGCATCAGCCTCAAAATTAAAATTTAGGAGGAAGGAATAGACTCTCTGACTTAGAAAAAAAAAGCAGTACTTCAACGCTAACAAAGTTTGGGTCCGCCGCTTAAAGCTGAATTACGGTTTTATCTTCTGTGGAGGCCGCGATAAAGAGAAAACGTTTATGCAGGTCCTTAAATGTAAACTTTTAGAATAAGAAGCTATTGCGTTGCAGAAATAGTCTTTGGCATGCTTTTCAGAGGAGGAGATATAAATACGGGCTCCAAAGGTTGAAGTTTCCAGACCAAGCGTTGTAGTTAATTAAATTCCAGATAATGAAATTCCCAGTCTAATTTTTTTTCAAGGTCCAAGACCTTGGCAGATATAATAAAGTTGAATTAAAGAAATGGAATGGAACAAGCAGTCTACAGAACTGTGAGTAAATATAATAGCTTCAAGCCATCGATATGGCTTTCAAAATATTAGCAGAGCAAGCTGGATTTGGTCAAACAACTCCTTAAAGCAGTTTTCTATTACCTTCACTAAAGGTTTCAATACAATGACATGGGATAACTATTGGCTCAAACATATACATAGCTATTGAACATGAATTCCAGTTCACTCCTTCCAAAAAATACTATTTAGTGCCGTTACTATGGACCTCAAACCTTTAGCATTGGCCCGAAAATTCAATATGAAGAAACAGGACTTGAGCCAAGAACTCTACGAAACAGTATTCCAGTGCCTTTAGGATGGCTTCAATACATGAACAAGGGCTCTAAAATTTGAATTTTTAGACCACTTGAATTTTCAGACCAAGTCTCAGCCGCACCACCTGCTGAGGCTCCGAAGCCGCTCAACAGGTGGTCTTCAGAGCTCCAAATAAGACCACATTTGCATATTGCTGCGTGCGAGTTAGTGGACTTTGTGCTCGATGCAACTTGTGAGTAATATTGCTAACATGTTACTCACATAGCGCCGAAAAACCGGTTGTGAGCTTGTGGCAGTGAAAGGTGCGATATTAGAATAGGAAGAGTTGTAGACTTAATACTTGCAGTAATAACATATGAAGTTAATAACAGTAACACTGACAATTATGCTATTAATAGAGCAAAAACATATTGATGATGATCATAGTAGTAATTGTATTAATATCAACATTAATAATACCTACTAATAATAGAATAATAACTTGCGCACTCTGAGAGCACATGCCTTCACCCAGCACGGCAACGGTAATGAAAAATTCAAATTGGTTCGGAAACTATGATTTCCCTTGTATCAAAATCAAAATATAATTATTTGTGCCTTTTGACAATAATAACAGCTTCTGTAATTTTTTTGGAGATCTAGTAATAATTTTTCGAGTTAGGCTGCCAACAAACATTTTGACAAGCATTATTCAAACACACAAACAGACCAACCGATTATCAGCATAAGTTAGTCAATTAGGTCTTTTAACATTATTAACAATTCTTGTAAATTTCATAAATATCCGTGTCTAACCTTTTGAATTATTTTGCTAACAAGCATAAAATCAATATACAGAGACAGACAAACGAATGGACAGATCGTCACCAAAATGTAGTCATTTGCTCTTCGTGATATACCAAACAATTCATGAGAATCCTCAATAATCCTTGCATTTTTTTTTTGAGTTATAGCTTTAAGAAAAAATAGGCATACAACCAAACAAACAAACAAACAGACGGATAAATGGATTTTTACCAAAAATTAATTATCCGTTCCTCCTAATATACCTAACAATCCCTGTAAATTTCGCAAAGATTCGTTCATAACTTTTTTAATTATCTGAGTGACAGTCAGAGGGACAGGCAGACAAACACACAAACTTGAAGAAAACATAACCTCTTTGGTGGAGGTAATAATAATGATAATAATAACAATCATGATAATAATATTAGAAATAAGTACAACAATAATAATACTAATAACGATGACAAAAAATATACAGTAATAATCCAATTTTTGGAAATAAAAAAAATTAAGCATTATGTATAACACAATGTATCCACTATCTCATTATTAACAATTTCATATTACTACTATACGAGTGTATAATATTAGAGCACTACAGATCAAATCACCCATCGCTTTGTGATTCCAAACGCTCCAGAAACTCATCTGTTTTCGCACCCGGCGCCGGCAAATTACAGCGAGCCAATGAAATTCCGAGGTTTCCAAATTGCAATTGGAATTGCTCTCAATCGACTGACCTAACATAGATAGGTTCATCAGTTGTAGGGACTGCGCCCCCGCAGGTCTCCGTTTAACTCTTGTAATGAACATCTCGTTTGTTTGTTCGTTCGTTCATTACGAACTTGGTACAATGGCCACGAACTGGGGGAATGCCATCTCGAAAGTTACATCTGAGTCCGGCCGTTCGCTCAAATTATGAACTGGCTTGTAAGTTTGGAGTTGTTTACTTTACTAATGTCGTAGGAACTGGCTCGTGGTTTTATAGTTGTGTTGTTTAATGGAAATGAAGAACTAATGGGTAGTGTTAGAGGTGAACTTAATCTTGAAGATAAAGCATAAATCAATTGGTAAATTTCAATAACGTTGGTTGACGGAACATGCTGGGAATCTTGTTTCAATTTATTTACCAAACTTGATGGTTATACTGAAATTATTGCATTGATTACTTTCTGAATTTTCTGATTATATTGAAGTTTTCTTTTTATTAAATTACCTACTGGCTCGTATTTTAGAATTTGTTTGTTGAAGCTATAATAAAATTTATACTGGCAAGCGTATTTCAAGCTTTATTCCACTCGTAACCTATTTTTAAAAAACCTTATAGAACGGAGCGTCGTCTAGCGTAATGTCGAGACTAATGTCAAATATTCGTGATGTATTCCCAATAAGAATTATAAATATATTCAGCTAATTTTCTGGTAATACCGTACTAGTGCAACTTACAATCGACTTCATTCTTACCGTGCTTGTCAAATCAGCAATCTGTACATTAATTAAAAATCCGTTTAATTCAAAGGGTTACCGTACTTGCTAGATTGGCCTTCCATTCAGTTGGCAGCCCTGCGTCCTCCTGCTTCAGTCGCAGCGTTATCTCCAAGTTCCAACAAAGTTATTTGTTGAACTGATACAAGAGTAGAAACTAGAGTTCCGTTGTTGACATAGCAATCAACTGTCGCTGTTACTTGTGCCCCTGAGCGAGGAGTGCCAAGAAAGTAACATTTAACGATGGGAAGTCAGAGGCCCTCACTGTTGAGGACGTTCAGTAGTTTGAAGCTCAGATATAGAACCCTTGTTCTTTGATGGAAGTTTGCTGCACGGAAACGAGCACAACTTGAAGGAGACTTGGTCGACATGGGTGGGTTCAGCTTCGTGTTGTGAAGCAGTGCTTGGAGCTGGAGTAAGTGAAGGTGAAGGTTCCAAGATGAATTGTAAAATGATGATTTATTGCGTTAGGAGCCAGAGTAAGCCAACGCTGATGGGATCAAGCCAGGAGGTAAAGTTGCAATGCATAATTAAAATATAAGAAGCCATCAGGTCACTATGGCGTCACTTTCCCAGGTGACTGTGAGGTCACCGTTCCAGGTTATTATGACCTCAGTTTGTCAGGTAACTCGTACAGCATTGTTCTGAGACAGGACCGTCTCATTTTACCTTAAGACCAGTTCATACTGTCGTATTCTCTTCTTCGCTCGTGAGACTCGTGTTCGAACGCTTCTTTCCTTCCTTGCCATTACAGCTGCGTGTCTGCCGGAAAATTTATTATTAATAAATATGGTAGCCACGCAGTCAATGTGCTTAGTCAGGGTCACCATAGTCTGATAATTTTAACAAGGCATTTCGGCCGTGGTTCAATTCCGCTATAGATTTGTCAGTTCTGTGGGTATATCTGAGATTTTGTTCGGCCCATATCTTAGTCCCGTCCCGCCCAGTACCTGTATATAGAGAAATCTCTGAAATACCCAGATAATTGGCACCGTTACAGAGGAAATTGACCACGTCTGAGCTGCCTTGATAAAATGGTCAGACTATAGTGAAATCTAGGATATATCTTTATATTAGCGAGGAATTGGACCGCAGAAAGCTGTGCAATTTTCTAACGTCTGCAAGGAAGCACTAAAACATTGGTAAGTATTGAACTGCGTTTGGGTAAAAAGCAATACAATAGTACGTACTCGGTCTTAGCAAAAACTGTTTTTATACGTCATTTAGCATATGCATATTTTGATATAGTTTCAATATTTTTAAATAGGGGTATCTGGTACAATTTTTACAGAGGAAGACGCAATATTCATCAAGACTGGGAAAAACGTTCCTGAATGAAATTTGAGACAAAATAGATGAATAAAAATGGTGCATACAGGGAGATAATATAAGAAAAGAAGAAGTTGATACTCAAACAAAAGAAATCGAGGCAAATTGTGATTCACGAGTACGTATAGCCACCACCAGGAACTATTATTATGAATCTAGATAAAAAATTTGCGCAAATCGACTGACCGTATAACGAAGATGTCGTTTACTAGCTTTCAGTGAGTGGCGACTGCGCTTAAGGCATCCGAAAAGTAACAATATACCCCTTGATCTAATTTATCGTAGAATCCGCCGGTCCTCCCTATAGAACCCCCCCCCCCACTGATCTAAGGTATCGCTTCTCTTCATTATCGTGCCAAGAAAATCTCTACATCAAAGTCTGCTGTCTCATTGCCGTCGACAAAACTTCCGATCGTCATCACCACAGTTGAAAATTTCGCTGGAGCTTGCATTGCATTTGCATTTTTTGGCTTTGAAGTTGAACGGGAGAAAATCGCCTGAAATTCAATCTAGTGTGACACAGGGGCTGCCGTACGCGGCTCACGTTGAGGTGCCCCTGCATTTCTCTTCGAGAATTTCCAAGAACGACGAGAGACAACTTCCCACGTTGAAATCTTAGCAATTGGAGAAGCAAGGGCCCGAATGCTGTAACCTTTTGTCAAAAACTTCAATACCGCCGGTGAATTATATAAGGTGACCGTGCTGTCACATATGCCCTTTTCGTAGAGATTAAAATTTAGAAACTAAGGGTAACTTTAGAGGATAAAGAATATATAGCAATTGCGGTAGAAAAGAGAGAAATGAGTCACTACTAAGAGTTCAGTTTTGACCATATGGTACGATATCGCTTTCGACCGTGACTAATCTCGTAAAATACGAGCACCATAGTTGGAAGCGAAATGTTTTGATTGTTTCACGATTTAGGCTACGTTAAATATTGAAGTAGATCACTCCGAGAGTGCATACCTCCGCCAAGAGAAGCAATGTTGAAGAAAAGTTCAAATTGGTCTAGAAACTAAGATTTACGATTTACCGCCACAATAATTTAGTCACTTGTGTCTCTTGACAGAAATAGCAGTTTTTGTAAATTTTTGGAGATCCGTTCGTAACACTCTAAGAAATGTCCAAGTAAATATTTTGACAAACATTAGTCAAACATACGAACGGACGTGACGATTGCGACCAAAATCTAGTCATTTGTGTTTTTCAACATATCTAAAATTACTACAATTTTATGATGACCCGTTAATATAGATATTTTCTTGAGTTATGTATCCGACAAACATAGGAACAAACCTAGAGACAACTAAACCAACGGACAAAAAAGATAAACACCAAAAATTTAATCAATTGTTTCTAGTAACAACCCCAACAACTCCTGCAAATTTCATAAAAGTCGGTCCGCAGCTTTTAGAGTTATTCTACTGAAAAAAAAGAGGTAGACAAACGAACAAGCAATTAACCGGTAGGAGGATCTTCACCAAAAGTTTATCATCTGTTCTTCCTAACATACATAACAATCCCTGTAAATTTAGTCAATATCCATCCATTACTTTTTGATTTATCTTGGTGAAAGAAAGACAGGCAGGCAAGGAAATACACAGACAAACTCGACAAAATCATAACCTCCTCGGCGGAGGTAATAATGGGTGGACAAATTAATCGTTTCCCATAGAGCGTATAGAGGCTAAGTTTCGTTTCACTCTGGCAGTTGCTATTTCATGTGTCAGAATACAATCCCTGTAGAAAGAAGTATCCCTGAAGGAACTTTGGTAAGACAAGTGATGCCGATAGAAGAGTGTGTCCAACATACCAACTGTCTGTTCACTCTGTGATATTAATTTTGTTTTCTTGCTCTTTATTTTTTTAGTCCATCAATATCACTAAAAAGATGCGGTAAAATGAATTGGACAGCAACCTTCAAGTGAGGGTGAACTAATTCTTTGTGCAATGGATGAGTTTTATCCCAGCATTTCTACTAAGAATTCCTGAATAAATTTCAGAACTTTTCGCTTGCAATGCGACTAGCGTACCACTCAAATAATATATATATATATATAAAATGTCAATACGCCAACCTTTGTATTGTGTATGACTAGTACAACCTGGAAATTTCGATCGTTTGGCGTCCCCCATAGTAGCGCTAAAGGGGGCTATGTAGTTTAATTTTAAGGGAAAATTATTTGATAAGCCAACCAATAGGAAAGCTTGTGTATACTAATCTAATGACGTCATATCACTAAATAATTGGCCGTAGCCTAAACTGAAGGCGGACTTCATGCTGCAAGATCACGTGACCAAGCTTAGCGCTGCAGTTGGTTGTTATCCCGTTACTGCGCGTGACGTCAATGCAGCAACAAAGGGTCAAAAAGACTGGTTTGGCATGTCTCCTTTACAGCTTCACTGTGGCATAGGTTTATTGCAAGCCGTAATAAGCTCACTGGACAAAAACTTAATAGCAGCAATTCTGGAAGGCAGTGAGTTTATAAGATTTCTAATGTACACTTGATCCAGTGGAACCATTATTGTATTAATCTATTCCTTAAATCCGCCAAAGTACGTGGAGAATCGTCTCGAAGCCTAACTTGTCCTTCAAGATCGTCCCATAATTTCTCGATGTGGGGTTCATCTCTGGAGACTTAGTTGGCCATTCTAGTGCCTTACATAGCCAGCATGGTTTTCATGCCAATGCATGACCGATCTAGCCTGATGTATACGGCAGTTATTATACTGGGACATTCGCAAAGTAGTAGTTCGATCCTCATGCAGATATTGAGCAAATTTAATAAATTAAGGTAGCGTTCCTGATTAAGTTTGATTGTTATTTCAACCAAAGGGCCCAGTTCCGAGTAATTAAAACAGCGTCAGAACATGACAGACTCACCTCCTGCTTGTATCGCGTCTTGTACACAGGCTTCGTTGAAGGCTTCATGTTGTCATCGGTGAACGCAACGGCGGGCATAGTTTACATAGACAGAATCGTGATTCATCTGACCAGATGACACTTCTCCAGTTCTCGACAGTCCAATGTGTGCGTGTGCTCTGGCCCATTTCAGACGAGCGATTTTGTGCACTGCTGTTAACTTTGGTCTCTTACGAGCAACACGACTCCATATGTTCATGGCATGCAGTTTCTATGAAGAGTCCGCTCAGAAAGCAGGAGAAGGGCCGTCTGTGACGTTTCGCAGCAATTCCATCCTTGTTTCAAAGCGATTTCAGTCAACAAGTCGTGAAATGCGGATGCGGTCCCTATCAGTTAGCAATTTTTTGCGATAGCAATTACGCCTAGCATTGCCCTTTGTACCTGATTGTTCCCACTGTTTGCTGACTCGCTGAACAGTATGGCATGAAACACCAGCAAACTCCGCTACTTTTTTCACTCGATGTCTCCTAGATCAACCAAAAGCAATAACTCCTTTTTGCCATTTGGTGACATCTTACTTTCTTTCAATCGTTCCAAGAGGTCAGGAACACGTCTATACCCGGGCAGCTGTGCATGAAGACTGGTGACTCCAGAGTGCTTCCTAAACTTCCATGGGGCTCAAAATTGAAAATTCTGCTATTATTCGTGCTTGTGGAGGGTCATAGACCTTCTTAGTAAGAGGTGACTAATTTTATTTATTTTTTGTCCTGGGAGCTTACAATACTAATGGAATCTAACTTTGTCTCTGCTATGAGCCGTGTCCACTAAACTAAAATAAAAAAAAAAAATTATCGCTCGGTATCAGTGAATTTGGCGGTCGCATTTCAGCAAAAAATTGACAGAGTAAACTCACAGAATGATGGTCTTTGTACTCGTAAAAATGTTCTGCTCCAAATCCGCACATTCCGTGCTGCGTGTACCAAACACGTACTGATTCAAGCAGCATTCTGTTACGTAAAACCGAATGCAGGAAATTATAGAATGATAGTCTTTTGATACGTAATTGATTTTCCTGCCCAGAGTCCCCATGTTTAGTCCGGCGAGTAGCAGCTTAGCATGGAGTCAATTAGCGCTTTGCCTAGTGGAGCTCAATGAGAAAAATAGCAATTTTACGTTCCATTAGCCGTCAGTTAGATGCTAATGCAACACCGCGCAATTGCCTGTTTAAAGGGAGGACAAAGAGCAAGTTTAATTGCTGAACTTTCTCCCCTCGCAATTTCATTCATAAAATCTCTTCCCCTGTTTAATTAAGTGAGAAACACCGAGAAGCCTCAGAGCAACAGCGCCTTATTGAACCTCGGAAAAATTATCAGGAGACGATTGTTCGTAAATGCCACGAGGGGTTATTTTTCATGCCCGGGGCTGCGCTAAGCGATGGCAAACTCAACTTGTGTCACTTAATATCAGTATCATAGATACGGCAATATAATGTCAGAATCATAGATACGGTAATATATGAACAACGTGCAAGCCGAATATTTGCTTGCATGCTGAGCGTGCGATGGTATATAGTGTGTCCTCGGTCAAACATGCTTCAGTTATCTTTCTGTCCCAGTACAGCTGCTATGTTCTTTATTTTACTACCTATATGTATTGTCTTTCACATACCTGTTCTATTGTCATTGTTGTCTATATATCGCTATTTTATTTTATTACAATATTTGAATACTACATATTTTTATTTTTGTGCACTGACCTCTATTTCTTTTCTCGATATAAATTCCCTTATTTTTGTGACATTCCATTATAGCTTTATATGTTTGCTAATGTTTTATTAAATTTAAATCCATCTTTTCTTTCGCCTGTTTGTTCTATGTATTTCATTATTAAAGCTTCTTGTATATTAGACAATTATTTTATTTTCTTTTGTTTCTTTCTTACATTTTTGTCAAGTGATTTGTCTTATTTTTTGGTACTTTCTTGCTATGTGTTCGCTACAAAGTTTAATAATTACTAAACTGTTAGGTATGTGAGGTGGAACAGATGATTAACTTTTGGTCAAGATCCGTCTATCTGTTCGTTTGTTTGTCTGCCTCTTTTGTCTCACTATCATAACTCAAAAGATTGTGACGGATTTCAATGAAATTTACAGAAATTGTTGGAAATTTTACTAGGAATAAATGACTGAATTTTTGCGTTGACTTGCTTTTCTGTTTGTTTATTTGTCGTTTGTCTCTAGGTTTGTTAATGTTTGTCACTAACATAACTAAAAAAAGTTACCAACGGATCTTCATGTTTGTAGGAATCATTAGATATACTATTGGGCATTAATGACCAAGTTTTTGGAACGACTATGCCATAACATAATTCAAAAATTAATGAAGGGATATTCACTAAATTTGCAATAATTGTTGGAAATAATAAAAACCACTAAAGATCTAATTTTGATGATGATCAGTTAGTCCATTTGTGTGTTGGAATAATATTTGTCTGAGAGTTTCTAAGAACATAACTGGAAAAATCTTTGACGGAACTTCAAGAAGTTTAGAAGCTGTTATTACTGTCGAGAGGCACAAATGACCAATTTTTTGTGATGATAGAAAGGAAATCCTAGAGTTCCAGGACCAATTTGATGGTTTGTTAATATTTCCTTGCTTTGCGGAGGTATGCACTGCCAGATTGCACTGGTTAGCCATAACACATTATTTCCCAGCATATCCCAAGCCATGAAACATTATTTCATTTCCATCCATCATTTACTCTGTAGTTACCAGTCATATGACATCAATTCATTGTAAGCATCTATCATTACCAGCCTTGAGACATTTCCATCTATCAAATTATCATTGTTAGCCACAAGGCCTAGCTCATTTCCACCCTAGAGAAATGAGTTGTAACATTTCTTGCATAGAGAAATAACCAGGGCCCGCCAGCGCAAGCAAACTCAGAGCGCTTGCTCTCCCGTCGGAAATTAATGCGGACGTGACGAAAATTGCGCCTTGAAAATGGCAATTTGCATACCACCTAATTCTGGCTGCGAAAATTGCAATGTGCACAACTGACATCAGAACGACATGAGTGCCATTTGTCATGACAAAGACAGCGAGTTCAACTAAAAAAATACGCTTTCGGTATCTGTGGTGATACCATGCACGTGCATTATCATTCATCATACAATATATTCAACAGCTAAGATACCAAACGCATTACCATGCATTCGGTATCTTTCTTCATTGCATCGCCTTCACTTCAAATTAACATTTGGATAGCGCAAAAGAGTAATATTTGAGCAACTATTCTTTCTACTATGCGCTGGCCAAATGTAAACTTTTATTCTTCATTTCATTGCCTTTACTTAAAAAGTAACTTTCAGCAGCTCCACCTCAATTTAAAAACAGCTACACTTTCCACTCAGCCCTGACCACACGTAGACTTTTCTTCTTCATCGCGTTCACTTAAAATTAACTTTCTGTAGCTTCAGACTAATATCAAAACAGCTATACTTTCCATTATACACTGACTAGGCGTAAACAGCCCTTCTTTATCACATCGCCTCCACTTAAAATTAACTTGCGGGTAGCGCCGGTTTAATCCTACAACAAATGCGCACCGGACGCACCCGCGGCTAAGTAAGACCCCCAAAACTCTCTCCTAAGTTAGCAGCTTTATTTATATGAACGTCCCTAGTACGCGTGTGGAGGATCATAAGATAATGTATACATGAAAACACCAGAGCATCGTCCAAATCAGGAGCTATTGCCTCGGCTTCACATTTATCTTCCAGCAAGATGGTGCACTGAATTCTTCTGGCCGGTAATCTGGACGAGCTATAGGGCTTGTAGCCCCCTGGAACTTTCTGACGCGGTTTCGGGACCCTCGTAAGATTGATGAAGTATGTATGCAACGCGTGCGTTGTAAGAGACTGGATATCTAAGAGTAGCTGGAAGTTTTCTTAGTCGGTAACCTGGACAAGCTATGTATGGAGAGCACGGGGACTTTCTGACACGGCTGCGAGGGTCTCAGAAGATTTATGAAATGCGTACGTTGAGAAAAGTAGGACGAGATGAGGTCGCCAAACTGGCCAGCCTCAGTATGTCACGTGTAGGAAGGGCCACTACACGATAAGGAGTGCAGGTTTTAGGACATTAACACTAGGGTTTTCATCACGGGAACTCCAGAAAATTATCTCGCAAAAGTTTGAGCTTACGGTATCTCCAATAAGTATCGGGATTGAAAACAATAAGCAGCAGCCCTTACTCTCCTCAGTATATACGGTGCGGAAATTTTTGAACTGTGAATAATTACGTGTAATAAAAATGACTGGTGGTAGAGACAGCATCTGGCCAGTAATTTGGACGAGCTGTAGATGTAGAGCACGAAACTCTCTAACATGAGTCACAGTGACTCAGAAGATGACTGAAGAATGTATGTAATGCAGCACGTGTGTTGTATGATAGTGAATAAGTTTACGTTCAAAGTGAAAGTTGTCAATTCAGTTGTGTATTTTTTTTATTTTGCCTACCACAAGAGCAACGCTGAATAACGTAAACTTGTAGGTACTACTCACTATTACAGCCACTATTTTGATAATTCATCTTGAAAATCAAACAGGAAGGTGCGGTATCTTCAGTATCAGAACTGCAACAGCAAGTATGATCTACAGAGGGGTTTAAATACAAACTCTTCACCATCATTTTTGACATACAAGTGGACTCGCATTTATAATAAGCTCCTCCAGTCTACCCCTATGCCTGCCTGAAGCTAATTTTGTCACAGCTGCTCTGCTCGTTCGCTAAATTAAAGTTCTACGGTAAGTCCATCTTCATCACACCGTTTAGGCACGATTGAAAGTCCTGCCTACTCAGCAATTAATCTAATTATCTCGTGGGGGTAATGAATATGGGGGCTTGATTACCGACTGGCAATAATTAATCACCAACTGGTAATAGTGGTTGCCTAGGGCATCAGGTCCAGGACTCCGATGCGTAGGGTTTGTTTTCTTCAGCTGGACGAAGCGTCACTACTGGCCACTCCTTGGTGACGTCACTACTCCCGTAACGAGTCCCAACATTGGACAAGAAGCCCTCAGAGAAACTTGCTTTTAGTCAAGAAATAATTCGATAAATAACTGCAGTAGATGGCCCGTCAATAAGCAAAAAACTTGTTGACACAGCAGCGAATTTTTTTTTTGCAGTGTTAATCGGAATGACCGAAGAGACGTGGCTAATTTGCCTGGGTGGTAGTGACGTCATCAATAGAGGTTTAGTATTTCTGTGATTAGTGAAACGTTAATCTTTTAGTCATGTGAAATGGTACTACTATATTGTATGCTGTGTGATTAACTTAGTACAGCCAATTCCGCTGAATGACACCACCGGGTGAAGCGACTAGCAGCATGATATCAACAATTCTTCAAGAATGGAATCACTAAGTAGTAGTGCTAAGTGAGTTCGCTTATTGTGGACGATATTCCGTTTATACGAACAAATTCACTATCATTAATTTGCTTATAATCATGGTTTAACATACATTCAAAATGAGGTATTTTTTCATTGCTCTAAACTCTTTCCTATTATTGGAATTCATAAGTTACAGTAGGCCAGTTTATTTTTAAATTGACTAATTTTCTAGAATGCTGCTCTTACTGCCAGCAGGTGGCGCTATAGCATCTCCTCTATTTAATCAATCAATCAGTCACACTCCGAAATTAGAAGTGTCTACCTATATAGTGACCGTGAATTACTTGCATATCCTAATATGCTTCTGTAACAAAAAAAAAAAAAAGACAGCGGAGACAGCGTGAGCCTTAGTCAACTTGTTAGCTTCCGCTTTTGTGAAAAGCCGGTTATAGTGGCCAAATCAGTTGGTCCCGGTGCGGTTTATTAAGCGGAATCGACTGTAATATCATCTCTAGCTCACTTATTTCTGAGATAAAAGTGCTGTATGAATGTTTCAACATGTAAGCGACAGATTTATGATGTGAATCAAACGGTGTAAGTAACGCCAAAATCCTATATGCATTTGTCCAATGTAGAAGAGGAGAGAAAAAAGAATTTTGATATAAAGTATCCTGACGAAATTTACAGAAATAGTAACGTAACTAAGATGACATGACGTAAAAACAAAGAAATCCCAAAAATCGTATATGCGGTCAGTCAGCGGAAATAAAAGTAATGAAAAACAGAAAAATGCATCAAAAATGATTTGAAGTCACCCACCGCGAAACAAAGGAAAGCATAGCAAACTAAAATGATGACCACCGATGTAAAAATAGACGCGAAACACAAATAAAGCAGAAATCTGATACGGGCTCGCTAGCCTGATCCAAAAATACAGATGGCGAGCGGTCGGCACGTTTTTCAAAGGCTGCTGTAGCTCTTGGAATGGTTCCCGGTGCCGCCTGGAACTAAGGCTTGAAATTTTCGACCGACTGCGCCTGTCGGAAGCCCTTGACAATCGGTAAAGTTCTGCGGAAGCGCTACTGTCTGATTTCAGAACTTAGGGGCTTTGCAAGCGACAACGATTTGCTAGAACTTTGGGGGCGAGTCGACCCTTTTTTCTGTGTTCGCCCTATAAGCTAGGGAGGGCGAGAGACGTACGACGTGCTTCTGTCTTCGCCCCAAATGAAGAACGATTTGAAGGATGCAAAGATTTGTGGAGGAAAAAACGAAGGGTTTCCGCTCGCTGTGACTTTCTTTTGCTGAAGTTCTTGATGCAAAAATTTACGGTTTCTTTCGTGATTTTGAAAGAATTAATTATTCTGAGATATTAACGGACGAAGCGAACGCCTCACCCCATATACTTCAAGGAAGTTTTTTATTATTATTCATTTATTAATGAAAAATGACTTCATGGAAATCTCTAGTTGAAAATTTATGAAAAATTAAACTTTTTTCTTGTGATTTCAGGGAAATCTTTTATTCAGATACTTATGGAAAAAAGGAGAATTGTGCCCTTAGTCATTTTGCTGAAACCTTTGGTTAAAAACTGCAGAGAAAAAGATATACAGGAAAACGAGTGTTTTTTTTCACTGTCGGAGAAATCTTAACACCAAAACTTACGGAAACATCGATCCGTAAATTTTTTCATCTCTGTTGAAAACATTAACTAGAGTACTTAACAGCGCATGCCTTCGCCCAGCAAGGCAAAGTTTACGAAAAATTAAAATTGGTTCTGAGACTATTATTTTTGTATCACCACCAAAACCTAATCATTTGTGCCCTTCAATAGTGTAAATAGCTTCATTATTATTTTTTTAATCCGTTCATAACTTTGGAGCTATGCTAACGAGCAATATGACAAACATGCGTCAAACATACAAACGAACCAACCGATCTGTGCCAAAATGTGATCATTTATGCCTTTTAAGATTACTAAAAACTCGTATAAATTTCATAAAGATCCATTAATTATTTATTTAGTTTTCATGCTATCAAGCATAACATTAAAAACAGTGAGAAACGAACGAACGCACGAATGGATCGATTAAAAAATTTGTTCATTGACTGTTCATAATATACCTAACAACGCATGTAAATTTCATTTAAGTCCGTCCATAACTTTTTGAGTAATAGCATTGAAAAAATGAGGCAGACAAACAAACGGATGAACGGCACTTCCCAAAAGTTAATCATCTGTTCCTCTTAACATACCTAACAATCCCTGTAAATTTCGTCAAAATCGGTCCATAACGTTTTGAGTAATCATGATAACAGAAAGACAGGCAGTCAAACCCAACGGAAACATAACCTCTTTGGCGGAGGTAAAAATCATTTTCTGGGTGCCACTTGTTTCCCTTCGAGTACTTCTAAGGGAGTTTGACTAGTAGAAGATTAAAGTTTGTGGTGGTTCATACATAATTTATTCTTCTTGCGCTCACCGATAAATAGTTTCTGTAATAAGGGGATAAAAACCTAGTAGAATTTGAGTGTGTGATAGTATTTCAAAGGATTCACGTTTCTGAAAACAAAATAAAATTCCATATTCGAATAGCTTTTGTGACGTTTTAAGGAACATTTTATCGATAATTCATTCCGATTTAGAATCAATAAAAAATTTCCATTTATTTAGACCGTCTTACCGAGCCAACCCGACACAAGGGTTCCTTCTCCTTTAGGAATATCACAGCATATAAAACCAAGTAGCGAGAACCCATATCCTGAGCAAGAAGGTGTCGATTCTCTAACCTACCGAATTATAGGTTATAGTCCGGCCTGTATTGGGTGCCGCAGCCCCAGAGACACTGATGTGCTATTTACTAACTTTCTAACGGGTTAACACTGACTGCCCTCAAGTGTCAATCCACAAATCAATGATAAAATCTTGTCCCATGTGTTGCTATAGAACGTTACTTATCAGAAAGAATACTTCAGGGTGCTGCGCTCATAATCTATGAGTATTGCACTCATTTGAAAAAATACATGAATTTTTTCATTTGTTTAATAGCTAGGCACCGGCGCGGGCTATATAAGTTGCGATAGAGCTAAAAGTGACAAAAAGACAATTATTCGTAGGGTTCCCTAAATGGTGCATTATGTACTGCGGCTACAATCAAACTCATCGGTTTTCCGGGTTTGGTTTTCTGAAATGAGCGACAGCTCAAAAAAACTTCAACCCGAGCTGAATCTATAATTTCCATCAGACTTCGTCTTAAATAAGTAATTTTGAAAATTGGTCGGAAGATATCGTAGAGCGTTAGCTGTGTCAGTAGCCCAGAATTTGCATTTTTACATTTTCTACGCTGCTGTCTCCAGGTTTTCCTCCTGAGAAAATCGTTACTTTGTTCACTGCTCCAAGGTTCCTGAACCTCATTCGGAACCAAGAAAGAAATTGCGGAATGGAGCGTCCATACCAGGGGACCGGACGGTGGCGTGCCTCATCGCAACTGATGGTAATGTGTAAATATGTGTGAGCGTGAATTTGGAGACCTAGTTACAGCACAAAGCCAGCACTGTAGGGCACCTACACAAGTGAGGCGTCGTGAGCCTTATCACCTGGACATCGTCCGAAGACGCTCAAGATATCTGAAGGTGGACCAAAAAAGAGGTTTCCTCAACTTGCTGTTTCGAAGATAAGGAAATACAAATAAGATTCTTAACACAAAAAAAAGAGTTAATAGGGAAAGAACCGTGCCATGGACGTCAAGAGTTGGAGCTGCGTCATATGTCCACGTGCTATTTGAAATTCATCCCGACTTACAATTAGCATGATATGAATCCCCAAAATCTCTTTAGCGTCTCATGAATTGCAATGGAAAAAAGTCTGCCGTTTTGGATCGGTATATGAGAACAGGATTGACTCAAAGTTGGTCACTCGTGTATTTTTTTCGGAGGGGGGGGATGGGGAGGTAGGCTTGGAATGGGAAGTAGACAAGGTATAAATATTCCTGTTCCTTAATTTATTTTAATCAGGCTGTGTTATTTTGCTAGAAGGTTTTTTTTCTTATTACATATATTCAGACTAAAAAAAAAACTTCTTATAGCAGTAGAATGACCTGTTACAGATAGAGTTAGAACTTGTCAGCCTAGCTAAAAGGAAAAGGGAAACCTAGTCCATCCTGACCCGTAAAGCAACTGCTGCTCTACAGCGATCTTCAGTAGTGCCAAAATTTTTTATTTTTTCAGTGTAAAATTACACATGATTTCTTCAATTTAAACAGACAGTTGTTAGTAAATTTTTATCAGCTACATTATCTACAGTCTGATATGAATTATAATGTGTAGTGAAAGTTGAATAAAATTTCATGAGTTTACAATGAATACCTTAGTTGAAATGGGTCCCGGAATTGTGCTTAACTAGATTGCCTCTGATCCGTTGAATCTCTAAAAATCTATCCTAGGGATTCCATTTTCTTGTGCTGGATTCTTGGAATTGAAGCAGGTTATGCAAGATTTTTTTAGGCACCAAAATACAGAGACACGAATATTTTCTGAAGTACAGGTATTGCCAAGCCGTATCCAAGATACAGAGCTCTCCCATAATAATGATGAAAAACTGACATGTAAAATAGTATCTTGGATACAGGCAGTGTCCCCAGCAAGGTAAAAATTTGGTAGCCTAAGAGAAATGAAAATTATAAGTATACTAGTGTCCCGAGCCGTCATTGTAAATGACGGCATATTGGGTTATTATTGACTGGTGCACGTGTGCGATAAATGACGGCAGTAAGTTAGCCCTTCAGGAAAGCCCCCGCTGGCTTCCTCATTTTTCCCCTATCTAATACTGAAGAAAAAGATTCCAAGGTACTGAACTTTTTTTTCGCCTTTTGAAATCTGAATTTTCTCCTATCTTATTAGTTGCATTTTCCCCCTATCTAATACTGAAGAAAAAGATTGCAATGCACCCCACTTTTTTTTTTCGCCGAAAAAAAATTGCATGGTACCCCACTTTTTTTTTTACATTTTGTAATCTGAATTTTCTCCCACCTTATTCCCATAGAGCGTGACAGGAAAGATATAAATATATAAATAAATAAATAAATAAATAAATAAATAAATAAATAAATAAATAAATAAATAAATACACGACGTGAATTATTATATAGTAGATGACCTCGCTCACTGTAAAGTTTCATCTGCTACTAGAAACTTGAGAGAAAGAAAATATGCAAAAAAAAAAACGAAAAAAATGACAAGCGGCAACGGAAACTCAATCAGTCGAAACATGCGCGGTACAAAAACAATTGTAGAGCACGCTGAAAAATTGTAACATCCCCACTATACTATGGAAGCTGAGGAAACGAACTGAATTCAAAGAATGCCCGTCTCAATTGTAAAGGAGCAAAGTGAAGATGAAGGAACTAATTTAGGCAGACTGAATTTGAATTGTAAAAGTCTGTACTGTATAATAATACTGATCGTTGGTGATCCTAGCAGGCTGACGACGACGTCTCATTCTATCGCTATTTATGTGCTTCAGTTGAATTATTGGGATTAATTGAACCTGGGGATACAAATAACCTGGAGCGCGCATAGCTACTAGTTCCCATTCAAGCTAGTGAGCGTAACTTCAGTACTTTCAGGCAATTGACGTCAGGGGGTGGGGGGGGGGCGTCAAGCTCATGCTGTTCTTCAGCTGTACTAGCTACACATGTTGTCCACGTACACTAAATTTGGATTTTCAATTCTTTGGTAGGTTCGACGAGCATAACAGTCTGCATCGAATTTATGTACCGGCTCAAGTTTCCCTCCCGCCTTAAACGTAAATATCTTTTTAGCAGTTTCCGCGAGCCTTCAGCCAACCTGTGCTTCACTTAATGGCTGATGTGGTGCATACAATTTTATTTCACCGGTGAACTAGCTGTCAGCCAGGTTGGCTACCGAAGTTGTAGTATTGTGGTTTTCCAGGTATAGCCATTTCGCAAGGCAGTAGCCTGGACTAAAGGATCCTGAAATTCGCTCCAGTTAGGTTTTCTTCGCGAATTGCCCACATTAACTTATTTCGGGCAAGTGCTGTGACTGTGAGAAGGTAGAATACTGCAAGAGTTTACGGAATTATAATCATGCTAGCCATAATAATTACGCTAGACGATCGAGGCGCCATCGCTCTTTGAATTGGTCAGCCGTTTCGGTATCTTTCAGCAACTTCGCCTTGACTAGGCAGCGTGCCCACGGGCCGTCGCTCTCTATGAAGTGGTGGGAGAGAGCGCGTTTTTCCGCTTCGACGCAGTCCTCGACACTGATGAGTCCACGGCCCCCTTCTCTTCTGTTAATGTAGAGTCTGTCTACGCACGATCTTGGATGCAGTGCTCGATAGATGATCATGAGCTTCCTGGTTTTGATGTCCATGTCGGTGCAGTCTTTCTTGGTCCAGTTAATAATGCCAGCAGAATATCGGACGACGAGGACGGCCCAGGAGTTGATGGCCTTGATGGTGTTGCTCCCATTCAGGTGTGATTTCAGGATGAGCCGGAGTCGGGTGAGGTACTCTTTCCGAATGGAATCTTTCATCGTTCTGTGGAGAATGGTGTTGTACTCCATGACACTCAGGTACTTGTAACCTGACTCTTTATTATTAATATATGGTACTTCCTTCACACGTCGAACATTTTTCTTTCTCTAAGCTTATAACAACAAATTTAATAAAAGTCAGTGAAAAATGGGAACGATATCCTTGAGAACTGAAATACCAAGATGAGTGAAGGAAATGGGAATTTTTGCCGAAGTAATCTTGTTTTTCCTTCGCTTAATGAAGGCACGGACCAGTCGTTATACTTATACTATTTTTTACTTATCAAATAAGCAACTTTTTCCGAATCCTTCATGTCGCCGATTTCTTTTTGCCGATCTTGCTCGCTAAAGTTGTGCACCAAATAGATTTTTCTTTTATACACTGGACTCAATTTGTCGGTGTATCGATCGAGATCCACTCCCGTGGGCCACCGTTCTTCACAAGTTTGAGGACGCTATCTGGTCAGCCAGCAGTTCATAGTCCCAACTTCGTTGTTTAAAATGTAAATAAAAATCCGCATCAAAGATACAGTATTGAATAAGCTAGCCGGTGCTTCTGAGAGTTGTGACTTTTATTTTTAAGCCAGACTGCCCGTGACCTGTTTTGACACTAAGAACCTATTTTTCGTTTATTGTTATTGAAGGGTTCAGAGGCCTTCGGTATAAGCTGAAAGTAAAGTTCAATAATATGATGCTGGTTCAAATGTCTTATAATTGTACAGTTCATTGAACACACAGGGACTAACGTCAAAGTGTTTCAAATTATTGACTAAATCGCAGAGTTCAAAGTGATTCTGTAATAACACAAATATCTTTAATGAAAACAGATCTCGATAAAATAGTAATAAAATTTGTAAAAGCAGAAGCTAAAGAAACTTAAAATCTGCATATTTCGATAAGATTACAAGAGTATCTCCGTCCCATCCAGGCCGAGCCACCGCACCACAGGGGCATCCCTCCGTAGAAATACCACAGGAGAGCGAGCCCCCTCCGCGGAGCGGCAGCCCAGCCAGGGTACGACGGAGTGTAACCTAGCCAATAATTGTACATCGTCGCACTGCACGGCCAAACACGAAACTAAAAGACCCTCGGGCTGTAGTCGACGGGCCTACGCTTTTGATGCTGGGATTGTTCTTTAATGTTAGGTTTCGGAATTGTGGGCCGCGCTTACAGTTATGCCAAAATGCAGATAGAACAATATTTTCCTGAGATAAAACTACGACCGTATCCAGGGCACAGAACTTTTACACATTAATGAAACATTGAAATGGCAATTTAAAGAGTTATTGTACACTATGTAATAATGCACAATTGTTGGTTGGTTGCTTGCGTGATATTTTTATTTATTTATTTATTTGTCCTTCCCTCCGTCACGCTGTTTTAAGGATTTAGAAAGTAAAAAATTCCTCTGCTGAAAATTAAGTCTCGCACACTTTGCATCAGGTTGTCCGTGTGAATGCATAGTGTGGCCTCGGTATTTTTTGGTTTAGCATTATTTTCTTTTCAGTGCTCTGACAACTTACACTGAATATAGCTATCAATATTCTTCAATTTACGAGCAATTGTCTCCAATACAAGCGAAGTGCCTCAACCGTATCTAAGACCCAGATAAACTCACCACTATTAAACTATTAGTGGTCAAGCCTATCATAAAAATGACGGCAGAAAATGAGTTTTTCAGCAAAATCCCCGTTTTTGTCGTGCTATCAACCCTTCAATGGACTTAAAAAAATCAACACTGCCTGTAAGTAAGGATATACAGCTCATGTAGTCCAGTTGCGTTCACGGTATCACGTCTACATTTACGAACACGCACATTCAGCTGTTTTCAGGTCCAGATATGTAAAGCTTATATGCTCTCCCGAAGGTTTCTCGCTTCCGACTCCCTAACATAGATACAGTACCACGTTCTTTAGGTCTCTAATTTCTTCCTATCTTATTCCCATAGTGAGTGACTGGGAAAACATAAATATAATAAATTGACTGCCCGTGACCCGTTGGGCCACTAAAAACCTATCCTAAGTATTTCATTTTTTCCCGTAAATTTTTACATAAGGTACAACGGCGAATTTTGTAATAAAGTTTCATTGAGCTTATGTAAAAAGGGTGTAATTTACGAATACAATAATGAAATCGGTGGCAAATTCCTAATTTTTTGTTGTGAGCATTTATTTTTTCCTATCGAATACTGAAAAAAATTGTAAGCTACTTATTTACAAAGGTGCAACTACAATATCAAATTAGAGTAAATTTTTTGGTGGTAACTAACCTAACCTTGCGTAGATTAGTCCGTATTTTTTCTACACTGGTAAGTTTGAGATTTTTATGTTGAACTGTAATATCTAATCTATGTATATTTTATATTGCAAATCTCAAAAATGATGTTTTCCCTCATAAGGTTAGGAATCAATGCGTGTTTTTTTTTACAAAAAAGTATATTAGAAACGGAAAAACTGTACGTTCGATCGTTAAGGCTAGGAAGCAAGGCTAATATACTACCATATGTACACGTAAAACTAAGAGAAACTGCAAAAAAAAAAAAAAAAAAAAAAAA
>LQNS02020120.1:1676205-1687913 GCA_001587735.2 Parhyale hawaiensis | reverse complement strand
CCAATCACAGCGTAGAGGAACGATGACGTAGGCCTCTAAACCACGCCCATCAGCCAAATGTTGCGCTAATTTACCCCTTAGAAGTTTCCCTACTACCTTTACTGTACTGTGGTGACTGTCGGCTAAACCGTCACGCGGTTCACCGACCGTTAGGGTTAGTTTAAATAGGGCGCTAATACCTCCGTGGGTGATGCGCCGCATCGTAACGAAGTAAGTAGTTAGTTTAAATGTTGTAGTGGTGGAAGTTGGTGTGCGTAGCTCAATACTGATTCGTTTTCTTTCACTTTTATACATGTGAATTAGTGAAACTTCTGCCCAATGATTAATACGTGTTGTGTGCTGAATCCCTGGAGCGATGATAAATACAGATAGAAATTCTCATTTACATTTACTTAATTTTACTACCGAAATATAGTGAGAGAGCAGGTAGAAATAGCTGTGTGGTGGCAATCTCAGCTTCGAAAAAGTTTTCTGTAAGTTAAGTAACATTGCAGTGCTTGTAATTTCTCGGAACATATCCTTTGATATATCTTTTCAATCAGTGATGTGGTCTGCTCAGTTTTGCACCAGATTTTTAGAAACGTTCATCAAGAAGTTAATTGAACCCTGTGCTCAGGGTAAAGTACATCTCTCATACAAAAACAACTCTTTCCTCCGTTCTGCCTGATGCACATATAGGGAAAGAAAATTGTGCATCAGTCTAAGATCTCATTGTAAGCTAGATAAAGTTTTATTTCCTTGCAATTTATAATGTATATTTTTACCATAATTCCCATTCGAAACTAGACATTAAAGACCATAATTCCAATAGATAGTGAAGAAGCCGTTGAAAATTGAAATTTACATAGGCAGTTAAAGTAGGTACTTTTTTCACTAAATTGTGACTGTGAGCCTATGTTTTTGATAATTTTTTACCGTGAAGCGCAATTTAATGGAACTTAACCTACTTGAGCCCAACCTACTTCAACCTTTTCTAATGTAATCTTTTCAGACCTAACCTAATTTATTCTAATATCATCAATTCCAGCATTAGGTACCTAATTTGTTGTAACCAAACCTAATGTGTTTGAACATTATATAGCGAAGTGAAATCTATCTACGTGCTTATTAATTACTCCGTTTTAGCCACGACCTACGTAATACTAACTTGTAATAGGATCATCATTTGCAAATTTACGCTCTCAATGCAAAATAAACTGGCAGGCGGACCTGCATATCATCTCCAAAATTTGGTCATTTGTTCGTAATATGATTTTATACACTTCCTTAAAATTTCATGAAGATCCGCTCATAACTTTTTGCGCTATAGGCCAAGAAAAAGTACACAAACAGTTGGACAGATTGTAACTTACAATTAATCATTTGTTCCTTCTAACATATCAAACAGTCCCTGAAAATTTCATGAAGATCCATCCATAACTTTTTGAGTTATATTGGTGACAAGCAAGTAAATAGATAGACATACTAACTCCGACGGAAACATAACCTACTTGGCGGAGGTAATTATTTTTCCTACTGATAATCTGTGTTTGAGTATATCAGATTTCGATCGCGAATTACTGTACTTATCTTGCTAGAGATTATTGTCCTACTGCAAAGCAGGAAAAGTCGCGCTAAGAACGTAAAGGTATTACGGTCAATGCCCATGGCTATATTAATCACACGTATTTATATACAGTAGCTACGTAAAAGGAAGCGCTTCTCGAACACTCGAGTGTATCTTGAGCCGAATTGGTCATACATGACAGTCTATACTACCTTGTGCTTTACCAAGGCGTATATGATGCTATTCTGTAAGTTTTACTAAATCTTCCTTCCGGAATACCTCATAAAACAGCAGATTTTAGTTCTAATGAGATAGCAGAACTATGCGCCGCTGTGGTGACGTCTCTCGATAAGCCCCGCCCCCGCGTGCGGCATTGTTTCTTGGTGTCTTTGCCCGAACGCGAATTTTTTCCTGAACTTTTCAGCAAGTACAGTCTCAAGGCAGCCAATGGCGTGGCAGGTCACGGGCCACAGTAGGAGGGGCGAAGGGTGATGGTGTTGCACTCAGATGTGTACCTTGAAAAAACTATGTAAATTCACAATTTACGTACCGTAAAGTTTATTCTCAAAATTAATAGGCATCAATAAAGGTGTGTGACGTACTTGAACTTCGTTTAGATGTGAGCAGAATGTGAAAATTGCTCGTATGTTAGCAGCTTGTATTGGGTCTTTGTGTATTTTACGTACGTGTTACAGGGAGTAAATGTCACCAAGCATTGCGCGCAATGCCTAGCCAATAAGTGAATTGAATCACTCATATATTAAATGGATAGGTTTGTTTTAAGCTTTGTCAGACTATGTCAAGTTATATTACTTTAATGGAAAGCAATGTTAAAGAGATGCGTGCAGACTTTCTGATGTATTACATGTATTACATACTACACCATTTGTCTATTTTCTAACTAAACTTAACTCAGCCTAGCCGTACTTAATCTAACCTAGTCTAACGTAATCCTTGCTGAACCCTAATTACAATGGCATAACATACCCTATCTAACCTAAAAAAAACATATCTGACTTAAATTTACCCTTTTCTGAAACGGCTGATTTTGTTGCCGAAGCAGTACGCTGGGTTCAGCTTGTTCGTGGTAACATACATACACATTGTATGTAGACATTGGTCAGTTGATGCGGGAAATTGGTGGCCCATTACGCTTACGACGAATTAGGTTAAAAAAGTAAAGGCACTGTACTTTCGAATCAATCACAATAAGTGCTCTATATGTTCTCATACCCTTGGCGATGCACTTACATTGAACGTACAGTGCCTCAACTTTTTTAACCTAATTCGTCGTAAGCGTAATGGGCCACCAATTTCCTGTATCAACTGACCAGTGTCTACATACAATGTGTGTGAATGTTACAACGAACAAACCGAACCCACCGCACTGCTTCGGCAATAAGTGAGTGACATTTACTCCTTGTAACATGTTCATAAAATACACAGAGATTCAATATAAAGTGGTAACGCACGAGCAATTTTCATATGCTACTCACATCTAAACGAAGTTCAAGCAGGTACCTCACACACCTTTATTGATGCCTATTAATTATGAGAATAAACTTTACGGTACGTAAAATAGTGAATTCACATAGCTTTTTCGAGGTACGCATCTGAGTGCAACACCATCACCCTTCGCCCCTCCCACTTTGGCCTGTGACCTGCCACGCCATTGGCTGCCTTGAGACTCTACCTGCTAAAAGGTTCTGAAAAAAAAAAAAACTCGCGCCTCGAACAGATACAATAGAGAAATATATTGTTCCCTAGACGGCTCAGCTTCCGCTTCGCAACAGTGGATTGTAAAAAAAACTAGAGTCAGCGCGAATACCCACAGCCCGCCAAGATTTACACCATCACAAGGACAGTTAAACTGCATGCAGAGGCTCTGTTCCCAATACAGTCATGCTACCGCTTACGCGACAGACGACTGTAAACAGAGATGCAATTGAAACAAATCATTAAACAAAAAAGCTTACTGTCAATATAGCTGCAATCCTGTGCTCCTACTCATACATGACTCGATTTTTCTTTTCTGGAGAACAGAACAGAAAACATTTAAATGGACAGTAATTTTTGGCAAAGATATTTTAGGTTGGTCAAATTCGTTTGTTTGTCGCAGACCTCGAGTTGTGTTTCGTTGGTGAGGTTCGTTTATTGCTATTATATGATCCTGTTCGTCGGGAGCCTGTGTGTGACAGGCAGCAATGTGATTCCAATATCACTACCACTTCACTCCACTCCGCTTCACGCTAAACGCTATAGTATCCGTTATACCTTATACTTGTATAAATATAGTAAGTTGAAAACAAAATTTTGGAGCACATAATCATCTGCACGCAAATCGTTGTCATCAACTGGAGTTTCAGAGTCTCTTAGAGTTGAGTAGAGTAGATTAGGGAGCTGGCAGTAGACGGACCAGCAAGCCTATTTCCAGAGAGTAGCTTAGACTTACGTTCAATCTATTTAAGAGCCATTGACATTATATCAAAATCACTTAGATATCTGAGGTTGAAAAGAAGATAATCAACTCAGCTAAGGAGTTGATCGTAACTTGTGGTGGAGATGTTCGTAGTTGCAGAGGATGTTGCTCCTATTGTTAGCGAAAACAATTTTTAAACGCATAGACATTTTCTACACCGACAATGTCAGAAGGGAGTCTATTTCAGATATTTTCTATGAAGTACGGGATAAAATGCTGACTTAATTAAAGTAGCCCTTCGATCTTTAAGTTTGAGTTTCTGGACGTTTCACAGGTTCGTCGTTAAAGCCATCCACGTATTTGAACGTTTCTGTTACTTGCTTCCGAAATAATCCTTTGTTCGCGAGGGATAAGTCCCACTTCCTGTACGTGATACTCTTACGGTTTATTTCGCAGCTGAGGTACATTTTTTTTTATTTTTGCACTGCGTTGGATGCTATCCATTTTATGGGCATCATTGCACTCATGTGCGGATCAGAATTGCACGACAAATTAACAAATTTTGAGTGCTGATGCACTGGTGCTTTTTACGATCGAAGGAATGATTATGACCTTGGTTATGTACACGAAATTCCTGGAAGTGAATCTCAATAGAACAGCTAGACAAGAAAATAAATACAACAACAAAGGAGCATCTATCTAAAAGCGGCTAGGGCAAGACATACAAAACATCTCTTCTGAATACTGGAGCACAAGAGGTGTCGTCTATCCAATGTTGCGCAAAGGAATGACATTGTGATGCGAAATTACCGGAAGATCTTCAACGTTATTATCTATTCAGGGTAGACGGATGAGCTCCCTCATATACACGTACGGCTCTGCCTTAATATGTTTGATAGAATGCAACGGGCAGCACAAGCACCTCGTGTGCTTGCGTTGCTTTTAGCTGCTGTGGCTTACTGGTTAGAGTATCGGCGTGGTAATCTCTAGGTCCCCAGATCGAATCTTGGGTCGATGCTTTGTGTTTAGGTAAGTATATTTGTTTGTCTGTCCACCCAAAAAAAGTGGTCGAAAGAGTTGAGAAATGGTCATAATTTTTCATAGTGAGTTTTTGGGTTGACCTAGATGTGACCCGTACCAAAAAACTAGCCCCAGCTGGTCATAAAAAATAACGGCTTTAAATTTTCTTTCACTGGGGCGAACTTGCTTCCAATGCGGCGGATCGTCTGGAGCACGGAGCGTTCTATTTTTTTCCTATGTTATTATTGAAGAGCTATTATTATGTTTACTAGCTTTATGCCTTTGTTTCCCGCGGGTGATGGTCTAACGTCACGATCCGTTCTAGTTGTAAATATATATACTGTATATTTGTCTATCCACCCGAAAAGTGGTCGAAGGAGTTATGCAATGTTCATGGTTTTTGTAGGGAGTTTGGTGGGTTGACCTAGATGTGACCCTTGCCAAAAAAGCTAGGCCTAGCTGGCAATATAAAATGACGGCGCTGACTTTTCTCCACCGCGGAGAATTAGCGGCAGATCGTTTTCAGCCACGAGGGGTTCTATTTTTTGCTATGTTAATATTGGAGAGCTAGTTATTATTATATTCACTAGCTTTATGCATCTGTTTCCGGCAGGTGATGGTCTATCGCCAGGAGGCGTTCTAGTTTGTATGTGAGTTTGGACTAAGCCAATGCTCTTAACTAAACTCCAGCAATCTTCAGCAGCAATCCCATCTGTCATATCAGAGTTGGGACTCCATCTATCACGTCATATCATATTTTTTTCTTTATTTTATCATATGAATTCCATAATTGCGCCTGTCGGAGACAAAAGCTGGAGCAACTGGAAAGCAATTCGTCATGGGAGAGACAAAGACGGAGTCCAGGGTCTTTATGCTGTGACGGGCCATCGTAAGAAAGACTCGCATTCAGTCCCCTTGACGAAAGACTCAAATCTCTCCTTAGTCTCAAGGCCTTTCAATTAAGTCCTAATTACAGTGGAGCTCCAACTCATTAAAGACTTCAAGAGTCAATTAAGTAGATTTGCATGGATTCGCCGCTGAGATTTTTAACGGAAATGAGGTAAATTTATGTGGGGGAATGTGGTAAGTACGATAGGTATGGGGTATTCTTTGGGGATTAGGAGGCAAATTTGTTTTAGTTTCGTTTCTTCTTCGTCTGAAACGTTAGTAAAGGAAAAAATACTAGTAATGGCCGGTACTGCTTAAAACTGAACGACTGGATATTACTAAAAGATACTCGGAACTTTAATATCGTAAAAAACTGGAAAAAATAAATGCGTACTTAAATGTTCACAAAAATGCGCGAAGAGAGCAAGAAGTGAAATAGGAAAGGAAGGATTTATTCTCAAGTTTCACGCGGTGTCAAATAACTTCAGCTACTTTGGAGATAAATTATTTATCTTCGTTTTAAACTTTTATGAAAATGTAAGCTTTTGAAATGGGTCAATTTATAGGGTGCGCTTCATTGGCAAGAGAAAGTTCACTTTGAGAAAGTCTACGGGAGTTTTTATTCACATTTCAAATAACGCTTGCTGAAAAGATAATGGAAATTATTCCGCTTCCGGAGTTCGGTCAAAAAGTCTAGTGGAACACTGCTAATATTGTATAATTTATAGTTAGCAGAGTACCTGTGGATACAACAAAATCTCCACAGTCACTATACTGCCAAATAAAAAAAAACACATAACTTAACTAATAACTGATGCGGAACGGTGGGATAAAAAACACTGGCAACGATATAACTTCTTTTTTTCTCTCACAGAAAGTATTCGAAACGTCTGCTCTTTTAGTTTATTATGTGATGCTCAGAAATAAAAGCAAGCTGGGGATGTTCTCCATTGTCTTGACAAGTCCGGAACGTAGGGCACGTGCTCTTGCTTTGGCGATGCGAAACGAGTTTAAAGCGTTAACCTGGAGTCGATTACCCTTCATACGTCTGAATATTTTAATCTTACTCCGTAACAGGGATTTTTTGCCTAGGCGCAGGGAAATCAGGTTGTTTCTAACATCGTCAGCACAATTGGTTCAGAGAGACGAAGCCAAAGCTCCTGTCCATAGTTCCAGGCAAGCCAAAACTCGATATTGTAATTACTCAGGCAAATCACTTTGTTTGCAGTACTGAGAAGCATTGATAGAATAATAGAGCAAACGTTTCGAATACTTGCTGCAAACAATAAAAAAACTTGGGACAATATCCTTTCTCTCTTTTTCCCCTACCAAATAGCATCAGTTATTACTTGAGTTATGAGTTTTCTTTGACAGTAGGCACTGTTGGCTATTTTGTACAATATGACGGACATTCATGAAGATACTGTGATGGATATTTAAACTATTAACAAGGTTCCAGTAGATTTTTCTACTAAACTCTAGAAGCGGAAACAATTCCCATTGCGTCTTCACTAAACATTTGAAATGTGGACAAAATCTCCCGTAGACTTTCTTGTGAAAATTGGCATTGTCTTCACCGTCTTTACGTGCTCACTCCCGAAGAAAAATTCCCGAAGAGGTTAAATAAGCCAGGAGTGTTTGTTTTTAATTAAAGGGAAGAGCTTTGCCACAGCGAAACTACTCCCGGCCTCCGCTCCACTTAACTTCACAGGTAACCCCCGTAGATCCTGGAACAGGGAGGCCACATCGCTTAACGTTAGCGAAAGAAGGGGCTTTTCTCAGCCCAATATTGCCACATTTTGCAACCTGGTTGCAGCGCACCACTGCGCCCGGTGAGGCAGGAAGAAATGTCCTGGGAAATCGTAGCGTCGCTCGGCCATAGGCGAATTGCAAGCATTCGGAAGCGGCATATCTAGCGGCCCAAATTCTTATGGGAATAAATTTTCAAACAGACGACAAGGGAAAAAAATGCGTGGCTCTGCAGAGCGACGGGGCCTCCAGAAACAGTTGGTCATTTGAGAATTATTAGCCTTCGCTGCATTTGTATGAGGCGGAATGCCCGGCTTGCTGGCTGCATCCAATCTCCTGTGTACCGCCAGTTCAGTGCGTATTTTTGCTTCCTATTTTCCTTCCGAAGTTGACAGTCCGAGGCCACGTCGTGTAATTTTGGGCCACGGTTTTTTTTTCTCTCAAGCCAATATTCTTGTTTTCTGGGTGCGAATGAATTCTCGATTAAGCTTACTCATGAATTGTGTATACTGGAGCTTTAATTCGGATGAAGTTTTTCGTCACTGGTTTAAAAAGAGCTAAATGAGTTTCTTTGATAGGCAAGGGTAGAATTAAAGTAAAAAGATGAATCACAGACGGCCTCTGTATTTTTCATTATGAAAAACTTTTTCATGTTGAACAACAAAAAGAATGCATGGTAATATGTACAACAACTTAGCAACAATTAGCGACTGCTTGATCTAATCTTAAAGATATAATATATGAATGCTCATACGCAAATATATAACTGAATGAAAATAAACAATATATAGCAGCTTTTCTGTGAACAAATATGGTATATTATCAAACAAATATCGACACTTTTATATGTATCTGTAAAGTCAGCAAAAAATGGCTGTGTGATTAACAAATACCTAAATAAAGAACCTGCCCAGACGTTATGCAACGTCTTCATTACTTTATGGAAATGATGCAACTGAATTAGAGAGCTCGGAGTATGCCTTTCTTTTCCTTCTTCTTCTTCTTTTTTCTTACTATCCCGGCTCCTCCAAGCTAAATTCTTGGTGATCGATCACCCTTGGAAATCAACCACGAATCACCTTTGAAAATTTATGGCGAAACACCTTTGGAAATCGATGGCGAATCGCTCTTGAAAACTAACGACTAGTTACCAATGGAATAGAAGACCTATCACCCTTGGAAATCAATGGCTAAACACCTTTGGAAATCGATGGCGAATCGCTCTCGAAAACTAACGACTAGTTACCAATGGAATAGAAGACCTATCACCCTTGGAAATCAACGACGAAATCACTAATTACCCTTTGCAATCAACTGCTAATCACCCGTGAGTTGTCGTACAGTTGTTTCATATAGAGCGCTAACAGAATTTCCTTTGTATAATTAACTAGAGCACTCTGAGAGCGCATACCTCCGCCAAGCAAGGCAACGGTAGCAAAAAATTCAAATTGGCTCTGAAACTAGAATTGTCTTTGTATAAACTCTAAAATCTAATCACTTGTGCCTTTTGACAGTAATAACAGCTTGTGGAATTTTCTAGAAGATCCGTTCATAATTTTTTTGGGTTATACTGCTAACAAACGTTAAGACAAACATGAGTCAAACATACAAACGAACAAACCGATCTGCACCAAAATTAGATAATTTATGTCGTTTAACATTACTAATAATCCCTTCAAATTTCATAAAGATCCATTCGCTATTTTGTGAGTGATTGTGCTAACAAGCATAAAGGTGAAGGTAAAGTCAACTTGACCGTACCCCCGACTGGGAAACCCGCATGCACTGGTTTGTGCTGCAGATATAGACCAACAGTCCCCAGAGAAGTATACGGCTGCAGTCGACCACAGATGTCTAGAGCTATGGCGCCAGTGGCGGAAGACTCCGTGCAACAATATCTGCGACCCCCAACCCTCCCCATTGCTGGGAAGGTCAGTAACCCGCAGCAGTATACAGACCGGATGCTGACCGATCACACAAGCGCGCTAAGAAGATGCCCAGCTGGGAACTGGGCACGAACCAGTGACCTTGAGATTCGAAGTCAGACGCTCTAGCCTGCCGCTACTGCGGGTGTAAAATTAAAAACAGTGACAAACGAACGAACAAACGGATCATTACCAAAATTTGGCCATTTACTTTTTGTTATATACCTAACAACTCATGTTAATTTCATTAAAATCCATCAGCAACTTTTTGAGTTATGGCATTGAGAAAAATGAGGCAGACAAACAAACAAACGGATGGACATATCTTCATCAAAAGTTAATCATCTGTTCCTTCTAACATATCTAACAATCCCTGTAGATTTCTTTCAAATCGGTGCAGAACTTTTTGAGTTATCTTGGTGACAGACAGAGAGACAGACAAACACGACGAAAGCATTACCTCCTTAGCGGAGGTAAAGATGGCATACGCTTCGTTGTGTATGCAACTGTTGCTGCAGTTATATTCTATAAGAGACAATAACGGTGGCGTTGAGAAATCGCACAAGCAGCCCATCCTGCCCAAGAGCCACTATAGGCCTAGAACTGCAGCAATTAGAACGTTCTCACTCTCCCTTAGGCCATGTTAACACCTCTCTAAAATAATTCAGTAGGTCTTAAGTTAAATTCCAGCTCCGCAAACTACCAGGATAAGGGTTAAGGGCCCGGACCAGACGGTAAGGACTAACAGAAGTAACCTTACATCAGCCTTGTACGTTTACGACCAACGTCTCGACCTGCCCCGGCTGTGTGTTCGTAACCTGAGAGCATTGGTTGTCTCGTGCTCAGGGTAATTGCGCGGTGTTTCTCTTAATGTAGGGTAATAGTGGCATTGGTCAGGCTGTAGGGAAACAGTGGCACTGTTCAGGCTCCAGGGTAATAGTGGCACCGTTTAGGATGTAGGGTATTAGTGGCACTGTTCGAGGTGCAGGGTTATATTGGCACCCTTCAAGATGTAGGGTAACAGTGACCCTGTTCAGATTGTAGGGTAATAGTTGAACTGTTTACGTTGTAGGATAATAGTTGAACTGTTTAGGCTGTAGGGTAATAGTTGCAGTGTGAATGATGTAGGCTAATAATGGCCATGTTCAGGCTGTAGGGTAACTATGGCCCTGTTCAGGTTGTAGGGTAATAGCTGCACCGTTAAGGATGCGGGGTAATATTGGCACTGTTCAAGATGTAGGGTAAGAGTTCCACTGCTCAAACTCTAGGGTAACAGTGGCACTGTTCAGGGGAGTATTGGAAATGTTTCCGAGCACTGTATGTAATAGGAAAAGTATTGGATAATTTTGGTGATAATTTTTTTGCTGCAATGCAGAGAAACTGGGCCATTGTTTAGGGTATTACTGTGGTGGTTCTCTGCATCTAAGGAAACTGTGGACCTGTTCAGAGTATTTATGGTGATATTTCCAGCGATGAAGGAAATACTGGCGCTGTGTAAAGTAAATCCAACGAGTTGTCTCAGCAACTCAAGGAAATAGTAGCATTATTTGAGGGTAATTACGGTGAAGTCGTTCAGTAAAGTAGAGAAAGGGTAATATGGTTCAGTAGAATTCTAGCGATAGCACATAGCACGTAAAGATATATGTATACTACCTTGGGATTGGCCGAACATTTATTGTATGCAGGCACTCGCCTAACAGCCGCCTTATGCAGGCATTTGCCCAGCAGTCAACGTACGCAGGTAGTGGCCCAATTGAGTCACCGTACCCATGTACCGGCTCATGACCCAACGTACTGGCACTTTTATTGGCCCACCAGTAAAAATACAAAGGTGTTGGCCCAATAGCGTACAAAGATATTGGCCCAACAGAGTGTCTTATAACCGCCAGTCAGTGTACAAAGGGATTGGCCCAACTAACCCACCGTATCCATGTTTTGTTCCACAAGTCAGGGCACAAAGACATTGGCCCAACTGACCCACCGTATCCATGTATTGGCCCACAAGTCAGGGCACAAGGCATTGGGCCAGCATAGTGTCACAGGACCCAGTAATATTACAGCGCCGGTCTGAGAGATGCCACCAATTACCTCCGAACGTGCCTGTGTGGCCTGATTGTGTAGACCGGAGGGTCTTCCCAACAGCTTGAGGTATTGCAAAAGC
>LQNS02020120.1:1659602-1670523 GCA_001587735.2 Parhyale hawaiensis | reverse complement strand
ACAAACAAACGGATGGACATATCTTCACCAAAAGTTAATCATCTGTTCCTCTCAACATACCTAACAATCCCTGTAAATTTCATCTAAATCGGTTCATAACTTTTTGAGTTATCCTGGTGACAGACAAACAGGCAAACAGAGAGACAGACAGACAAACACGACGAAAACATAACCTCCTTGGCGGAGGTAAAGATTAACACTGGTCTGCATCAGTTTTGAGGTTTAGTCTTAATCAAGTGTTTCTATATGGCTTTCGCATTCTGAATTCAGAAATGTAAGCAAGTTTGCCCGATCAGCTCATGTTTTCACTCTATTTAAATGTTATAAGGACATAAATTATTGGAAATAACGTGATTTCTGCAGAGCCTGGCACGATGGCCATCGCCGATCATACGAGGACGATGGTGTGTAGACCATCGCCATCGGAAAACTACGTTGTTACGATGGAACATCGACAAAACTCCATCGGCGATCGTATCAAACAATCGGCGATGGCCATTTTCTCCATCGGCGATGGTGTTATGAGGAAGAAATGGTCTGATGAAATGACTGAACATGCTATCGGTGATGGCATACGATGGGCATCGTCATCGGTTGTACTTCTGATGCCGATGAAATAAGGCTAAAACTACAAAAAAACAGCCATAGAAGTTTGAAGCATTCATTTTTTTAATAACATTAAAACAAAGAGGGGACTACAAAGTTTATTTTGATACATACCCTAGATCTAACAATGTCAATTAATAACCTGGGCCTTACATTTCACACCATTTATCAGCTAGGAATATCATTACTAGTTTGAAAATTGCACACAGGGCAAGGTTATTAGAAATGCTGCTTTTATTCGATGTTTGTGGTCTGAGATGTTTGCATTTTTCAAAATGTGTTAATGCGATGGTCCATCGACACATCAAATATTATTACTCAAACTCTTCAACATGGGCATCCGTGGAAAATGTCTTAGATGGATCGAAGCTTTCCTGAAAAACCGAACCCAGTGTGGAATTATAAATAGTAAAGTATCCAAACGACAGCCGGTGCTCAGTGGAGTCCTATAAGGCACCATGCTTGGGCCAATGCTCTTCGTCACCATGATAAATGATATGAGGCACCAATGTAAGTTTGCCGTTCCCTCATCGTTCGCTGATGACGCACGGATATTAGGAGGGGTACAATCAATGGCAATCGCACGGAATGTGCAATTAGATCTTACCAACATCTTTCACTGGACATCGGTTAACAACATGACCTTCAACGAATCAAAATTTGAACTATTACGGAACGGAAAAGCTTCTCCCTTACTGAAGCTACTTCCTGCAAGACGAGAGATGGGAGCAAAATCGAGAAAAAGCGATTTTAAGTGATCTTGGAGTGAGAATACAAGATAATGCCTCTTTTGAAGAACACGTGGCTCGAGTTGTTACTATAGGCAAGACGTGGAGCGGATGGGTGCTTCGAATTTTCTCTTCACGAGGGGCAGACACAATGCTCACCTTATGGAAACAACTGATACTGCCAAGGATTGAATACTGTTCACCTCTTTGGATGCCAAGCAAACGGAAAAACTTAGAGCGCCTTGAGGCTATCCAGCGATCGTTTACTGCCAAAATCCGGGGCATGCAAGATTTAAACTATCACGAAAGACTTGCCCAACTTCACATGTACTACATTCAAAGGAGATTCGAGCACTTTACGATCATATAAGTTTGGAAAATTCTAGAAGGAATTATTGTCAACGTCAATGGACAAATCCAGCCCAGACACTCAGACCGTATTGGTCGCACTTGTGAAGTGCGAATTCCGATCAAAACTGGTGGTGACGCAATGGCCATAAAGTATTCTAATAGTTTCGCGGTTCGAGATAGGGAGGAGCGAGATTACCTATTCAACAAAATGCCACATCACATCCGAAATCTCACCTGAGACTGCGAAATTTAACAACTTACTGGACTCATGCTTACTGAGAGTGCCAGATAAACCTGTTGTAAGCGGCTACGTGAACTGTAAGGATAACTCGCTGTTAGTCATCCCGCTGGTCACGGACTGCTGCATCACCTCTGCGCAAGATGGGTGGCGATCAATACCTTTTGAATTACCTCCTAGTATTAAAATAAGTATCGGCATTGTACTGTCAACAGAGTGTGGCATACAGCTTTTCTAGTTCTTACAGCTTGAATTTATTTCTGTAACGCACATACTCAGATGCAACAGTGGCAAAGAATACAACATTCATTTTCTCAGAATTATGAACAGTATGTATTGCTCTTGATGCACTTTATCTGCAAACTTTTAATAATATTCATGCGGCAAAACGTCATGCAAGAGCGTTTGCATGTTTCCGTCTCGGGGGAACGAAGATTCGCTCTTACCTTCAATTAACAAACGGAGATCATGTCAACTTTCCGAGAAAAATTATAAAATATGTCAAGGAACTTTCGAGTAAAATGTTGGGGAAGAAGTCAGGTGCATATAAGCTGATGGTTGACTGGCGGGACTGCAACGCAGGTTTCTTATCATGGAATATTTCCATCGCAAAACAAGAGTAAAAACATTTTCGACAGAATTAAAAAAAGAACAAGACAGTATATTTCATACAGAAAATGGTCGAAATAATATGCTATTGCCCTGTTAACACAATTGGAAGTCTGCAAAAACTTTGCATAACATGTTAGACGTTCTCTCGGCGTAGCAGGCGTCACTCTTTAAGTCTCTACCGGTGGTATATTTCGGCAAGTACATACAGTGAATTCAGAAACCTTTTGCGTATTTTATGCATACACAAAAATGTCTTCAGGCGTGTCAATGAAACACTTTCTCATTCACTATCGTGTGAACGGATTTCGGCCTCTTAGATGTAAGCAAATGACGTCATAACCTGGATCTCCCGTCCGTGTCACAACCCAGATTTTTCTGAGGTTGTGAGCGTTGCCTCAATCGTTACCGCAACCCGTGTCGCAATCGTCGTTTGGGTGATGATTGCGACACGATGTGCAACACGCTGGGTCACCAGTGTACCACCGGCAACACAAAACTAGTGATTACAACTCACCTCTAATGCATATTCTATGTGCAACTAACATATCAAAATTAGTAATCTTATATTGAATTGGCTTAAAAGTTTTGCCGAAGAATCAGTATCTTTCAGCGAAAGAGATTGTTCACGATTAAGATTGTTTATCGCATTAAATATTGTTTATATTTGCTACTTCCGACTTTTGTGGTGCGGAGTAAGTCAACGCGTTTAAAAATCATCTTGACATACATTGGGAGAGACATCCTCCACAGCTAAGAACTCCTCCAGGAGTCACAAACTCTTAACGGCTGAGCTTCCGAGGCCAGCTTAATCCGTCTTCTTCTCTCTTCCGCTCCAACTACAGTTTGACGTCTTTAAGCTCCGCATATCAGCGGCTCTTGATCGTGCTTGCGTGCATTCATGATCGTCTCTTTGGCTGAGATGCATGCGCCCCTCTTTTTTTCTTTTCTTTTCTCTTCCCCAGCCCTCTGTATCCTACTAACACAATGGCAATAGCTCATAGAGGACCGGGGCATATGTTCCGGTGCCTTTTTGGGAATGGGCCTGTTGGTTCGTCTACTGCCGCCTAGCTAATCTAATCTACTTTTACTACACAGTCCAATTATATAAACTCCTTCCCTCATCCTAAGAACTCTTGTTTTAGATTGACTTTTATTCGATTGGGTAGAGAGCTTTTAATAAAGCAATGAAAAATAAAGAATGAAATGCAGCAGATGAGTGAATGAGCCAAACCTGATAACATTTATTTCTTTATGTAAGTAAAAAGGCAAAAGACCATTCCATACCATTTACCAGTCGTTATAAGTGATTAACTGAAATTACAGAAGAAAAAGACAGGCAACATCGGGTACAATCGCACTTTTTATATTTATTTTTTGCTTGCTTGCTCTTGACGCAGGCAGGGAGAGGGTGAGGTGGGGTGGGGCGAAGAGCTTGCAAGCAAGCAAGCAAGCAAAAAAATAAAAATAAAAAATCGGAAGCAGACGCCCGAAAGTTTGCCCATTTTTTTGCGGAAGACGAGTGGAGGGGCAATAGAGAGTTGGCCGACCGGAGACAGGAGTGGGCTTCTTCCACCTGGAGAGGAAGAAAATAATGAAGCGTTAACGGTAGTTGGAACTTGTGCAATTATACGAGCTTTCTGGCGGAGCTTTGGTGGACACACAGACTGCTGCGGTGAGTCCTTTGGGTCCTCGTTGGGTAAAGTCATCACACTGAGTGAGTCTCTGAGATTCAGCTCTTTACGAAGATCTCGTTGCCATCACAAGCAAAAAATTATATTATATATCGACGATAGTTATGTTATATTAAATAAATATTGACGTGATGCATGTATCACTTACTATAAATCAATGCACACATCTATCTAGTTTTCTGTCCATCTACTTGCCCATCTCTCTAGATAGCTGTATGTACTATAGGTATGTATAACTGTTGTACTGAATTGAGCTGTGTCAAAATGGATTAGCAAATAATAATTGTAACTTTAACAGAAGTTTTCCCGTGTTGGTGTGAGTATTGTACATTTTTTTTCTGTTTCATGCTTTCCTAAATGCAATGAGTGAAGTGACAGGCAGTATTTCAAGTAGAATGATGAGCCCATGGTTATGAGAACAGAACGATGGGAAAGAAGAGGCAATGTAACAAAAAAATTCATCGTAAAGAGTAGGTTGAGACAAGGCCAATCCTCGTTGTCGACTTGGAAACACCCAGACATCTTCTATAGCTACAAAGAGCTTAGCATATGTCTCTAATACCTGTTCACGGGGTTCAAACAATCCTTTCATGTTCTGAATTACACAAGATGAACAGAATTGTAAAGGAATAGATGTGCGGCTGCAACGGTTACATCTCTTTGGATTTATCTACCGTGTTTAATTCATGATGCCCAGCTAGGTTGTGCTGGTTTGTATTTAGTTGAGTTATAGGTTATGGTCGATTGTGTTGGTTGCCTTAGGTTATGATTGATTGCGCTGTGTAGAGGATGTTTGATTGTGTTATTTGTGTTTGTCTGAACTATTCGTGTTGGGTTGAGTTGGTTTGTATTTGGTTGTGTTGGATTGTATGTAGTAGAGCTAGGTAAACATTTGATCGTGGACATTTTTTGAGTGTTTATGATTTTTTGTACGTGCTTTACTAATATCCATATGGTCATGCTGAGTTAGATATGGCTGTTATAGTTTTTAATTGTGTTTAGCTCTGTTAGATTGAGGTGCTTGTGCTGGTCTGTGATTGGATGTGCTGATTTGCGTTTCCATGCGATTGGTTGTTGGTCATTTGTGATTGGCGTACGTATATCTGTTTGAGCATAGCTAAATGAGGAGCGGTATTTATTCCTGTTATTTATTTAGTTTGCCTGTGTTTTCCCCACTGCGACATTTTGTTTCTGTTTGACTGAGTGTGGTAATCCACTATATAATAAAACACAGTTGTTGATTGCTTGCTTACTCCAATGTCGGTCCGTCTTTTCGTCACGCTGTTAAAGATTGAGATAGGAAAAAATTCATCAACTGAAAAGCAAGTCAAGATGCCATAGAGTTGCAGCCCTTGGGGTAACTGTGACAAATACAGCTTCTGAAATATATGATTAATATCAAAAGTGGAAATACTCCAGTTTTCGAAACTTGCTCCGCCTTGCAAACTAGCTCGGTACTTTTCCATATGACGATAATGCTTTTTCTTCTGAGCATGGTAGATGAAAGGCGGTATCTTTGACAAAGTTTTAGATCCTGGCGGGCATCGGCTATATTATCACAAAGTCTATCCTTTAGCTAAACTTCTGAGAAGCAGTTAGAGAAGCTCGGTCTCTCTCCTCTGTCATGGAGTTTTCGGTCCTTTCGTGCATAATCCATTCGGCTTATGCTTTTATTAGCTGAACTAGAGTGCCCGCACTGTCAAATATGACAGCAAGAGTTTGTGATGATCCGCCTTCATTGATCATAATTTTCCTATTAATGCTAGGGCTGAGCATCGAGAAGCATTCCTTCCGTTATAAGCTGAAAAAGCAATGTTTTTTGCCCACAGTCGCCATTGTCTTCTAATAAATACTGAGCTCTGTATCTTGGATACTGACGCTGTCTTATAGCTCTGAAGTTTTTCCTCAAGTGAATTGTTCTGTTGAAAGAAGAACCCAAATTGGAGAAAATTATTTGGTGCCAAGCAATCCTCGTGCTCTTTTCTCGCCTTCTGACCGCTGAAGAATATTTTGACACCTGCTTTGAAGATCATGCAGCCAATAAGAGCATTGGCTTAAACTTAAGGCAGCCGAAGTTTGGATAAAAAAACAACAGTAGAGAGTACGAAGCACGATGCAACAGAGTGCTTATAGAGAAGCTGTATGTGTCTGTATTGAGTGAACTTCAACGTAGGGAAAGAAAGAACTGCATTAAGATATACGTTTGCCATCTGCAACCCGTCCTATTTTCTTCCTATCAGTTTTCAGTGACGCGAACAAAAATATGTTTGGATGGATGGAAAAAGTGATAAAAATGAGGTTTTATAATCGCGCTAAGAAAAGCTCAAAAAAGCTTAATTATTTCGATGCCAAGAACTGTTTCAAGCAATAAGTACATTGAGATAATAAAGGAATAAGGATCCCACTTTCGTCATCTTCAATCTGCTCATCGATCTCCAGGAAAAGGCAATCGAATTACAAACTCTACAACCTGGCCTGTTTTTCGCCTATCTATGTCTTTCACAGCGTGACCCGAAATTTACAAATATATTAACATATAAACAAATGAGCACACGACGGTGTTAATTATATTAGTGTTGATAAGGTGTTGATGATATCGTAGTAGTTGAATCTTCACGCTGAGCAGACGCCTTTTTATATTGAATTTACATCGCAGCCAAATTTTGACGCTTGAGGTTCAACAATCAGTTGGTATCCACAATACGGTGAACCCTGGGCATTTTCAGTGAATTATTTTGACTGAACTATTAATTTCTTAGTGCAGCTGAACGTTTGCCCAATTCCAACTGATATCGCGCTTTATCTTGGGGGGGGGGGGAGAGGATTATTTTGCTCTCGCAAAACTCATGGCTGTGCAACTTGCGTTTCACTAATGGAAGATCAGGCCTGCAGGGATGAGGCCTATAATACAGCAAAACCTATACTGGGAACCGGAACAATAAAAGCTCAATCACAAAATTTTTGCCGTCATTTTTGACGGCTGGGCCCTATATAGTTACTTTATGTCTGTCAGTAGTAGGGCTCGAACATTTTTATGCTCCGTGTTTTGTTTCCTTGTACTTTTGTATTCGTGGCCGGTCCTTTGTGTGCCTTAATGCTTGTTTATAGAGCTTTCGCTCTGTGTTAGTACGTGCTAATGTATTTTCACTTTTAGTAGATTTATATGGAACTAAAAAAAAATCACAGTAGCGTTAACATAAATATAAGCTAGACTGTCACTATGGTAGTGCAAAAATCATCTCTTATTCCACCCAACAGGAGAGCTTCATTTCCGCTCATGACATCACTTCGGTTAATGACAAGTGGGGGCATTGATTGGATGTACATCCCACGCTGATCGATCACGTGATCAATGCAAGCGCTGCTATTGGTTCGTGATGACTTCATTGCTCATGACGTCACATTCGCCACACCTGATTGACAAGACTGCTTTAGAAGCACTTACTTCAAGGTTTGTTTGTACACAGTCAAACTAATTTTTTGTTAGCTTAGGGCCTGAATGTTTTATAAAGTCTTTAAAACCATTAAGAAATAAAAACCTTCACTTAATGGGGAGCCTCATTTGCTAGTAATGATTAGCAAAACACTACTAACACTGTACTTAAATATCGATATATGTATAAGACTTCACTTTGGCCAGGAAGAGCTGCAACTTATAGTTTGAAAACAGCTTTTGCCCAAAATATGACTGAGCCTGGCTGCACCTCTTCATCTTTTATGCCAAGGTTTTTTTTTTCTTCTTTCTTTCTCACAAACAGAATTAATTTACATCGACGGCAGCCAGAGCTGCTCTGGGAGGAGCGTTGGAACGACGACGCCCCCCGTAATAGAATTGTTATCACTGAACGTTAGTGATGGGATTGGAAAATGAAGCTGCAGAGAATCATTCTACTAATAGGCAGCTTCGCAACCGCAAGTATGGATCCTGGGGTTGTGGGGTGCAGGGCTGGGAGGTTCATTCCGTGATTGAAACTAGTCCGCAATCGAAAATTTGGCCAGCCGATACATAACGCAGGAAAAAATTATAATGATATCGCGTCAATAGTTTCCATCCCGAATTGAAAACGAAATGCAAAAAAAAAAGAATATGTGGGATTGCAGTCGCGGAGGAGCAATCAATTCAACATTGAATAAGAATTTACCGATCGCGGAATTGTAATCCGCGACCGAAGATACTCATTACATGAATAACTTGCGCCCTCACGATTACAATCACGGGTTTTTCGTCATTCATGTTCGATTACGGAACTGAAAATATTAACTTCATAAAAATCTTTTCTTAACGCGGTTCAGGAGCGCCGAATTTTCGATTGAGAAACAATTTCCATCGCGGAATTAAACGTATGTAGTGATGAGTTAATGGATACCGTTGCATGTTTTGCGTTTGTTTTTGAAGGCAGGGTGCTACAGGAATAATATTAAGAGAGCTGTTTATCCATAATTGATATACTAAAGTGTTAGCCGTCACTTCGGCTGACGTAAGGAGAGTAAGTAAAACCGAAGGTGCCTACCGTGTAGCTTTACGAAATTTAAACGGAAACAGTAAAAAAAAATCACAATACATTTGACTGCCGTGTGCACCCCCCTTCAAGCTCCACAAGCATTGCCACATTAACCCTATCTATATCAGGCAGGGCTACTTTGCCACAAAAAATTTTTGTACCCTAAGAACACAATAGGACAAACAAACCTTGTATCAATATAACACAGCTTTGTACGCTGAGAAACGCGTTGTCCCCAAACCAGCACGTCTACTCGTGCAGTGTCAGAAATACCCGGCTCGGCGTGTTACAGCACTACAAATATAGCAGTTTTCCAGCCGCTCGAGAAGGCCACGGCAGGTGTTATACTCATCGTCACCCAAGAATGAGAGCTGGCTTTAAGCTTATACTTTTTCGGCGTAGAAATTTAATGACGGTTACCCTATTTGTATCAGTCAGAGGCTTTTTGCCCCGTAGGAATGCAATAAGACAGAGAACCCATGTAATAAAATAACCCATCAGCGTACGAAAGGTTAGGTAAGGTCGGGAACAACTGCAGATGAGTGGAGGTCTCAGGTAAGCAGCCAGGTGGCGTGGTGTATATCTGCTGCATCGTCCATTGCCGCATCGATTAGCGGTCTGCTGTGTTTACCTCCTTCTGTTGTGTCAACATGACACGTATTCCTGATACTGAGGCTCTCGTGCGCCAGCATGACACGTATTCTAGATAAAAAGGCATCCGTGTGTCAACATGACACATTTTCTAAATACTGACGCTCCCGTTTGTTAATACGACACGCAATCAAGATACAGATACTACCGTATGTCAATATGACACATATTCTTAAAGTAGAATCTCCTGTGCATCAATTAATATCAGAAAATTTTCTGTCATGATCGGGTGAAAAATATCTATAATTATACAGTTATACAAAATATACAAGCATAGGATACTCTTGGTCTGTCCGTCTGTCTGTCACTCCGAAGGCGCTACCTCTTTCCATTTCTACCAAATTTGTTCAATGAGATATCTCAAAGTTTCTGCTGTAGCTAGGCATTGCAACCATATCTAAAAATTCTGGGTTAAGGAAAGAAAGAAATACAAGAGTCCTCGCTAAGATCCACAGCCTGCAACATAACATACTCGACAACACTCCAACTGGCACTGGGCCCGAACAGATTGTGTCCGTGGGAGGAGGACACACTCTGCAAACTGTCTCTAAGGGCGAGTGACCCGCAAATAAATAACTAATCCAATCGAAACCTTATTATCTAATCTATACAACTCTAAGGGCGAGTGACCCGCAAATAAATAACTAATCCAATCGAAACCTTATTATCTAATCTATACAACTCTAAGGGCGAGTGACCCGCAAATAAAAAACTAATCCAATCGAAACCTTATTATCTAATCTATACAACTCTAAGGGCGAGTGACCAACAAATAAAACACTAATTCAGTCGAAACCTTATTATCTAATCTATACAACTCTAAGGGCGAGTGACCAACAAATAAAACACTAATTCAGTCGAAACCTCATTATCTAATCTATACTACTCTAGAAGTATAGTTCATCCGTAAATTGAGAGAATTTTGTCAACAAAGGGCTTATCTTATTGTGTTGTAGCTACAGTAACAACTAGTAGCTTTCAAACGAGAGCTTACAACATCTATCAACATCAAAAGTATGACGCTTGTAGTGGTCACAGCATACGTCATTCTTCAATAATATCCCGCGGCGCAATATCTACAGAGGCAGCCAATTAAAGGTTCACGCTGTATCAAAGCCGCCTGAACAACCGAACCCTAGCACGTCTGTAACACGCAATAACTGTCGGTATTGTAGCTATGTAGAGCCGTCGCTATCAGTAAGCCCAATGATGTCTAAACTTCTCTTCATCATGAAAGTTTTTAACCCCATGAGGAAAGAGCGCACTTCATATACGACGAAAGGACAATTCAAACGGTGTTGTTCTTATGCGAGAAGTTAACGGACGTTTCCTATGATCCCTTTTTGGCTCAATTTTACCTTCACTGTAGAGCATCTTGGTAGTATATCATCTAATATATATCATATAGTATGTTCCTCTGTGGATGTTCCTCTGTGGAGGGGCGAGTGTACGTATGGGTTAAACCACCCAACCCTTTGGCTGCAGGTGCGAAGGATATCCGAGTGCCAGTTAATACTCACCGAAGCCTTCTCGAATTTTGCG
>LQNS02020120.1:1586721-1597537 GCA_001587735.2 Parhyale hawaiensis | reverse complement strand
ACAAGCGTATTAATATATAGATATATATTTATATGTTCGGTGTCACGCTCTTAACGAAATAGATAGGCGGAGTTTAGCCCAGGCTGGAGGCTCTTGTTGTCCTCTCAAGCTCCATTGAAAGTGATAGGCAGAAAATAGGCCGGGTTGCAGAAGATGGCAAACGTATCTTAAGCAGGGACAGTTGAAATTCCAACAGAGAAGACATCGCAGGCTTAGTCTGATTTGGGCGAGTATTAGCTTCTCCATACATCGAATCTACGGCAAAGTATAGGGCGACTTTATGTTCGAATGCACTTCTTGCATTGCCCAAGTTGAAATCGTAGCACTGAAAATAATCTGAAACTTCCGTTGGCACTCTCATGCTTACATAAGTTTTCCCGTGCAGTAGACAATTATTTCTTCTAGCTTACTGTTTTCTTCTGACGAAGCAGTTTTCTCTTCATAGGTCAAAATTTGAACACCTCAAATGAAACAGATATTTTAGGTGGAAACACGGTATCAACGGTATCTTTGCTACGGAACGAACACATTGTATATAAGCTGCTATTTTGTTTAAGTTTGTTGAATCTATTAGAACCTCCTTGGTTGAAGCGTTATACTCAAGATGTTACTTCAGCCTGTCTATATAGAAGACCTAAGGATGACAGCAGGACAAAGGATCAATGAAGAAAAAGAATATTAAGAAGCAAATAAGAGAAGAGGAGATTCCGCTCCGGCCTAGAGGCATTGGGCAAACGTATAGGTTATTGCGGGAATTTTTCACGCACGGGTCCACTAGTTCAGATAATAAAGGGATAAGGATTTCACTTTAACTTTCTTCTGCCGCCTCGTCATCGATCTTCATAGAAAAGAAACTTGATTGCAAAATCTGCATCATGGCGGAATTCAGACGGTAACGGCAGACAGATACAGCTTCTACCGCGCTGACACAGAACAGCTCAGGTGCATAAAAATAATTATTAGAAAAACCTTGCCCTGTTGCATCCAATTGATGATCAAATAAACCGTTGAAAATGGAAATGTTAAACAAATGCAAGTCTAAATAATGTTATCTTCAGACGATGCGAAACATAGGATAGCGAAGCCGTGTAAATATAGAAGAGAAGCAATGAGAAAAGTACCTCCTAACAGCGAGATTGCTATATTTGCTTATGCTGTCTTTATATCTCTATCATGATATACAGGGGCGAAAATTTTACTGGTAAGATATCTGCGAGATCCACCAGTAATATCGTGTCTAGATAAGCTGTGCATGTACAAGGTGACTTAGGGTGCGGGCACGCCTACGTAAAAGTTGCATTGCCACGCAATTCTGTATCTGATTGGACATTGCTATACCACTAAAAAGAAGATCTAAGGTATGAGTCGTTTCTGGCAGTTTGTACGTTGTAACAAGTAGCAAAGGCCAAGCTTTGGGACTATGTACCTACTACTTTTGAACTAGTTTAGAGTTGCAATGACGCATAGGTTTTGCGTGACTTTCAATTTGGAACACGGGAGCTCTTCACGTTCCTGGAACGGTTGTTTCTGTGCGCCTGATAACGGTTGAATTTATTAAGACACATCGATTGCAAAACATACGTACAGTTGTGAATTGAAACTCAGAAGTAATTCAGAGATAGAGTCTAAAGTGAGCACGTGACCCTGGCTGTAGTGGAATAGCTGCCGCGGCTTGCAGTTTAAGCAGTTATTGAATATAATATTAGATAAGTCGAAGCTGCATACACAGCAGCGCAAGGGGAAGGATAGGGAGCAATGTTGCCATGTTTCGACTTTCGCACTTGAGGTTTGAGGCAGTTCGCTAGGATTAAGGAACAGGCGCTATTTATCGGTAGGATAGGTTGAGAAACGGCATTAGGTGAACTAAAGTGAGTCAAAATGGCGTAAGGTTAGATTGTTTCATTATAAAAAGTGAGGACATTAACTAACCGACCGTGGAGTTTCCATGGGTCCCGCTAGTAATAAAAATAATAATAATAATAAATTAATGAACGCACTTGCTAATTTTGTAGGAAAACACCTGCTGTGGTCTAACAGAAACAATCTTCATTCCAACTGCAAGTTGATATACATATGTATTACGGATTTATTGTGAAATAATAAAGTACATTTATTTCATTAATTTTACCGCATCCAATTCACAAGTACTTATCAAATGTGTAAAATGCAAACACCGTTTTATAATTGTAACACCACTTTGTAATTATAACACCGCATATACTATGATTATTTCCGCCTACAAGGTTTTGTTTTTGTCGAGTATGTTTGTTTGTCTCTCCGTATGTTTGTCTCTCTATCTGTCACCAAGATAACTCAATAGCTATGGACAGATTTTTACGAATTTTAGAGGGATTGTTACGTATGTTTGGAGGAACAAATAATTAACTTCTGTGAAGATCGCTTCAAGCGTTTGCTTGTTTGATTGTTTGTTTGTTTGCATGGCTCCTTTTTCTCGGTAGCATAACTCATAAATTTATGACACGGGTTTTATTAATTGTACAGAGTTGTTACGGTTATTACTAGGAATAAATGACCAAATTTTATTGTTGATTTGTTTGTCTGGTTATTCGTTTGTATTTCATTCTCTTTCTATGTTTTTTTTTCAAGTTTGTCAGTACTGCAACTCAAAAAGTGATCAATGGATCTTCATGAAATTTGTAAAAAAAAGAATTGCTAAATATCTTAAAAGACGCAAATGCATATTTTGGTGATGATGGGTTTGCTCGTTTGTGCGTCTGCTAATTATTCTCAAATAGTTGGTCAGATGTATAACTCTAAAAGTTATGGATGGATCTTCATGATATTAGCAGGAATTATTAAAAATGCTTAAAGGCACCAAGGACCAAGTTTGGTGATGATCAGACCGTCCGTTTGTGTATTTGACTATTGTTAGTCTAAACGTTTGTCAGAGCATAACTCAAAAAATTACGGACGAATCTTCAAGAAAATTACAGAAGCTGTGATTGCGGTCAAGAGGCACAAATGACCAACTTATGCTGATGATAAAGAAGAAATAATCCCAATTTCAGAATGCTACATCATGCTTCACCTGGTAGATCCCTTTGTTTTATCCCTGCTGATACAACTTCGCCGCAGCCTCCAGGTCCTTGAATACTGTAACACCGTTCAGAAGTGAGAGCGTATCCTAATCAAAGTTACTGCAGTAAATACGTCCTCGCAACTGCTACACGAGTTCTAAGCGGAAACAATGTTCTCTGATATGAGAGAACTTTGTTTGGTAGCTTGGCATTGTCACATGTGCCGTAAATACTCAGTTGTTGCAGCATCCAATAAATGGCACAAAATAGAACGAAATTCCCAGGGATTCTGCCATTGTTTGCAATGCGACACGTTTGAATGAGAAGCCCCTCCTGGACTTCGGCATCGCTCTGTCAAGTCCGTGTTTTTCATTATCAGTTTCCAGCGAAGCTGAGTCTCTGAGAGAAGGCCATTGTTTATGTTTGTTTGTGGTAACAGCGCGTGCTATGACTTACTGTTGGCTTGTACCAATGTGGCCCTGTGTGTACCATTTGGGTCAAATGGTCCAATGAAGTAGTGTTATGATTGCTGCACTAGCCAACAGCGTATTTCTGCGCAATCTCCAGCAGCGTATTGCTCCTCACTCTACAGACCGTAGGACTAACAATGTCCACTGCAATAGCTCCACTCTGTCCACCTCTGCATGGCGTCCTGTTAAACCAGTTCCGTTGTGTCGGACTGTATTTTCTCGCGCATTTCACGTGTCAGGAGTGCCAACTAGAATGCGTCACGGCTGTTCTGTGACGAGATTGCTAATTCCGTCTCTTGACACGCCCGTGAATTAATCTTATTCATACGTTCAATTTTGTAACGTATGCTCTTATTTGAAACAAATACATACATATTTACATCAATTTTTCCAAAAATAACACTGTTGTACAAACTTATATCAAAGATTAATGGTTCTTTTTATACCCACAGAGACCGACTTTGAATTTCATAAACCTGATGATGGGCACAGTATTAGACCGAAACGTTGAGCTGAATTTTGATATGCTGAACTATGTTATAGCAGAATTTTATTGTTGTATCACAAAACTGACTAATAACTGTTATAACTTTTGGAAGTGAAGGAGATATAGAAAGAAAATAAATAACATTGTTGCATTGCGCTATGTTTTTATTATCACACTCCTTAACTTTCTATGATAATTACCCTCATCAAGGTTATGTTTCTAACGCAGTATGTACGTTTCTTTGTCTGTCACCAAAATAACTGAAAAGTAATGGACGGATTTTTACGAAATTCTTGCAGGGACTGTTAGTTATGTATCTTAGGAGGAACAGATGATTAACGTTTAGTGAAAATCAATTCAGCAGTTTGTTTGTTCGTATGTTTATCTACTTGTTTCCTCTTGGTAACATAATTTAAACAGTTACTGACCGTTCCTCATGAAATTGCTAAGAGTTGTTAAAAATGTTACTAGGCGCAAGTGACTAAAATTTTCTGATCTGTTCGTCCGTTTCCGCTTGTCTCTCTTTGTTATTAAAATTGCCATAGCATGAGCCAAAAACATATGAACGTCGCTTCGTGAAATTTTCAGTAGCTGCTTGTTAGAAATGTTAACAGATACAAATGATCAACTTTTGGTGACAATTCTTCGGTCCGTTTATGCGTTTGACAGTACCTATGTTCGTCTTATTGTTTGTCGGGACGTGCTCAAACAGTTATTAACTGATATCCAAAAAATCCCAGAAACTGTTAAAATGATAAACGGAACAAATGATCAAACTTTCATCATGATCAGAAAGAAACCCTCGTTTCAAGATCAACTTGAATTTTTCGTAACCATTCTCTCACTTGGCGGAAGTATGCGCTCTCAGCGTGCTCTTTTAGTAATAAATGTTTTTAAAATGTTCCAAAATCATGACTGACGTAGCGTCCTCTACCTGACTCTCACATTAAATAAACTCTTCACTGTGCGGTTCAAATAAAAAGTCTTTAGTACTTTCAAACTTCAGTATATGATCATAAAACGATTACGCCGCACTTTATATTTATTGTACGCTCATCTTATGAACGAATGTGAAGCTCGCACGTTCTGCCGATTCACAGTAAAAGTTGATTACTACGATACTCCCGGAAAGTACTTAATTATGCACTAAATAGAAGTCGGCTAAACTTAAAATTTAACGTTTCGGGATAAAAAATCCCATCATCAGAAAAAAATAAGAAACTGACCTACAACCTATAAATAAAAATTTATTTATATTTTAATCAATGGGGGGAGCATGCATGTTGTCGGGGGAGGTCTAAAACGCGAATGAACAGAGCTGCGTTGAGGAGATGGATGTCAGCTCTTGTACAGTCGGCAGTTTTGAGACTAAGTGTGGACAGTATGAAGCTGTACAGCCGAAGTCATAATCTTGAGGCTGGGTTTGGTTTTGTGGATGTGGAGGGATTCTAATGTTGTGAGCTCGATGGGATTGAAAGAGTCTATGATGAAAAAGTCATTCCTGCTAATGGAATGGTTGTTTTGCTCAGCGTGTAGGCGGGAGGCTGAATGTGAGGTTTCGCAAGAGGCTAACTGGAACGACTGGATACACCTACATGTTAGTCAATACGGGCTTTGAAGTGTTGTCCAGTGCTACCTATGAATGAGGTACTGCAGGCCTGGCATTGGTAGCGGTAAATAACACTGGACAAAAGTGGTGTGGGAGATTTGCCTTTAAATTTGAAGTAGGACCCTATGGTAAATGTGTTCTTGTATGAAAATTTGAAGTTGATATGTGGGAGGCTTCAGAGAGGATAGTTTTCAAAGTTTTTACTGCACTAACAGAAGCTTTGTTGTAGAACGGAAGCGAGTGAAAGAAGTCCAATTTACTGACCAAAGGTTTGCTAATGCCAGGATCGAACAGTTTCTCTAGGAACAATTATTGGCAGTAGTGGTCCAGAAAATGGCGCGGATAACCGTTATTTATGAAGAATGTTCGGAGAAAGTCAACATTTGAAAAGGCAAGATAGGAGGAAGACAAATAGTATGCTTGAAATAGTAGACTTCTTATTACATTGATTTTGAATTGACCGTTGAAGTGATAGAAAAAAACTTGTCCCGAGGCCTGAGAACGTGGGTTTTCTGTAATTTCCAGTGGTCAATGTTGAATCTTGGTTAGTTATTGAAGCAACGAGAAAAGCTAAAGAATTATCTGATTGATTTTCGACGGTGAATTTGATATTTGGATGTTTGCTATTCAAATAATGCAGAAAAAATCAGAATCTGCTTGATTGTTGAATATGAGGAAAGTGTAATCTACATAACGATTATAGTGGATCGGTTTGAAGGCACGTGGGCAGTCGTTGAGCCACCTTCCTCATATTCAACAATCAAACAGATTCTGATCTTTTTCTGCAATATTTAAATAGCAAATATCCAAATATCAAATTCATCGCCGAAAACCAATCAAATAATTCTTTAGCTTGCTCTCGATGTTTCAGTAACTAACCAAGACTCAACATTGACCCCTGGAATTTACAGAAAACTCACATTCTCAGGCCTCGGGACAAGTTTTTTCAGTCACTGCTACGATCAATTCCAAATCAATGCAATGAATCTCTACTATTCCGATCATACCATTTGCCTTTCACCTACCTTGCATTTTCAAACGAAGTTGACTTTCTCCGAGCATTTTTCAAAAATAACGGTTATCCGCACAATTTTCTGGACCACTAATGCCAATTGTTCCTAGACAAACTGTTCGACCACGGCATTAGCAAACCCTCGGTCAGTAAATTGGACTTTTTTCACTCGCTTCCGTACTACAACAGAGCATCTGTTAGTGCATTAAACACTTTGAAAACTTTCCTCTCTGATACCTACCCACATATCAACTTTAAATTTTCATACAAACACTCATGTACCATAGGGTCCTACTTGAAATTTGAAGCCAAACCCCCACATCATCCAGTGTTATTTACCGTTACCAATGCCAGGCCTGCAGTGCCTCATACATAGGTAGCACTGGGCAACACTTCAAAGCCCTTATTGACCAACATTTAGGTGCATCCAGTCATACAGGTTTACCACTTGGGAAACCCTCACATTCACGCTGAGCAAAACAAACATCCCATCAGTACAATTACTTCTCTATCATAGACTCTTCCAATCCCATCGAGTTCACAACATAAGAGCCCCTCCATGTCCACAGAAACAAACCCAGCCTCAAAATTATGACTTCGGTTGTACAGCTTCATACTGTTCACACTTAGCCTCAAATCTACAGACTGTGCATTTGCTGATATCCAGCTCCTCCACGCAGTTAGGTTCATTTGTGTTTTAGACCTCTCCCCGACAACATCCACGCTCCCCCCATTGATCAGCATATGAAGAAATTTTTATACTAGGTTGGGATTTTGCATCCGAAACGTTACGTTTCAAGTTTAGTCGACTTCTATTTAGTACTTTATTTTTTATTAGTATAGTACTTAACTATGTTGAACGGCGCGGGGGCTAAAAGTTCGTTCATAAGTTAAACGTGCGATTGCATTCTGTGGCCATGACATAAGGGTTTCAAAAGTTGCTCTTAGGCTCCTATGCAAAGTGTTGCTCATGAATAATTGATACTGAGGCTCACTTTTCGAGTGCTCATCCTACCTGTAGCCAGTACACTGCTGTTTTATGAATTGATTATGACTCGTTCATTATCAAGAAATCAGACGTTCGATCCCAGCCTCGAAGGAAAAAGTCCTGATGCTCGGAAATTTTCAGCGTCAGCGATTCTTTCAGTCATAATCACTGGGAGGGGAGAGGGACACAGACCTTTGGGTCGTGGGGGCGCAGTTGTCGGTCGCGTTTTCTGTAGCTGAGACGCGAAATTAAGCCCTTGCATTCCGTGGTTAGCTGCAGCCTTGCATTTCTTTGGGAGATCCTGGTTAGGCACTTACAGTATCTGCAGCTCAAATCAATGTATGTGAGTGGCAGTTGGAGTGTTCGGTAAAAAAGAATATGCTCACTCATTATCCAGGTGTTCAAACTGTTCATTCTCTCTGTAGCCATTACAATGGCTGATAAATTTATTTTTATTGCTTGCTGTCATCTAAATTACAACCATTACGTACTGCTCATCATACACTACAATTCATGCATTGCGTTACTCGAACGTAGCACAATGCTAGTAATACGTTTACTACTTACACATCTATCATATACTGCCTTGCTGCATAAACGATCATCATACCCTACTACTTGTACATTTTGCTGCTCAAATATTCATCATACATTTCCACTCATGTATTTCCCTGCTCGAACTTTCATTATCCATTGCCACGCTCGAACGTTCATTATACATTTCCACTCATGCATTTCGCTGCTCGAACTTTCATTATCCGGTGCCACTGCTCGAACGTTCATTATACATTTCCACTCATGCATTTCGCTGCTCGAACTTTCATTATCCATTGCCACGCTCGAACGTTCATTATACATTTCCACTCATGCATTTCGCTGCTCGAACTTTCATTATCCATTGCCACGCTCGAACGTTCATTATGCATTTTCACTCATGCATTTCGCTGCTCGAACTTTCATTATCCATTGCCACTGCTCGAACGTTTACTCGACTTTGCAGCTCGAGGCGCACCTCTTCAATTCGGCGTTCGAACGCTTACCATTAACGAACCCTTAATTTTGTTAAAAGGAGGCGAGTAAGGCAACCTTTGGACGTAATTTAAGGAGCTTCCCTGGCCTTTTGTTTGAAGTAATCAAGACGGCGGCGAGGGGAGCAATTTTATTCCGATCCCTGAGGCGGAAGGTCGAAAGACTTGCCGACCTCAGCATCTTGTTTAGCAGTTTGCTCCCTTCGGCCGAGTAAGTAAATTCTTTTTTGTAAATTTATTATTAAACTAATATTTGACTCAACATTTTCTTCGCTAAATCAGAGACTTTCCTAATGCAGTAACTTCTCTTGCAGATGCGTATCTCATCGGCTTGTTAAATGCTGTCGGGCAATTAGGGTTAAGAAATTGATGTTAAACTTCGCATTCTCTTGGCTTAATCAGAGATTGTCGGACTCAGTAAGTTGGTTATCGAGTTTAGAGAATTTAATCTTCAATGTATGTTAAACTTAACTTTTTTGAGGCGGAATTAGATACTTGACTCACTAATGAACTTCCGAGGCAGATAAGTATCTCATCAATTCTTATATTTTTTAAATTTATTACTAAACTAGTTTTGGCCTAAGAATTTCCTACTTTACTAAAAAAATATTGTCTAACTCAGTATGATGTTAGGAGGCGGGTGTTTCTAGAGCAGGTGAATATTGATAGCCCTTTTTAATGAAGTGAAGCGCTGCTGTATCGGCGACAGTGTATGTCTCTACTCGTGTGTCCGCAGTCCCCGGCAATATGTCTGCTCGTGGCTCCAGGTTTAGTGCTGCACAGTTTGTTACCGCGAGTAGAAGTACACTTAGATGTGCCCAGGCTGCAAGAAGTACTATTCAGGGGAACCAATAATTGAAGACCTAGTATAACTTTGATTAAAGTGCACACAGACCTTATGTGGTTAAACAGGTAAGCCGTATTAATAAGAAATGTACTTCATCATTATACAAAATTAAATTAATACGATTTCCCACAGGTAATAAAGACGACAAAGATTTAAAGAGACAGACAGAATTATGGTTTGTTAACAATTCTTTCTCCAAACTTAACCATAAATTTATTCCTACAGATTCAACGGAATAAAATGAGAGGTTAACATGACAGGATAAATTATTGGAAGACAGAAATTCTGACGACTGTACTCGGGTGGTAGGAGGTCTATGTAAGGCTGGTCGTGGAATCATAACGGCATTCGCTACCCAGCAGTTCTACGGACAGCATGTGCGTGTTCCAACATTTGTAAGCCCCGAAGTTCCTCAGAGTGCAGAAATGCACTGGGCAGTTTTTCAGTTCACAACATAAAAGCTTATCAGAGAATAACCCACAAGAAAAATTTAGATTATCTTTAAATTAAGTTCTATAAATGGCTCTACATTCCCTTTGAGCTGGCTTTGAAGGTTAGTTTACCCCGCATTTGCCCTGTAATCTCTCTGTTACTTCAATTATAAATGGAATATATAAAATATATATACATGAAAAGCTTGTTCTTTTATTTTCAAACAGAATATGGTTTCTATATTTTTTGTTAGCTTTTAATGTCTAATGATAGCCTTAGGTGAACTTCCATTTTTTTTAAATTAAGACAATCAAAAAATTTTTAGTTGTAGTGACCGGCTTTAGGATCATGGGGGGGGGAGTCATTGCCGATCGGGTCTTCCGTCAAAATGAGGCCAAAGTCCAGACAATCTGTGGTTGACTGAACCCGTACACTCATTTAAGCCCTAGAGGAGATTGATCTGCAGCACAAACCAGTGCATGCCAGATTTCTAGTTGGGGTGTGGTCAGGATGACTTTGCCTTGAATCGGGAAATTATAGGCCAACAGCTGATGGCTACTAGAGACAGCACCGGAAGTTTGGCGTAGCAACTTTTGATTGGTCCAAAACTTAGTTTCAACGTAGTCCATTGCAGAATATACTATCTTTAGCATAATACCCATGTGTCCCGATTCACTCTTACTAATTTTTTTTTTTGGGGGGGGGGGTAGGGCATCTGAACGTAATTCAACCAAACCCCTTTTTTTAGAGCATGTAGCTCGATGGAGAGTTACCAATTTGATTTTTTTAAGGGTCTGACCATCGTTCCACCTAACGCAATGTTCATTTCCCCGCTTTTCCCCAACATGGCCGGTATACCTCATTGCAGTTGTTACCACTTCCCCCCCCCCCCCCCCCCCCCCCCC
>LQNS02020120.1:1551616-1574660 GCA_001587735.2 Parhyale hawaiensis | reverse complement strand
CTAATAAGATAGGAGAAAATTCAGATTTCAAAAGGCGAAAAAAAAGTTGGGTACCTTGGAATCTTTTTCTTCAGTATTAGATAGGGGAAAAATGAGGAAGCCCAAAAGACGGCGGGGGCTTTGGTAAATCAATAAATGCCTCATAGTAGTTAATGTCCGTTAAACACAGTAAGTGATAACTTACAGAACAAGTTAAGTTTCGGAAATTTTAACTTCGCATTAACTTAAGGTCTTTGATCATATTTCCATTTTTACTGAGAAATTTTACCTAAATGCCAAGCCAAAGTATATTTAAAAAAAGCAGAACTTTAAATTAGCAAGTTCGTCCAAGCTAATAAAAATTTCCCCTACTTTAAAACTTTTGCCCTAAAATGCCCCTCAGGCCGCACTCCATTTATGGACTTCTGGGGTAAAACTTTCAACAAGTGTTACCCTAGAAAGTTGGAACGAGGCGCTTCTTGGTCTGTAATATGCAATTAATTTGCAGAGACTTCGCACCAGGGGCACCTGTTTTAGGGACACAAATAATAGATTCAGGGTAACAGTTTACCGCTACTGAAGTAAATGATTCAGCTATATTATTACTAGTGATACATCGAGATACCGTGAGCAGAAATCCTTTTTGCTACTGATGGTATCTCTTACTACCGTTACCAAAATACTTTCACGGGTGACTAGCTCTTCACATACCATGACATGCAGCCCTCTAGCTGCACTTCATACATCTAGTTGCCATTACCAAATACTTTTTCACGTCTGACAGTAACCCAAACTACCTTAAATATCATGATAAGAAAGTCTTTCGCTAGCGACGGTGGTACCAGATGCAAAATAATTTTTTTTAATCTAAGCTCGTTTTTTCCTTTCGCGTCTTTCCTGGTAAATATTTCCCATAAGTCTCGGTGGCCAATCCAAAAATGTTGCCGACGCTCGTTTATTTGTTGAGTTGAAATTAAAATACCTACGAGTTATTTCTACCACTAAAAAGTGCGCCTATTTTATATGAATGCTTGGATGATGATAACCAAGAAAAATCGATGAGTCTTGCTTTCATTGGTCAAATAAATATTGATTAGAGATAAGCTCGACTGCGACTATCTGGACCGAACGAAATAACCGAAGTATGATTGCCTAGAAAATAGAAAATAGTCCAGATTTTGATTGTCTGAAAGAAAATACAAATGAAATTCTAACTACGTAGTAGCGTGAACCTACATATATATATATAATATATATATATATATATATACAGTATATAACAACCAACAGATCAGCTGCCGACTACTCAGAAAAATGAAAATTCATAAAAAAACGTAGCAACTCGGATTCTTGAAAAGAGTAGTAAAAACTGAAAATTTAGAAAAAGCCTCAAATCTGATTCCGATTTCTTCTAAGAAACATGTAAAACTAATAAATCTTATCCAAGTTCTACGAAAAACTGAAGAACTTTTCTTAGTGACATTGCACCGAAAGATTTATTCTTTGTTTTTTCTTAGATTAACTCACCTCTGTCCATCTAAATGCAAATGAGCGGGGTAGCGACAACTGCGCAATAGAGTAACACGCGGGCACTCTAGCCTGCTTAGTGCCAGGGCGACACTGCGTTGTTGTATTGCTCCGACTTGTCTCAACACTGTCAATTTTTGTGCTCGTTGCAGTCAGCTGACATTGGAAAGTAGTGCTGCTCTAAGTTGCCTTCAAACACTGTCTATTTTGGTGTTTTGCGGCTACCCGACAATGTAGTGCTAATCCGACTTGTGCTCGAAAGTCGCCTATTTTTATGTGTTTTTTTTTCGTCCGCTGACCAGATCTGCAAAATTTTAGAATTAAGGAAAAAGAAAATATCTTGTTAGGTGCATCCACTCCATCCGAGATAATAAATGAACGTTATTATTGTTGTTATTAGTCTGGCGAATTTTCGTTCATTGCCTATTTTCGTGTTTATCTGAAGGCCGCCGACAGTGCGGCTTTGTCCCGAATTGTAGACTGCCTTTTCATTATGGCCTACAGAAGTGAAGCTATTGATTCACTGTATGGACGCCACACTTTTGAGTGCTCTGCTTGTCGTGTATCCTGTATCGCGTTGAGTACCACTTAGGCCATTAACGTGATTGTTGTGCTATGTTATGGGCTGTGTGTTTTCACAATGACTTTCGTTACAATACTTTGGTGTTCGTGAATCATATACTGATAATCTGTCTGTTCCATTTGAATGATATTAGAGGGTAAGTAGAGGGTAAGTACTGTAATGAATAAGTAAACGGTAAATAGAGGGTGAATAGAGGTTAAGTGAAGGTAAATAGAAGATAATGAGCGAGTAAATTGAAGGTATGGACAAAGAGAGTAGAGAACAAGTAGAGGGAAAGTAGAGAGTAAATAGAGAGCATGAGGAAGTAAAGAGGAACTAGAGGGTAAGTGTTGTGCAGTGATTTAAGAAAAGAAGCTGCTCCAGTTAATTTTTGTTGTACGTCTGGGAAACAAACGAAAATAATGCTCATAAATTAGCTATTCCTTTGTATTAATGTAACTTGGATACGCTATAGATTAGTGAAGGAAAACTACAGTGACTACTCGTTTCGGAGACCATTTACTACAGCTTCATTACGAGCTTGCATAAATGAACGTAGCAGCTACCTTTTCCGATTCCTAGGCTTCTAATTTTACCCAATTTTGGTGATTTTGGGACAGCGTGCTATAGTTCTGTGAATAAATAGCCGTTCTGCTTCGATGTATTACCCGTCCTGTAATGTAATAGGAAATGGGAAATTTTTAGCTTAGTTTGTTTAGTTTTAGTTTAGTTCTGTGAAAAAGAGTTCTGCTTCGACGTATTACACGTCCTGTAATGTAATAGGAAATGGGAAATTTTTAGTTTAGTTTGTTTAGTTTTAGTTCAGTTCTGTGAAAAAGCGTTCTGCTTCGACGTTTTACACGTCCTATAATGTAATAGGAAATGATAATTTTTAGGCAATTTTCCGATATTACCTGAAGTCACCTCTATAGATGTCGAATAAAAGTCTTTGATTTCCAGGAGGAAATTTTGATACCTCTGATCTATTGACAGTCAACTCAATTTCATGCTATGACCGCTCGAAGAGCGGAGGCGTTCTAAAAGCACGTGCTCTGTAAATATTGGATGTTGGAAAGTTCGTATGTGCCTTTACCAACCATTTGTAATTAAAAAACAAAATTAAATGTTTTTTAATGTAAAATCATAGATATCAATATTTTATCAGCGGATACAAGCAATACGTGTCTATTTAGGTGAGCGTGTATAGGTGTGATTGCATAGTTGTGTAGGGGTCCAGGTGTGCCTGTGCGTGTTTGTATATTGACCTCGCACAACCCCTGAGGTTCGACTGAGCACACTACAAAAAACGTTACACTAGAAGTTTCTAGAGAGAGCGCAACAGCCAGCTCATCCATAATAGAACACGAGAGCTCCAGGTCGTCCAAAAGCTGGAGAGTTTCTGTGAAAGAATGACTGCAGCATAAATTATGCGCTGTTAAATCTAATATTCATTTTCAACGTAGCATAATTTTTTCATTAGACAAGCATTCTAAATATTCTGTACAGCGTGTAATTGGTGACTTAAGTGACTTACAGAGATGACTTATCTCTTTCATTCAAGTTCCGTATCGGGTGATAAAAATTACGCATAGATAATCTGTTACAACATTGCAGTGATTATTTCAGTGTACACATACAATGGACAGGTCCTATATCAATGTGGGCTGTATCAGTGTCAGTATAGATATTAGGTCGTTCCCTGGAGAATACTCAAGATATCAAGTCTATTATGAAAAAAGTCTGTTCATTTTTTATCGAAATAATTATGCTATCTAATGCCCACCAAACGACAGGAAGTAGCCTGAAGCTGTGACAAGTTGTGAAACTTTCCATGAGAGTATCAAAAAGTTTTGGTGCCCCTTGTAAATTTTCTACGCCATCTTGTTAGCGAAAACGATTATGAGGATGAGGTGACCTGGTCAAAGTAGTCAAACTTTGTGGTACTTATTTTGTAGCTACAACAGTTTTATTTAACGGCTGCTGTCGAAAATAAGATTAGGTACTAACGCAGGGGCCTTAAAAACGTGAGTAATAAAGTTTATATAATCGTCCGTCGTAGAGCGAGGGTACAAAGACAGGGCAGTTGACTATACTGTCTTTGGGAAAGTATGTTTTTATCACAATTCTTAAATTTTGTACTGTAATATTGTTGGGACCCAGTCACCCAACCAGCTTTAGTATTGCGTTGCGTTGGCCGAAATGAAGGTGTGAATTAAAAAAAGACAAACGATAAAATAGTCAAACTCTGCTTTAGTAGGTAAATTTTACTAATCCAAGGTTATAATAGTGGGATTTAGAAAACGATGATAGCTAGCTCTATCGACTCTGCTGAAAAATTATAGCTGGCTATTCCTTAATTCTGTTTCTAATTAGTGATATGTACTAAACTCTTTGATATTAAAAGAATCATTCAAACGCAAGACTCTATCTTATTTGGTGTTGTATTTGGGGCAAGTTTAATTTTTTGCAATATTTTACACATAGTTTTATTGGTAATTAATCAGCATGCTGGCACTATTCCAGACATAATTCAATATTCGGTCTCTATCGTATTGATATGTAAAGTTATTCTTTGTGCTACACCAATATATATATATATATGTATATATATATATATATATATATATATATACTGTATGTATACATATTACCAAAGACCACACGATATATCAGTGCCTACTCAAGTTTGCTAGTGGGGTTGATGGTAAATTGATCAAATGTTAATAAAATTTTTCCCAGTCAACAAACCGACCCCAAACAAAAACTAAACCGTTCTCGGTAATTAAAAAAAATGTGATTATCAGCAAGAAAAACAAAGTCGTACTTAGATATGAATTGAGAACAACGAGAGGTAAATCTTGAGGTATCAAAATGCCCTAACATTGACTAACATGAATTTTGTAATTTGCCATTGAACAGTGCTCATGTACGGGAACTTTGCATCAAATAAATGCATTTTTTGCGCTTTCAACAATTCATTTTTGTTTCAGGTCACTATGTTCACTGGAAAAGATTTTATGGAAAGTTTCATTAATTTGCGTTCAAGTCCACACCCAGAAAAATACATTCTTAATCATAAAAAACATCTGGTCTCTTATCACTAACGAGGTAATATTTAAGCTACTAAGCAATAATAATGAATCGTAAACGACACTGTTGTTCTTCACAACGCTGTTGTTCACCTGTTGTTCATCACAAACGAGTATTTATGTGCATTGACGCAAACTCAAACGACAAGGTAGTTTACAGTTAACTAATTTTGCTTGCTGGCAAACAACCATTTTTCTGTGTGCATTTGCAACGAGTGGGCAATCAAGTAGGTATTGTGTGGTCTACGACACAACTAATATATTCCAGCAATAGTGGGAGCTATCTATTCCTACTTTTCGGTGGTGAGATGCACAGTTATGCATTGTGACGCAATATAGCAATATATATATATAACAGTGGTTATGGCAGTTCTCAAGTCCGTCTCTATGGTGGTGAGGTGTAGAATAATCTTTATTTTTTTTTTTTGTTTATTTTGCTGTAATACTAAATACGAATATTCGTAGCTTGAGCATTTTTCAACACCCACCCTGGTGTTGTGATGCACAAAATTAAGCCACTGCAGGGTTACACTAATCTACAAATAGGAAATAATAAACACCTTAAGGCAATGCCACACGCTAGTCAAAAGAACGAGTATCGTCATCTTTTCGTCCGAATGCGTTGATGCACCCATTTAAATAGTACACACTTGCAAAGAATTTAGAGTTATATGTACAACCTTATTAGTGTGATTAGACGTCGGAAAGTTAACTAAATGCACCTGCGGATTAAACTGAACTGACGGTAAAAATTTTCACACCTTTTTCTTGGCAATCTCAAAGCTGTGTTTACGAGAATTCAAAATAACGTTCGGACGAAAAGATGACGACGATACTCGTTCTTTTGACTAGCGTGTGTCATTGCCATTACAAAGTTTACTTAAGTCATTGTTCTAGCTGTGCCACAACAATAAAAGAACAAATATTCCTCACATAATTTAGTGCTTACATTATTTTGGTGCAGGATGAGGCAGGGCTACACTATTGATAAAATTATATAATAATAATCATCATAATAATCCCATCATATTCCATTCTAAACAATCCAACGCGTCTGAAATCAGAGTATTGAAAATTGGAGGGTATGCAAGACACAGAGTAATTATGTGTCTTTTGAAGAAACAACATGACTTGCTGGATGTATCCAAGGGTATATATAGAGAGCAGCCCAGACACACATATTTACTGTTATTTTAAAGTGCTGTAACACATTAAAACATATAATACAAAAATATAGGAGTAAATCGATGGGTAGGAAAGCAAAATCCCGAAAATGTTGACCGTTACCTCGAAAGCGTCAGCGTGGCAGCAGACGTTCCTCGACCTTAGTGCTAACACCTCTATAACATTTATGAAGTGTGTTCGATGAGTACATTTGAAGATGTCGTCTTGTGCAATTTTCGGTTGCAGTATAAGCCATATTAATGTATACCGACTACTGATTCAAACGAGAGTATCTGATACGCGATTCAGCGGGTGAATAATTGCCTAGTCTCAATGTAACAGCCAAGCATTAAAGTGCATTATTTACACCCATGTATGTTTCAGCGTCGTAGATAAGTTATTAGGGATAAAACACATTATGATAAATATGAAAGTCAATCAACACATATATTCATCGCTTGTTTTCTATAAAAAAAATTATTTCATGTACTGCAGCGTTTCTTATTAGAGCAGCGGTACACCGACAACGCACAGTGCAACCCTCACCCCTGCCCAGCATCAGCTCTGCCAACCAAATCCTGGTCCAGAGACTAGTTCGGTGGCTCCAATACGCCAGGATTGGGATTCAGTGCTTGTAACTCATATTGCATGATGCTGTGTTGGGCTGCAAGCTGCGGGTATTCGCGAGGATTCTAGTTCTCTGACGCTCACACCTACTTGTACTATACACCTATTTTGTAGGCAATTTGCTACTTTACGGGGAGTTTTCGTTTCCTAGCAACGTACCAAAAGTTATGGAAATCTTTGCCAAAGTCAAACAGCGGCCCCAGCAGTGCTTCTTTGCGGCTACTAAACTGGAGGTGCTGCGCAGCAGATCAGTGCTAGGATATTCGCAATTTTATCATGAACCCGAATAAAAATCATAATAACGTTTATTAATTACTCAACAGGTTCACAAATGCGCCACAATTCATACTACCCAAGGAATAATATTTACACTAGCTATAGAGCTCAGTCTCGTAAACAGGAGGCCACGCACACAGAAAATACAAGAATACACTCACCCTCTACCCACAGACATTAGCACTAAACTTCTTGTATTCCCACAAAATTAATAAAAAGAAAGCACGAGCAATTTTCTGCCAACTTGCAGACATTTGCAAGTGATTCTTGCTTACTCCTTTACCGTGCGACTGAACAACATCTTTTCATGAATGTTAGACTGCAGAGATTGTCGTGATATGGTAACTTGCCCGGCACAGGAGATAATAATGTCAACATATTCTACCTCTCTCTCATGAACGAATTGCATTTTCATGGAATGGAACTCTACATCACTAAACCCTGTCTCCCTCCTCCCCCCTTCCTCCCACTTTAGCAGCACCAAGCTACCATCACTGTTCCAGAGGTATCTCATTAGTGTTCTCGGACAGCCACTGTTTCTAAGTGCTTTGAAGCCTTCAATTCCTGATATTTTTTCAGCAGGCTTTGCACTGAAGTTGGGTAGCAGTGGAGAGTATTTCAATTTAAATATTCAACAGGCCTCACCAATAGTCACCATACCTACATACTGTAACTACTCGTAACTGATCTGCTCGCGATGCTGTGCGCGCTTGATGCACTGCATCCTCAAACCTATATAAGCCGTTGCGTTGCTATAGTGCTGGTGTTAGATCATATTCAGGAACGCCTCCAGTCACACAGCCACCTAACCGTTACGAGCTATAGTGTGTAGCACACTTGCATAGAGACACACTTAGATCTCTGCGTCGATTGATATACTAAGATTGGTATTTATCGCAACTATACAAACACCTGGACTTACTGTGCGCTCCTCTTTATTGAATATCAACTACTAGAGAATCTCTGGTGTTTCTATCCTTCGATCCTTATCGATTATAACGTTGATACTGACGGAAGAACACCGAACCCATCCTCGAGTATATCGTATCTACATTACCAAGATACCTACAACAACTACAAGTGCCGTCATAGAGGCGATGGTACCATTTACTTTGATTCTACGAGCCTTAGAAGCATCGAACTCTGAACAAACTTCTTCTAATTGATATTCAAGAGACATTCCCCTCATATATTCTCCGGTTCGGGTACATCCCCACACCGAGCAGGCACGATCCATTGGGTCACTAAAAACCTATCTTATCCTAAAACCTATCCGAGCTCCTCTCAGTTTATTTCTTATGAATAACTGCAAAGGTTAACGCTCACGGTGATATTACCCAGAATGTTGAGAATTGGATAAAAACGCACTTACATGTTGTGTAATAGAAAATAGTCTTAAACAGTGCTGCAATATTAGGTACATAAAATTCAAAACAACAAACAATGTTCCGTATTTTATGCTTACACTATTGCGGCTCCGATATCAAGTCCGCAAGTGCTACAATATTAAATATTAAATAAAGCAAATTAAAAGAACAACAAACGACGTCCCGTATATATTTTATTCCTACATTACAACGGCCCTGATATAAAGTCCAACAGTGCTACAATATTTAATAAAGCAAAAAGTAACAAACAACGTTCCGTATATTATTCCTACACTATTGCGGCTCAGATAGCAAGTCCAACAGTACCACAATATTCAACAAACCTTACACAATATATTATTTCCCTATTTCCCTACCGTCTAACGCTATTGTGGTGGGGAGTGAAATTAGCTTAGAACAGTGGAGCTCCATTGCCGTACAATGGGAATTCCCACTGCCGGTGCAATACTTTTGGGAATACGAAGAATAAAGGATTTTAAATCAGTGGGAATTCACAGCAGCGGCCTCTCAAGCTCGATTCAAAAGGAAAGCCTGTTATCTTTTCTACCCGAAATAAGGATGAGCTCAAATGGTCTAAATGAATTCATTAAGGAAATTAAAATGAAACGAAAAGCTCTTTCCCTCCAGCGCTCTCGTTTTCTGTTTGTCCTGTAAAGAAAACTTGTCGGCGCGTTTTTGAGAAAGTGGCGGGTATTTTTGGCACCGATATGGCGAGTGTTTGGTAAATAGGGAGCGTTCGAGAACATTCTTTTACCGGCACGGTATACGACATTGTTATGACAGTCTATAAAGCAACGCTAACCTCATTTCTCGTATTAAGTGGCAGTCTTGTAACTGCTTGTAGCATACTGGGAATGATAATAAAACAACATTAATTATAATGCCAGCCAAAGCTACATAATAACATTAAATAAAATGATAATAATGATTACAAACTTAGAATAATGACGGTAACAGTAACAATAATACTTTTAATAATGATATTATAATAATGACAATTGTAATAGAAACAATGACATAATAAAAACAGGCCCAATGATATCTTTTAGAAGAACAGTTACTCCTTATGTGTTGCAATGTGAGTAAATTGCTATGCGTGGGAATATGGACTAATATTAGAAGTGTTCGACAATTAGCTTAAGGAGGGATTGATTAGCCTATGACTCATTTATAATTTTGCTAAGAATTTTAAATTTGTTGTTTGCTCTGACAAATTGAAGACATCACACAATATTCTAAAAATAGATTACCGAGGGTACTTCAAGCAATACACCTTCCAGTCCATGTTCAGTTTTCCCAAGCTCCAACATCTTCCTAACCTTTTACTATATCCAGACCATCCCAAACCCTCTGCTATCTCTACCTCCTCCCCAACTCTCCACTATCTTTGTAGCTTAGTGTTGGATTTTTCCCATGTAGTCGATATGTCCTTGGATTTGTATTTGAAATTCCTGGTGATAAATCCAAGTACTCTGCCTGCTATTTTCGCCCTTTTATCAACTTGCTGACTGTGTTGTAATTTTTTTGTAATAGTTATCCCAAGTTACGTTGTTGGGTGACAGCTGTCAGTCCTGTCCCGCTCATTTTCAATTGGGTTGAGGGGTTCTCCGGCTCTATGTGCATTACTGAACATTTGTCGACATTGAAGTTCATCTGCCACGTTGTGCTCCATTCCATCAGATGGTCAAGGTCTTGCTGGAGCTCAGCTCTTTTTCTGGCAGGATGGTGTAGTTTAGTATCATCGGCAAGTTTACTAAATTTACTACGGATACCATGATCGAGATCACTGATATAAATTATGAACAGAAGTGAGCCAAACACGCTACCTTGTGGAACCCCAGATGATACCTGCGTCCAGTCACTTGTCTCACCTTCAAGCTTCACTCGCTGTTGCCCACTCGTAAGCCATCCTCGGATCCAGCGTAACTAGTCTCCCTGAATGCCATGGGCTTCCAATTTTTTCATTAACCGTTGGTGGGGGACTTTGTCTCCATCTCTTCTCCATCCCTACTCCAACCCTCCAGTCTCTCCTCCCCAACACTCCACTATCTCTAACTCCTCCCCCATCTCTCCACTATCTCCATCTCCTCCCCAACCCTTCACTAACTCTAACTTCTCATCCCTCACAATCCCAACTATCTCGGCAAGTAATGCCCATAATCCACACTGACAGTTACGTGCCCAGAATTACTTTTCATGTCAAACTTCGCCCGGTTTCATTCCACTTTGTTTGCAAGCAAAACTTTTTGAAAACCCAATTTTTTTACCGCCAGCAAGCCCTGCGTGCGTCCGGCGACAGTCGCCGCAGCCAATTTGCATTGTTTCCTAGAGTTTGTGGTTCATAAAGCGTTTGTTTTGTCCCCGGTGAAGTTACGGCATTTTGTACGTGTGTGCGTAGGTAAGTGCGTGTGTGTATAGTGTAAGCGTGTTTGCTTGCATAGGTGCCTGTGAAATTTTGTTCGTGCGTGCAGGTGTTTGTGTATAGGTGGGTGTGCGTCCGTGTACGGTTAGGTGGGTGTGTGCGTGCATGTATGCATGTATTCCCCCGTAGCTAGGCCTGCGCGGCATGACGCACTCAAGCATAAGAAGATTACTCCCCGTCACGCCACCTGGCGGTCGATGCTTCAATATCTTTATCAGTTGCGTTGAAAAGCTTCCTAGCGCGGTAAAAAAGCTTTCAGCTACCGGGCGTTCGCTGCAGCGTAGAAAGTGTTTAATTCTCAAGGATAAATTGCATTGCATAATTTACTGAAAAAATTTTATTATCGCATCACTAGCTTTACTGAAACCTTGTTAAATGTATTGTAAAGGTTATAGGTAGAATATTTTCTATGAAGCGCTTTGTTAATTCTATTAAATCCATATTTAAAGTGCATTTTGCTGTTTATTGAGGTTTATCGTTAAGTCTATTGTTCTTTGTTAATTTGCACTTTATTAAACGCATCATTAGCTTTTTTGAGATACTTTTGTTTAACTAAATTCACTGAGATCTGAGGCAGGATACTGGATCAACTGGACCGCACCCTCCAGTGCGAAAGCCACACGCACTGGTTCGTGCTGCTGATATAGGAAAACTAGCTCCAAAATAGCAAGTACGGCTGCAGTCGACCACGGGTCGTTAAGAACTATAGCGCCGTCAACGGAAACTTGAACGAGACGCAACTTCCAAAAATTCCCCTACCATCTCTATTTCTGGGCAAGGTAAGTGCCCCCACGGTAGCTGTGCATACCTAGCAACTGCAAAGTGAGCACACAATGCGGTACAAAGAACGCTCACCTGGCATGGTACCGATCGCGTGACCGTCAGTGCCAACAGTCGAGCACGCAAGGCTGCTGGTGAAGTGAATGTTGGGCTTGTTTTCTGAAGTTCGAGTGTTAGTCTCTTCGTGAGCCAGTTGAATATTTACTATGCTCTGCGAGCGACTTCAGTAGTTCAGGCGTTTTCACTCTAGTGCGGGGGTACTGACCCTAACAACAGTTATTGCAACGATTGAGGAGCCGTAATTTTTATAGGAAGATTACGTCTCTGACACCACAAGTCTGACTGTCTCATATCGATGGCAGTCGTGTTCTCCTTTGGGAGCTAACCGGCATGCGCTGCAGGGCAAACAAGTGCATGTGTGTTTACCCGTTTAGAGTATGGTCAACTTGGCATTACTTTTCTTATAATCGCATTGTTAAATTTACTGAAATTTTGTAACTAGTGTATTATTAAGTTTATAGAGGTTTTTCCTTAAGAACACTCAGTTTATTGTTACACTATAAGACAAATTTTTCGACAAAATTGCTTCATAGTGATGTGCGCAGACCGTTTTTAAGCCATCAATTTCCTTATATTATACTAGTGACGTTCACCGTCATCAAATAATGGCAGGAAATAATATTTTCAGTGCAGTCAGATTTCTTCCTCTCCTCGTATTGGTAGTGTTCGGAAGCATGTATAGCACCTCCTCAGCTGCATGCTGTCAGTTAATACAAAATATATCACTGTAGGGTATTCCCAGCATGCATATCCAGAAAGTGTAGAATCTAGACATTGGGCTACATCTCCTTCCATGCCGATACAATTTGGTGGCTAGAAAATTAAAGTTTGGATTCTGGTGAGCGTTTTCTGTATTTTTGGCTATGAAACAGCTAGGATGAGAAAATTAGCAACATTATTGATAATAAATAACGGAAAAGTCAGCTAACTGAATGGAAAACTGTTTTAGATGGTCCAGCATGTATAAAACAGAAGGTGTACGATCCTCAGAGAATCTCGCTGAAATGCGCTCCTTTTATGTTACCTTTGTGAAACAGACACTCTATGCGTATTAATGTATGGTGTAATTTATTATTTTCTTGCTGCAGCTCCTCCTCCTCCTCCTCCATAGCCTTTTTTCAGTCGCATGCACGCTGTTAGTTGTGTGTTCTTTACCTAACCGCTGTAAAATATTTTACCATATGCTCCGTTGATAATGTAGTCAACTGGAGAATCGGCCTGAACTAAGAACAGCTGAAGATTTGATGAAGGAAACCTCAGAAGAGAGAACAAATCACGATGCATGAGAGTGCTAAACGAAGCTGTATGTATCTTCATTGATTGGATTTCAACGCTGGAGAAGCAAGAACTACATTCAGATACACGTTTGCCATCATCTGTAACCTGGTCTCTTTCCAACCCATCAGAATTTAATGAACTTGACAGGATGACCACTGTCTCCAGCCTGGCCTAATTTTTACCTAATTGTTTTCTTAAAGCGTTACAGAAAGTTACCAGATGAACATACAAATTAATACACTACGGTCTTTATTATATTCTAGATTCTTCAAGTTTATTGCTGAAAGTTGAGAAAACGTTTCACCTACTTCTGTTTTTTTATTTCACCTACCTTAAGTAACATATTTTTAAATATCAGTAGTAGTTATCGTTTCTTCAACTACAGAATATTATCAGCAGAACAGATTGTCTTTCTCCAGTGAAGGTAAAGGTCAGTCGGCCACCCTGCAGCTACTCTTATTGCTTTCAGCCGAGCTAAATTTACGGGGAAAACTCTACGGTGTTTGCGTCTCAAGTTTCAGTATCTAATGTCACTACAAGTTTTTCTGATGCTGGATATGAAGGAAAGACCCGACTCTACAGGCGTCAAGAAATGAATTCTTTGCATTCTTTTCCCTTATTTTTTCTTGGAGGTATTTACTAAAACTGTCTGAACTATATTCATTGTATTTAGCTACACATGAGTCAACCAATCATTTCCTAAAGCCCAACCGCTTTAGTGGCCACAATATTCCATTATCTTTTCTTCCAAATCTAAGTTAATATCTTAGAACTCTCACAAACCAGCCTCTGTTTTTCAATAGATATGTGACTATTTTTTGACACACAAATTTATTGTTTTTAGATTACAATGCAAATTCTAGACAAGACTCTCAACATATCAACAATAAAACCGGGAACACATCCAACTCAAAGTGACTAAACACTTGTGGGACACCTTGAACTTGACGGAACATGACATGGCGGCAATAGCTCAGAGAGGGCCTGAACAAGGACCTCTTCTCTTTTTTGGGAATGGGCCTTCTGGTTCGTCTATCGAATGTTATTCATTTTTTTGTTTTTATTCGTTTCTCATTTCGAATCCCCATTCGTCTTCAGGCAATAATTTCAATCCATTTCAACATTCGGGCAGATGGTTGAGCTTCTTATCCCTATAATTCTATTTCTATAGTTCTATCCTTATAATTATATCCCTACAATTATAGCCTTATAATTCAATCCATATAATTATATCCCTACTAGTGGCCCGTGCCGTCATTATAAATGACGGCAAAAAATTAACACTTCACCAAAACTCCCGCCGTCTTTTAGGCTTCCTCATTTTTCCCCTATCTAATACTGAAGAAAAAGATTCCAAGGTACCCAACTTTTTTTTCGCCTTCTGAAACTTGAATTTTCTCCTATCTTATTAGTTCTATTTTTCCCCTATCTAATACTGAAGAAAATGATTGCAAGGTACCCAACTTTTTTTTTTTTGCCGAAGAAGAAGATTGCAAGGTACCCCACTTTTTTTACATTTTGAAATCTGAATTTTCTCCTATCTTGTTCCCATAGAGCGTGACAGGAAAGATATAAATATATAAATAAATAAAAACACGTAGTGAATTATTATATAGTACTGATATTTCTAAGCTAGCGACTGGCACTATCGTAATATGATATCAAAAATGAAAATTTGCGTAAAACCTTCGTTGTCTTCGCTTTTCTTCCGGGTTCTACTCTGAAGATCATTTTCCCTTCAATGATCTATTCAAACGACGCATCAGGATCTTACAGCGAAAAAAGATGATTGCCCAAGATAAAATTGATTTCTGTTGTTCACAATCATTATTTATAATCCTAACTTTTGATATTTTCAGAACAAACTGGGGTTGGATTTTCAGCAATCCGAAACGTCTATGTTCAATAATGTTCTGACCACATTGGTGATATCCCAGGCTCGTATCATTGTAATTTACCCCTATCTAATACTGAAGGAACCTGTTTAAATTCTACAGAAAAAAATATTGCTCCTCAATTATAGTGCACTCCGACCCGTATCAAGCATACCAAGGGTGAAAATGTTTCAAGTAAGGCAGTGATTCTTCTGCCTAAGACCTGCTAGCAGTAGCAGCTTCAATTTAATCATGACTCCTTCTCCTACTGATCGCTTACCAGGTTGTATCACGAATACCTCGAGGAGGCCCTTATTTTTCCCTATCTAATACTGATGCAAGCGTCACGGTCGTACAAACTATCTTACTAATGAACTAACTAACGGAGGAAAAAGCAGTCGTTTAATGTAGATATGATATTAGCAGAGATCTGTAGAATTTCTATGGAACAATACCCTCCATACTTATGCCTGGACCTGTATCATGGCTACGTAATGGAGACACATAGTCCAGTCACGAGGCAGTTCCGTGACCTATGGAGAGTTAAGTGTTCCGTGCGTTGAGTGAAAAAGAGTAAGAAAAAACTTACATGGTAGCTGTAGAGGCTTAAAACCGACAACATTTGGTCCCCTAGCCCATACGATGGACGGGCTGTTTTCCCGTATTTAATACTAAAAGCTTCATAAGCAAACAAAAAAAAAATGAATGGATGGACGTTGGAATCACAAACAGGATAATAAGAATAACGAGACTATTCATAAACTCACTCTTTCACTTCTCTGGGTACCAAGGATATGGCTTGGGCAGCTTTAGTTAATAACTTCTCTCGGTTCAATTTGTCGCTGTCAAACGATTATTTTCAAATAGCTAAATAAAGCATAAATTCGATTCTTATGCAAAACATTGTTCCGAAATATCTTTAGAAAGCACACATAAAAAGCAGTACTGGGCATTTTGCTACCCTGAAATAGTGGAAAACCATCCCGCGATGGCAGAGTTTTTATTAAGTTTTAATTATTACGGCTTTCACTCTCGCAAGGTAATTTTTTCCCTTTAATTTTCAAACCAAAATGTTGACTTTACTGACAATTTTTTTCTGGATCTACCGGAACTCCTGATGTTCGACGCTGCAAAGTCCGCTTGCCGAACGAACGCTCTCCCAGTACTGGTAAAAAGACTAAAAATACATGGTATGGAAACGAAGTTAACATATTATCATGGACTCTGTACGTTATTGAAACAAGTGATTCGTTACAGCTTTTCTTCATAAACTAACATTAGGGCTAGGGTAATTTTAAAGATAACGAGGCACATAAACACGGGTTATCACCCTCAATGGGTGCTCCAACTGAATGGTCGGCTGGCTTCGAAGAGCGCATGCGCGTACGATAACAAAAGAACAGCGAGCTTAGCGTGAGCGATCTACCTTCGGCGAATAATAATCATATCCAATTACATCGATCGACAGAAACCGCGCTTATATTTAACAGAAGAAATGAAATTGCCAAGGTGTATTGGTTCCTATAAACATGTTGGGAACTGCTGAGGGAATGGCCATTCGAGGTCATAAATTCTTCATCGTGGATCGAGGTAGTAGATAGGGTGTTTGATAAGGGATGATTATTGTTGTTGATTGGTTCGTTTGTGATTGGATTTTTTTTATGTCTTTCTGTGTATTTTTCTGAAGCTAGTATAGCAAGCTATAATGATAGGCCACTTTTTTATAAGGTCTTTTTGTAATGTTGCGAAAGATAGAGTAGTAATACGAAAAGTTGTAATTAGGTAGATTCTCTATGATACACTTAAGAGTAATTGTAGTCATATCATTTTTTCTGAAGTACGCTGTCAATTCAACAATCAAAGAGCTATAGTAGTACATTAAAACCAAATGAGTACCAAGCGTTTTTGCTGCCTGTGTTGGAGTATCGCTCACCGGTCTGGGCTTCAGCTGCTGACACTGACTTGCGTCAGTTGATCGACTTGTTAGTTCAGCCAGCAGGCTGTTCGCTGATGATGATCTAGTGAACCTGTCCCACAGGAGGAGAGTAGCAGAGCTATGCATGTTTTATAGTGTGTACAATAATGAGAGGCATTGGTTGTATTCTTCTCTCCCTGCCCTCAAGGTTCTTGGGAGAGCGACACGTGCTGCGTGCGGAGCGCACTCTTTCACTTTGGAGGCTGTCAGATGTCGAAATAATCAGTTCTGTCGGGGCTTCGTGCCCTGGTCGGCTACGGTTTGGAATTTGTTGCCGGCATCGGCTTTTGGTCGTGTTGGCCTGCAGGCGTTTAAGTCAGCTGGTAATAGTTTTTTGCTGGGTTTCCTTTAGCAGCGTTTTGGGCTTCCCGGTGTTGCAAGATGCTTCATTTGGGTTGTATTACCTGTCCGTGGGGGCTCGAGCGTGAAGTTTTAATAATCAAATAGAAAATCAGCATTTTTCTAGCCCTATCTCAATCATTACTATTGTCGTAAACCAAACTGAGTATAAATCAGCAAGGAAGGGAAAAATAATTGCCAGTAGAATAGAAAAAGAAATATTTCTATAAATAGTCGTGATATGAGTGCGTAGAATCAAGGTATGAAGAGAGATTTGTAAAATAGACTAAATATTTTTACCGACAGTGTGTAAAAGATATTGTCCATGGGAAATTATGTGGAACAAGCACAGCATGGAATGCCAAGAGCACCTTGGAATTGGTCAAGAGTAGAAAGTCCTGCCCAAATTGAGGTAGGATCTACGAATACGCTGTCAAAAAATTCAACAATCAAAGAGCTATAGTAGCACATTAAAACCAAATGCGTAAAAATGAATTTTGAATGATGTAAAGATGAACACTTCGCACAATAAACGTTATAAACATACGAGGCCTACAAGACACTGCAGGACACAAATGGTACTGCAGGATGTAATTAACGAGACACGTTCAAGTTCAAAACTTCTTGCTGTTACTGAAACTCACCTAGGTATTGTCAATGCGGAAAAGTAAGAATAGAGAACTATGCATTGCATAGATTCTACAGATAGCATAGGAAGAGTGGCGGTGTTGCACTATATGTAAGAAATTGCTTGGACCCCACACTTAACATAAATTCTCTATTGGGGTGTGTGATAATATTATATTATTCTTATTATAAGAAGCTTAAATTGATATACGTGGTGTGCTGTCGGCCGCCAAAATGTACCAGCGAAAAATTTGACGAAATGCTGCAAGTAATCTAAAGATGTTGCAAATAAGTTTAAGGCAAGAATGAATTGTTTATAATTGGCGATTTCAACTTTCATTGCTCAAAAATGGCTGAAATCAGAATTCCCAGATGAAACAGTTAGCTTTGTATTAAGTGAAACATCATGAACCACTTTAGATGAAAAAGATCAGGCCCTCTCTCTAGAGCACCTCATGAATGGTATTTCATAAATCAAAATGCTGTCTTTAGAACGTGGAATGAAAATGTTCCAGCTCCAGCCGCAGATAGCAAACTGGGAAGCAATTCTAAGTAATTCAGGGGAAAGTAAAGGTATCAGTAAGATATTCAAAAATGTTTTATTAGAAAAGTGCATGAAGTACCTTAGTCCAGCGAAAAGAAAAATTAATAAAAGTAGTCACCACAAAATTCGTAAGGGATTACTTAAGAAACGAGCAAAATTGATCAAATGCCTGCAATCAACGAGGCTATTGCAGCGGCAAGCTGAGTGTAAGAAGCTAGAAAAATAAAACGTTCGGTTGCATTAGCGCATGAAGAGAAACAAAAAAAAAAACTAGAATTCCTCGGTGGCGTAAGACCATCACCCGCAGTACGGGCAAATTCAACGAAGTCATTTTTGATGAACGAAGCTAGGGCACAGCCGCATTCCTTCCCAGAGATTAGCTCTTCAATAATAACTTAGGAAAAAATAGAACTCCTCGTTCTTCAGACAATTTGCCGCGGTGGAGAAAATTCAACGCCATCATTTCTCATAGCCAGCTGGGTCTAGTTTTTTGACATGGGTCAACCCACCAAACTTCCTACAAAAAATTATCAACATTACTCAAGTCCTTCGACCACTTATTGGGTGGACAGACATACAAAGATAGATACATAGGGTGTTTTTTTTACACTGAAAATTTTCAACCACTTCTGCCACTGCCACTTCTAAGGATAAATAAATCGATTTTTTACAAATGATAAAATGCTCAAAACTCCTTAGTTTTCGAGTTATAGTGACTTGAAGAAATGTAAAGCTTTAAGTAGGATACTACGTGCGCGCCAATGTTAGCGCTAAATTTAATCTTACAGCACGTTTTCCGACCACATTCCTGCCCATGCGTTTACACCGTATCGATGTTAATGATTATTTGGGCGAATGACATGAGGATTATTAGGCTTGAGAACAATGATGATTGTTGTAAATTTTAAAAACCCCATCGCGAGTAAAATACGCTTCATATATGAAAAAATCAGCTTGGATAAGTTGGGATCCCTTGTTCGCTGCTGCATGAAGCACTCTGAAAATTTTACAAAAGGTTCCAAATCTGGTGGTAGCTACATATGTTTTTTTTTTTTTGTAACTACAGGGATGTAAAGTCTGACCGCGTAGTGTCCGCCATACAGTCATGTGATTACGTTAAATGCTAAGTTTGAAATTGCAATATTTTTTCTAACTATAAAATACTTGCAGTTTTTATTGTAAAGATGATGTTAACTGCTTTGGTGGGGTCGGAAATGTGCTAAACTATCAAATTTAGCACTAGCATTGGCGCGCACGTAATATCGTACTTGAAGCTTTAAATTTCTTTAAGTCATAATAACTCGAAAACTAAGAAGTTTTGGGCATTTTATCATTCATGAAAATCGATTTATTTTGAATTTTTCTACCTATGGTTGAAATTTATCTGCGTAAAAAAGTAAAAAAACACCCTGTATGTATACTGAAATCTTCAACGAAAATATGATCACCTCTGTCACTTTTCTCGCTGGGGATGATAGATAAATAAATAAATAAACAACAGCAAGGCGTCGAGAAAATAAAGAGCAATAACCAATATCTTTCGCTCGCGCTTCTCTTCACTCGTCTGTAAATTTGAAAATCGGACCATTTCTGTGCAATAAAGGGTCTATTGCTGATCACCAAGAAACGAGCAAACTACTCAAGAGTCAATATCAAAAGTTCTTTAGTGACAAAGTCCGAAATCCTGAAATTCAACAAATCGATTCAACGAGATACTACTATACATTGAAATAGCTATTGACGAACTTGGCAGCAACAGTGCAGCTGGACCAGATGGAGTGACTGCAAAAATCCTTAAGATGTGCAAGCTAAGCATCTCTTACCCCTATACCTTATGTGGCGGAAATCAATGGATAATGGAGAAATTCCACTCACCTACAAGCACGCGATTATTTCACCTATTCCTAAAGCTGGAAATAGCATGGATCCAGCCAACTATAGACCTGTTTCCCTAACTAGCCACGTAGTGAAGGCGTTTGAAAGATTTTTAGGAAACCCCTATTGCATTATCTAGAAAGCAATAACCTGCTTACGTCAAATCAACATGGCTTTCGCCATAAACGATCTACCACTTCTCAGCTGCCTGAGCATTATGACTATTCTACACCTACTCTGCCATGGCAAAATGTAGACGTAATATTATTTAGATTTTTAAAAGGCATTTAATAAGAATAACCACGGACTACTATTACTGAAACTCTCCAGCTTGGACATCCAAAGATAATGTATTGTGCGCAGCGAAGCTTTCCTGATAAACCGAACCCAAAATGTTATTTTAAATAATAACGTAATAATAACGTATCTAAGCGACAGCTGGTACTCAGTGGAGTCAAATAAGGTATTGTGCTTGGCCCAGTACTCTTCCATATCATGATGATTGGCATAGAGCACCGATGTCTGCGGACGACACATGAATATTAGCACCGGTACAGTCAGTGAAGAAGTAGGGACTGTGCAATTAGATTTATCTCACATCTTTGAATGGACATCGGTTAACAACATGACCTTCAACGAATCAAAATTTAAACTGTTGCGATACGGAAAATAAAAACTCCTCCCTTTTTGAATCGACCTCGTACACGACGAGTGATGGGAGTGAAAGCAAAAGAAAGAAAATTTTAACAGACCTTGGGGTAAGAATGCAGGACACTGCCACTTTTAAGGATCATGTGGCTCGAGTTGTTACAACAGACAGGAGATGAAGGGGACCGGTGCTTCCAACTTTCACTTCGCGAGAGGCGGACACAATGCTCACCTTATGGAAACAACTGATACTGCCAAGGATAGAACACTGTTCACATCTTTGGATGCTGAGCAAACCAGAAGACCTAGAACGCCTCGAGGCTATCCAGATCGCTCACTACGATAATCCGAGGCATGTAAAGATTAAACTATCACGAAACACTTGCTTAACTTTAATGTACTGAATTGAACGGAAACTCGAACGCTTCACAATCATATATGCTTGGAAAATTTTAGAAGGAATTACTGTCAGTATCAATGGGCGAATTCTTGCCAAATATTCTGACCGCACTTGTGAAGTCCGAATTCCGATCACTGATTGTGGTGATGTAATAGCCACGAAGTATTCTAATAGTTTAGCTTCATTGTCGAGGACGCGAGCTTGTTCAGCAAAATGTTCTGTCACATTCGAAACGCCATCTGTGTTGATACTGTCAAGTTTACAAACTTACTGGATGCAAAGTTACTGAAAGTGCCAGACAAACCTGCTGTAAGCGGCTACGTGCAGTGTGGGGATAACTCGCTATTAACCCTACCGCTGGTCACAGAATGCAGCCTCACCTCTTCACAAGATGGGTGGGGTGAGTAATAACACCTGGACCTCGGTCAACGAATCATCAATGTATTAAGGTAAGATAGCCCTTTTACACGTAGTTGTGATATCCATTTGCTTATAAAACTTTGATATTATTGTGTGCTTGTTTGCTTGCTTGGTTGCCACCGTGCATACAATCTTCCTCTTTCTACATAGGGAATAAACTGAGAAGAGCTCGGATAGGTTTAGGATAGGGTAGGTTTATAGTGACCCAATAGATCAAGGAAGTTTAGTTTATTTTATTAAGGAATAAGTCATCTATAAACGTATATATAATTATAATTACACACTAGACATCGAAGGCAGGAAAAAGGTACTTGTAGGTATCCTCGTTTCATATGCAACTTAGTAACTGTAAAAACTTAGCAGATATAACACTTCATTATTCTGCCTCGTACATATTCATGTTTTACCTGTAAGTAGCTCCTTATTTATTACTGGAGTTCTTGCGCTGTTGAAACTAACATCGGAGCATTAGGGTCCGTTGCTTTCCGTTGCAATCGCTAGTGGCAGTTATCGTTAACAGAACCTATTCTACGCTATCCTAACCAGCCCTAGTTCTTTAAAGCACCTCGTCTAAAAATATTCTAACCTGATGTGCTTGACCTAACCCTAAGATACTTAACCTATCATGCCCGACACTCATCAGCAGAATTGCCGCCCAAAATGCTGCAGTTCTAAGGTGCGTCAATAAGCTTGGACATAAATGTATATGACGTAGTCAAGTGGCCTTGCCCGTATCACCTTTGACGTGTACGATGACGTTGATGCAGCCGAGATCAGATTCATACATATGTCTCCAAGTTTCCCCGATTGCGACTTTCTGTATCATGGTTGTAGTGGCATTAAATCTTCAACGCTTGAATCCCTTCCTACTGTTCCTTCAGTGCGGTTCGCGACACATATAAACATATAAATAAATAATTTTATTTGTAGAATGAGCTCATTCTTATTGTAGATCTTTGCTGCCATTTGACAAAACTTACCTGCTTTATAAGCAGCCAGGCTCGCTTTTCCATTGCTTAGCCAATTTTTCACAAAACAATCAATTTATCATTTGGGACACTCAATGTATTAAACGTAAAATCATAAATTGTCATTTCTATCACAGTAAATTTGCTGTAGTAAATGATCATTGGAGTCTCGCTTTTGATTACAAACTGTACTTCGCTTTAATTAGTTTAACTTAACAGATC
>LQNS02020120.1:1513792-1530537 GCA_001587735.2 Parhyale hawaiensis | reverse complement strand
GAGATGACAGCTCTTGCCAAGTTTGCGGGATTTGCAGTTTTTTTTTAAATTACGAGATGACAGCTCTTGCCAAGTTTGCGGGATTTGCAGTTTTTTTTTAAATTACGAGATGACCGCTCTTGCCAAGTTTGCGGGATTTGCAGTTTTTTTTTTTAAATTACGAGATGACAGCTCTTGCCAAGTTTGCGGGATTTGCAGTTTTTTTTTGCAAATTACTGAATGACAGCTCTAGCCAAATTTGCGAGATTTGCATTTTTTTTTATTACGAGATGACAGCTCTTGCCAAGTTTGCGGGATTTGCAGTTTTTTTTGCAAATTACGGAATGACAGCTCTTGGCAAATTTGCGGGATTTGCAGCTTTTTGCAAACTACGGGATGACAGCTCTTACTAAATTTATTAAGTTTGCAGCTCTTACCGAAATTGCGGGGTTGTTCCAATTTCGAAATTTACGCTGTATAGAATTTTTGTAAGTGTACGGATTTACAACTCGTACCAAATTTATGGGGTTGGCAGCTCTTACTGAAATTTGCCGGGCTGCATCACTTGCCAAACTGACGGGGTTTACATCTTCTCTAAGTTTACGGGGTGACATTTGTTCTTAAATATACGAAGTTTGTAGCTCATGTAAACTTTTCGTCGTTGCCAAGCTTATAGAACTGCACTGCTTGTCGAATTTACGGGAGTTCCGTCAAAAAGATGCCTCAACTGAAGCTAATCGATACAATTTAAAAACTCTGCTGCCTGCCAGTCGAGCGTTTTAGTGCTTTTAGGAGTTCACCTTGGACTAGTTATCCTTGAGACAGCAGAAACTCATGCTCCATAAAATGGAGTTCCTAGCCGTCTCGAGCCTAATTAGGTTGCGTTTGACACCGGCAACACCCTTCAAAGAGTGATGAAACCAACGCTCATGTCCAAACCGAACGCTCATGTTCGGAAGGCAAGGGTTGGCTCAGATTGACCTTGACAAGTCAGTCAAACGTGTGCTGAGCTCTCACCATGCTAGAAAAATTTCCATTAGTTGCAACGAATATCGGTAAATTCTTAGATAGTTATAATTCATAATCTGCATATTGATATGTGTATCGTCTAAGTAGATTAAGTAGAATGATAGCATGACTATTATCGAAATAGAATAATATCTACCAATGCATATCTATTCATGTATGTAGTCATGAAATATATTTATTAACATATCTCATGTCTTTACTCTAGCAGAATGCTATGAAATTGCATCTAAGTTCATTTTTTTTGTTACCGCAACTAGCAAGTGCTGATCTTCAGAAGTCAAAATTTTCAAGCTAAGATGCAGATTTTTTTTTTTTTTTTCAAGGGCTTGACTTATATCTTATAGTGTATCTGGGCTACGGTGGTAAGAAATACCTACTATTGGCAGGGGGAGTTCACACGTCGTTCATATTAACGCGTTCGCTCAGTCACTTGTTCGAATGTGTTACATATGCTACAGTAGTAAAGTGTACTGTTTTCTGAGTTTTTTTTTTTACTGCAAATTTGAAGAGATATTCGTAATTTTCCAAGTGACACTTGAAAAGGAAACTGATTTATCCGTTATCATTTAAGTAACGACGCTACAATACATTCTGACGAGTGAGCTCATGATATGAATGACGAGTGAGCTCGGCCTTAGTAACAGTACACAATAGGCCAGGAACGGGAGCCATGAGAGGTGCTGTTGCAAATTCTCTACTGCTCTTTTGACTATCGTATTCGCTAGGCATATACCAGTACCCTCGTCATCAAAGAATGACGGCGAAGAAATTGCATAAGCTCTTTAATTTATATCCGCGGTCATGATACAGCTACGGAGGTTGCCCTGCCAAAATTCTTGGCAGCCTCTGATGCTGAAAAGGTAAGTTACATTCTGGAGCAGTTGAAAGTTTGTTAGGGTCATTAGTTTGATACTCGCTTGTTTTCTTAAACATATCACCGTATTTTTCGAATAATTTCATTCAATCTCCCTCTCATGACTTGCCAGCTACTTGAGCTGCAAAACACTATAAAATATTGTCGTCAAGTACAGAAAGTTCGAGCAATAGGCTGTTACTTTGCTTTCTATCGCGTACAGAATTGGCTATAATGGTGCTTATATTTGTTGGTAAGGAATAAGTATATTCTGTGAAGAGCACAGTGAATTGAATATGAAGTGTAAATAAGTCTTCAATTAAGAAAAAATAGCTAAATCAGGTCGCCAAAAGGGACTAAATTCGGCGCTAGTGCTGTGACAGTTTCCACTAGCATGCACTGCAATTTCTATTTATAATTGCTGAATTAGTATATGTGATCTTAATTCATTTATATGCAAGAGATGAATTTCGCAATTTAAGACGACTTTTCAGGTTAAATTAGTTAAAATACTCCTAGGCTGCTCAGCCATAGATTCGTCAATGATGACGTCACTTTTTTATGCTAATTTCTCGTGAGTCCTCCCGTTACGCTCTTTGCTTCTAGTCCGGGCTCTAGGGAGGTGTCTGTATACACTTTTCTTTCTCGACCATGTATTTTCCTTTCCATATGACGAGGACATTAATAAAACTTGGGTAGAACTTTCGCAACTGGTACATTTTTTGAGGGGGGCATAGGGGGGACCCAAAATTATTAATTGTGGACTGACTGTTCTGAAACTTGCTCACCATATATATTTTTTTAAAAATAAACATATTTTATTCAAAATTTTTTTTTTCATTCAGGCCTTAGTTTTTGAGATAATGGCGTCTATATATAAATATATCAGCATATTTTAGAAATTTCAAATGAATACAGCTTAATGAGTTTGCATGCTAGAATAGAAACAATGACAGTTTTGGAATCTTTGAAACATTCCCAACAAAACTATAGAGCCGGATTCTCCATGTTTGCACTGCTAATGGTTTTTTATCACAGCTTGATTCTCCATTATCTATTTCGTTGCGATCGCTAACTAAAATAGTGAAAAAAAAAACAATCATGGAATTCGATTTTGAGCTACGATAAAAAAAACAATATGAGGGCAAACACGGATAAAATATTCCTATGGTTTTCTTTGTGAATGTTCCAAGGATTCCAAATCTGTCTTTGTTTTTATTCTAGCATGAAAACTCAATGAGTTCTGTTCGTTTGAAAGTTCCTAAACATACATATATATTTACGCATAAACCCTATTATCTGAAAAACTAAAGCCTAAATCAAAAAAGGTGTGGAAACAAAATATGTTTTTTTTTAAATACATATGCTGAGCAAGTTTTAGAACAATCAGTCTACATTTGATCATCTAGAGCTTGGACTATTCCTGATGAAGCCAATGCGGATATACTATGATGTCAGACATTTTTGCTGTACTTCTGCGAGAAAATCAGCGAAAACGATGACGTCATAATTGATGGCTTACATGCAGTCGTAGGTTCGTATCCATGATATGAACTATTTAGATATTTCCAGTCGCGCCAAGAGACAATGATGACGTCACTGCGGTCTGGAACGATCGATTTGAGGGGGTGCATCATGCTAAAACAAGTATTTGTTAAAAAAAAGTTTTAGAAGAGAGTCCAGGAGAGGAAAAAACTACTTTACAGAAAGGAACGAATTTGGCTCTCCTTGGTCTCATCTAAAAGAACAGTTTTTTTAAAGGTTTACAAAGCTTCGACTGGATTTTGAATTCATTTTAGCCAAAATAAATTTAACATTCAGTCGAAGCTTTGTAAATCTTTAAGAAATATGGAACGTGGATGTGCGCTACTGCAACATATAAGAACAAACACTGTATTCTACAAAGAGGGAAGCGAATATGCCTCTGTATTACTATAAGTCAAAACTCTATCAATTATTCCATAAGCTTCTTGCAAGCTTATGTCATCTGCCTTCGGTACAAGCATTACTTAAACTATCTGCCTAGGTACTCTGAAGTTGATAGTTACTTTGAATAGTCTGGACAATGGAGTCTACCCGGTGCTCATTTAATCTACTACGTCTACGTCTATTTTCCAAGCAAGATAAGGTGCGAAATATATAAAAAAAATAAAATACGTATTTTCTTAATATATTACTTTAATGCTTTATTCATTCACCATCCCATCAGATATTACGGCTATTTACAGATATGAATTGGCATTAAATGCTGAGTTACTCGCTACGATTTGTATGAGTATGTCGTCTTATCATTTTATTAGGACGAGTGAGTGATTCCAAACAATTCTGAATCCTGAATCAGGACCCTTGATTTGAATGCACGTGTCGTCCCGACGGATTATGACGGCTATACAGGGAAGTGCAATTACGCTAGTCTTCAAAATTAAATATTCCCTTCAGTATTTAATTCGAACTGCTGTCGAAAGGCAAATTAAATGAAACAGTGTGATTCGGATTTGAATAATTCAATCTAGGTTGAATTGCGTAATTGTCCATCACCGCTGCGACACAGGCTGCAGCTCTATAGCAGTTAGCCGATATGTAGGTACGATTTGATGGAGGTAGTGTAGAGACAGTGAATATGGTGATGGTATGGTGAGACAGTGACGATGGTGATGGTGCCAGTAAGACAGTGAACATAGTTATGTGAAATATAATGTTACTGACTCTAATAGTGATATTTGAGGAGGATGGTAGCAGTAATGGTAATTTTAGAATTTTAAGGTGAAGGTAATAGCTGAGGTTGGTAAGACTGATAATCATTATAGTGATGGCAATGCCTACTGAAATGGAGGGGCAGAGTGAAGTACAGTGTAGTGTTGAAAGTGGAGGTGGTGCTAGACATGATACTGATATAATAAAAGTGAACTAGGTAGCAAAGCTGATGATGCTATAGATGTAGCAATAATTATGAAAGAAGCACCGTAGTGCGGGTGAAGAGGTGAACAACATTGTGATTACGAAAGTGACCGAGGGTATGGCTGGCTCTATCAGCAGCAATTACGATGGTCATGTTCCACATATGGAAATAATATGCATTTTTCCTAGTTCTTAACAAGTTTTCAACTCCTTGGCAATTTCTACATGAGTAAATTCAGAACAATTTACTTAATATACAAAATACCTTATTCTGCTGTGGGGCCAAAAATTGAAATTTAACTGTTACGTTCTACAGGTTCTCATGGTATAGCTTGCGTCAATAACTTACCTTTTAATTCTTCAAATTATCACCACTTTTATAAAATTTTGGTAGGAGCACAACTCGGTCTAATTTCCACCAAGTTACGACCACAAATTCCCCAATCGTAAATAGCGCAACTCTGGCAATGAAATTCATTTAACGTTCATCCAGTTGCCAAGACTGCTGTGAGCTGCCACGAGGGGGCGCGCTTTGTAAAGTTTACAGCTAAAGTTTTCTTTACGGACTTAGGGGAATATTTCCTTTTTAGCAGAAATGATTGGTGGTCACCGAGACTGCGTCTTTAGACGAGTGAATAGTAGCTGTAGAAATTTACCTGTATTCAGTACAAGATTGACGTATCGGTATATACGCAGCGCTGCCGTAGGACTTACATTTATTTAGAACAGATACAAGTACTTGTAATACTGCTGTAAAAATTGCATTCACTTGGAAAAGGATAAAAGTATATAAATAGGCCACTTGTAGTGCTACTACTCAGAATTAAGACTGAACTATCTACAATGGCAATCGTAAGAGTGATTATTTTGCAATGTAATTCTTGCATCCACCGCAAACTTAAACACGATTTAACTATCAGTACCAGGACTGACTTGAATCGTAGTACTGCATTATAAAATCAATTTGCATTGAAAACAAGATTTAATTAAATTGTTGCAATATGCTTGTAAGCATTTTTAATGTAACGGAAAAATATACGCACATTTCTAGCAAGTTTTTTTTTTCATAATTTCAGCAGTTGATGGTTCATTGTCGGGAAAACAAGAGCTTTATTGGATATACACAGGTCTCAGCAAATCACAACTTCACGTGGCAAGAGTGTGGCAAATAGTAAGCCCGAACAGACATTTCCAGCACTCACTCTCGTGCGGATACACAGGTAGCGACACCGTTGCCTATACATTTGTCTTTCGCTTCGCAGCAACAGGTTGAAGAAAAGATTAATAAGTACTGCCATTTTGTAGCTTGAAGAGCTTTAGCGTTTATCCAGAAATAGGGAGGGTAGGGAGGCGCGGGTCATGGAGCCCTCCGTCGATGGTGCCATAGTACTGTTCTTAATGACCGGTGGTCGACTGCAGCCGCACTTACTCCTCTGGGGCCAGTTGGCCTATATTCGCTACACAAACCAGTGTGCGTATAATTTCCCAGTGAAGGGTGCGATCAAGTTGACTTTATCTTTATTTTTAACTAAGGATACTATCTTAGCGCTCCTTCCGAAAAATGACGGGAGTAGCAACTATTTCTACAAAACCCGAAGTAGCAGAAGCTAGTATGGAGGATGGAGCCAATTTCAGAAACAGGTGAATTCTTGCTGTGCTTGGTTTGCTTAGTCAAGTGCTACTGCGGGGAGACTGACCCTGACTAGAAATTGGGGCTTGGACGGGGGTCGCAATTATCACACGAGCCTTCCTTCTCTGATGCCATGTCTCTGACAATCTGTGGTCGACTGCAGTCTTGCACTCGTCTGAGGAAAACGGGCATCTATCTGCAGCACGAACTAGTGCATACGCATCTCCCACTTTGGAACACGGTCAAGTAACTAGTTTTATCATTACCACGTTTTCATCGCTTTTCTTCTTCGCTTCGTACTAAGAAATGTTTTTCTCTGCCTTCGTTGATCTTTAACTCATGTTGCGCAGTATGATGAACTCAGAGCAACTGAAGTTTTGTCTTGGGAAGAAAGTGAAATTCAGTACTGATGCTATGGCTTAGAAGGGCTTCGGGCATCTGCACTGTTTATAGTTCGAACTTGCCCATGCAATGGTCGAGTTGCAGTTGAATAAATGAATTTTTTTCGTGATGCTGCACGGGCGAAGAGGCCAACCACGCAATCAATCAAACAAGCAAGCAAACTATCAATCACTCAACAAACTATGTATTATAATACAATAGAATTTTCAAATTTCGGCTGGAGAGCTATTTTGACAAGTGTGTGCCATCCGGAAAGTAAAAACTTTAATTTACAATGCACAACTTAGGGGATTATTGTACTTGTCAAAATAACGTTCACATGATTCCACAATACACACAGAAAATCTGGCTCCTGCCCAGTTGAGAGACAAGGATTCAAGGCTGAAATACACTTCAGAATATTGCCCTCGTCGGACACTTCTCATATACTTTTTGGTGCACCAGTTGGCAGGCCGCCACTATTTNCAAAATAACGTTCACATGATTCCACAATGCACACAGAAAATCTGGCTCCTGCCCAGTTGAGAGACAAGGATTCAAGGCTGAAATACACTTCAGAATATTGCCCTCGTCGGACACTTCTCATATACTTTTTGGTGCACCAGTTGGCAGCCCGCCACTATTTTAATATTCTATAGAAATTCAGAGCACTCAGAATAATTGTGCTCAATTCACACTCCGGTTGGCATAGCCTAAACACTTGAGACATAACGTTAATAAGCTAAAATGCAGCGTTCTTCGGGACGTTATGCTGGAGAGTTTTAGAGTTGAAATAATAAACCAACGCTATTAACGTTCTATGACATCCCTAACTGTTACGGCTAATGAGCCAGGGGGATTTTTTGGGTAGTTACCCTGGAGAGAAGCAGGCAGGCAGTTTTCTCTCGCCGTGACGTAAAAAAAATGTGAAAGAAGTTCGAGTAGAATATTTAGAACTGAGATGGCTGGGTCGGAACCAAAATTATATCGCTTAATTTATACATGAACATGGCTATATTCTTGCTGCCTATTGTCTTTCGTCACTCCTGCATAGACGCACTCTCTCACCTATGTGCGTATATTATACCAAGGCTTCAAAGTAGCAATACAGTAACAAATAATCTAAGAATTAGCCTTTGATCTCATATCATAGCAGCATAACGCTGTAATCTCTTTTGTTAACTTCTAAGGCCGGGAATCACTGTTGTAACATTAACAATAATCGCTTTCAAGCTTTATTATTATGCGCGATAGCAAACCGTGGTAGAAAATATGGCGAGCAGCTTAGCACCAGGGAATAATCACAGTGCAAAGATGTGTTGTGGAAACTACGCATTTAGTGATTAAAAGAATGAGGAAAAACTGACTCAAGATATTTTTTTCATTAAGTAAAGAGATTTAGTAAAAACTGGATCTTATTACAATTTATATAAAGTATTTCTACTCTGTACGACGAATCAGCCATTCATGTAATTCACTAACAACATACTTCGAAATTTTATGTAAACCTGGAAAAAATGCGTATCAGTACTGATGCTGTGGTTAAAGTCAACTTGACCGCACACTCCAAATGGAAAATCCATGTGCACTGGTTCGTGTTGCCAATTGATACTTTTTGGCCCAAGAGGATTGAACGGCTGCAGTCAACCACGGATTGTCACAGGTCATGGCACCAACTGCGATATCCCGACCACGTGCATTCCTAGTGAGGGCCAGTACCCCCACAATGGCACGTGAATTTCAGAAAGAATATTTCAACGAGCCAAATGCCACAAGCATTCACCTGTCTGACAGAGAGGCGAACCCCGATACCAGCGCAAGCGAGTGTGACACTTTAATATCCTGCAATTACTTGTGCATGTACAAAACATGCCATAAAAAATTAAAAAGGAAAATTTATACAGGCGTATGTTAACTCTCTGTCAAAAAGTACGATGAGCTATATAAAAAAATTGTACACCGGGAATACACCGCGTTTAGGCAAAACGTTTTCCCCTTATGAACTTAAGGCAACATATTTACAACATGTTAATTAATGCTTTTAATTAGTAAACATCTGCATGTTATGTAGAACATTCACCATACTCAGTTCAACACTTACAGTAATAATATCAAATAAAAATTTCATACAAAACTCGCGCTACCGGAAATTTTAGCTTTATTGGTCATAAGAATTTAAAACCAAAAACATCAACGCTGAAAGCCTTAAAGTTAATTATGTATTTCATGCAGACCTTGTGTCACAAAGCAATTCAGCAATTTTACCTGCAGGACTTGTTATGAATATTCTATAGAACTTTGCAGAAAAGACCTTTGTTCTACAGTTTTATCACATGACACTGCAAACACCAGGGAGCGTGATAAACAGTACAGTCCTGAGGACAAATTTTACGCATTGTATTTATTGCGGAGTTTATTTATTTGCGGAGCGAAGTAGCCGTATTTTGTGGCATGAAATATAACGCGCGCTTGCGGTTATGAATAATAATTAGCAACAAAATATTGCTAGGCTTTGTGGTGGGAAATGCTGGCATTGATAAGGGAGCTTGAGGGAGAGAGAGAAAGTACGTGTATGTTTAGGGGTCTGAACAAGAGTGATTGTTGAGAGTGTGAACAAGTGTGTTGGTGGGGTATGAACATACGTATTTTCGAGTTCGGACTAATGGCTGTGTGGGTTTAGTTAGTGTCTTTCAACATGTGTTTGTGAGTATAATAGATGTGTTTTTGGATCTGAACTAGAATGTATATGGGTCAGAGTCAGTGTGCGAACAGATTTTAACAAGTAAGTTAACATTTCATCAGAATTATATTATAATTCACGTCGTGTTTTATTTATTTATAAATATATTTATATGTTTCCTGTCACGCTCTATAGAAAAAAAAATAGGAAGAAATTCAAGTGCCGAGCTAACCCGTGAAACTTTCACGGCTTGGCGGGGCCTGTCAGGTGGGACCACTAGGTATTCCACCATAAAAAACAAATCAGTACTGTATAATAATTAACTTCGTGTTTTTAGTTCCAAGAGATAGAAGCCCGGCACAGGAGAGAATGGGGGTTTTTCTGAAGAACAAATTTTCTGCCGTCATTTATAATGACGGCTTGGGCATGTAAACGAATACTGAGTTAACTAAACAGTGTATAACTACCATGTACATAAGTATTAATATTTCTTTAATTTCTGAACTTTACTTGCAAATTTTGGCGGTTCATCTCTATATGTCGCATTTAACTAATATTTTTATAATTCCGCATGTCAATGTATGAGGCGCATTAATCAATACCCAACATATTTAATTACTGATTGACTATTGCTCTGGAATAATTGAAGCATTTATTGATGATGAACGTCGTTTAAAAAATATTTTAACATTTTGTAAACGGGATATATGTATACGACTATTTTAGGTGCTTCATCAATGACTAATTGACTATGTTAGGCATTTTTTCCAAATACGATGCTGATTCAAGCACTTTCTTGGAACTCTACGGATAATTGAGGTCTGTAGACAAACCAACTTTTAATAATTTGCTTCGTGTCTTTTAACATTCATATATTGTATACATACAATTTTGTATATATATATTAACTAGGATGCAAATAGCACATAGAGGAAAACACAAATTTATCTAATATTATAGTTTTGACCGGTTGTTGGCGAGATACTGTGCAACATTGAGCCAACCAGTCTTGCGTTTGAGCACAAATGGCTTTATATCTAGAAGCGCCAGTATTCTGAATAGTATTACGTGCAATTTTCAATACAAAGTATAGGTTTCACTATACCTGCGTTGCCTCTAAATATAAACAGATTTGTTTCAAGTTGTTCATGAGAGGTTGCCTCTGTGGTGCACAGTATTCCGTCAAAAACCTTTCAAGATTATTGAGTTCGAATTTTCCCCCTATCTTCGCTATTGGCAGCCTGATATATTTTTACAAGCTCACCGGACACAAAATTAGTCACCTGTTGCTTATAAGGTGTAGGACCTCCACGAGCACGTATAATCGCAGACTTTTGAACTCCATTGAAGTTTAAGTTATGCGGAAGCAGTCTGGAAGCATCAGTCTTCATTCACAGCTGCCCAGGTATAGACGTGTTCCTGATCTGCTCTAGAACGACGAGAAGAAAGCAAGATGTCACGGAATGGCAAAAAGGACTTATCGCTTTTGGTCGACCAAGGGACATCGAGTAAAGGAAGTAGCGGCGATTGCGGGTGTTTCATGCCGTACTGTTTTGCGAGTCTTCAAACAAAGGAAACCATCGGGTACAAATGGCATTGCTATGCGTACTTGTGATCACAAAAAATAACTAACTGATAGGGACCACTGCCGTATTTCTAATCTTCTACAAGCATGAGGTGGGTCTATCATGAGCTGGAGCTGTTTTAATTACTCGGAAGTGAGCCCTTTGGTTGAAATAGCCATCAAACTGAAACAGGAAGGCTATATTGATTGGTTCAATGACCAAGTTGTGCCATTTGCACATCATCTGTATGAGGATTGGACTGCTACTTTGCCAATCTTCCAGGATGATAACTGCCGTAGGCATCGGGTTAGATCGGTCATGCACCGGCATGAAAACCATGCTGGCTATGTAAGGCGCCTAGAATGGCCGGCTAAGTCTCCAGACATCAATCCCATCGAGAAATTATGGACCATCTTGAAGAACAAGTTAACCGCCGAGAAGATCTTTCACGTACTTTGGGTGATTTAAGGAATCGATAGATGCAAGAGTGGTTTAAAAGGATCAACTGTAGACTCAATGCTTTCCAGAATTGCTACTTTTATGCGTGCTCGAGGAGGCCTAAGACCTTATTAGTAACAGGTGACTACTTTTTTGCCCAGAGAGCTAATATGCATACATTCATTTGAAACTGATAAGCAAAAATTAGGCCAGCTTGGTGACAGTGTGTGCGACTTGACTAAAGATGCCTCAAAAGGGAATATTTAGACTACTTGTTAGCCAAATATGAAATTTAACGCGGTAGTGTCATGGCACTTTTATATTCTGGTATTTACAAGACAAACGCTATTATATGTACGAGTGCAATGCTCAGTATTATTGCATCAATAACATTTTCTAATTTAGTAAAAAAAAGGCTATAGTAAATTGCCAGGAATTCAGATCATTTGACATACGACCAGGTAACTTTAGCATCATCTTGTCGTCAGTACTACAACAGAAGCAGAAGTCAGCTGATCATAGCTACAGTAGACTGGCATAATTATGCTTTGTGTCTTACTTATTAACTAGATAACAGTGGCACACGTCTTTCTCTAGCTGGACTGCGTGTTTTTTATGTCTTTATGGACGTGGTGCCGAGCGACCGCTTGTATGTGTCCATTGAAATGCAGGTAATCTCTGGACTTACTTTGTAATAACTATATTCTAATACTGAGGAGTTTTTTTTTTAACTACTTGCTAACTTATCTTCATGAATACATTCTGAATACCACCCGGTATTTTTTTTAGAATATCATGCTACCCTTCTAAGCAATGAAAGTGATCATCGTTCATCTTAGCAATATTAGGGAAACTGATTTTTAACTCTTCTCACATCAAAGCTTCATTTGTTTTTAGTGTACGATGTGGGAACGTAAATTGAGTAGAAAATCAAAGACAAAATGGGTAAGACATTTTTCAGAGCAGAATCATGACGAGAACGAAGCAAACGGTGGTATTCGTTGAAGTTCATATTTATGTTTTCCCGCTAATTCATGACTGCATCTGTCGCTAATCCTTAATGTAATAATGCGCTTCGCGAATTTATTTATTTATTTCGTGTCCGCTTTTAAAGAAACCGATAGGCGAAAAAAAGGCCAGATTGCAAATGTTGTAATTAAGTTATGTTTTCATTGAGCTTGATGACAAGGTTGAAAAAGATAGCAGAAATGGAACCTTTTTCTCTTCATATGAATGCACTTCTTGCTTGAAACACTTCTTGATATCGGAACAATATGTATGCAGTCCCTGGAGTCTGATTTTATAACTTTTTTCTCTTGGGTCACGGTGTATAAATTCAGCGGATGTTCAACGGAGCATTTACGAGGTGATGATTTTCCACGGACAGTAGACAATTATTGCTCAAAGCTTACTGTCTTTCTCCTTGGGAGCAGATTTCGCTTCATAAGCTAAAACTTCAGCACGTCAATGAAGCAGACATATGAGTATGGAAGGCAGTATCATGGATACGCTGCACTCACATGGCATATAAGCTGACTGGAGTTGTATTCAAGTTTATTGCAGTGTTTTACTCAAGATTTTGTTTTGGAATACACACATTTAATTAAGGAAGAGGATAGGAAACTTAAAAGATGAACGAGACTACTCAAGTGTCAAGAACGAAGACGTGTTGCCAATGGAGAGACATAAAGCGCCTATATATGCGACACAGTGACAAGGAAGACTTGAATCATAGAGATTAGAGAAGGGAATAAGAGCTGCTAATAAGCGTGAGCGGGAAAATGTGGAAACGGCAAGTTAGAGAAAAGACTAAACATATCGATTATTGCGTGATTTTTTTTCACGCACGGGTCTACTAGTATTCTTATAATACCCTTTACCTTAGACGTCGAGGAACAAATTATTTAAATTGTAGAAATATTTAACTTAAACAATGAACCTTTTTTCAAACACAATAATGTTTTTCAGCTTCAACGTTAATTTTTTTGTACATTTTTAATTTGTAGCGTATTTCGTAATTTTCAAACGACCTACCGATTTATTTTTGAGACATAGCTACCAACCATTCGAGGCAACGCTTCAGTTCACAAGGTCCCCTCCATAAAGCAAAGCTATCTTTATATAAGTCACTATATCTTCCTGACATAAGTTTTAGCCTGGCTGGAAATCATCGGCATTTCTCACGGACACCCGCAGGAAATTTATCCTAAGCCGATAATTTCTCAGTGCCGTCTCAGCGACGATAAATGGATCGATTATATCGACGACCGCAAGAAATTTCTGGACCTTGCGATAGTAATGGTCACCATAACTTTGGATTAGGGAAAATTTGGGGTTAAAAAAATGGCTCCAGCTGATTTTGATAGTAAACGGATGGGGGTTGTTACAGTAAAGAGAAGAGGGGTTTATAGCAAACAAATGACCGGTTTATAGTAAACAGGTGATGGTTTTTAAAGTAAATGGATGATGAGTTGTACTGTTAACGGATGGTAATTTTGATAATAAACGGATGAGGGCTGTTACAGTAAAGAGAAGAGGGGTTTATAGCAAACAAATGACCGGTTTATAGTAAACAGGTGATGGTTTTTAAAGTAAATGGATGAAGAGTTGTACTGTTTACGGATAGTAATTTTGACAGTAAACGAATAAGGTTTGTTACTGGAAATGGAAGAGGGGTGCATAGCAAACGGATACGAATTTTATATTAAACAGACTATTTTTTCTATGGTAAATGAATCTTTTTACCAAATGGACGTTGGTTTTTACGGAGTAAATGCATTAGATTTTCGTACTAAATAGAATGGAATTTTATAGGAAACAAATGATAGAAGATTTTTAACGTAAATGGATAATGGTGTTAACTGTAAACGAATAAGAGTTTTAGCAAATGAATTATGGTTTTCATTGCAAATGAATAGGGCTTTTATAGTAAACGGATGACAGTTGTTACAGTCAAAAGAAAATTGGTTTACAGCAGACCTACAGAAACTCTATAGTAAAGAGATAATTGATTTTATGATAACAACCGCGTGATTTTCATTTTAATACTTAGTCATATTCATAGGTAAACGATAAAAGTCTATATTATATTGATGACATTTTATATTAATGGATTCGAGTTTTCGCAGTTAGCAGTTGAGGGTTATAGCAAATGGATGAAAGTTTCTATTTCTTCAATTTATTTTATATTAATCTTATTTTTAATATTTTATATTACCGTATAAAATTCATTTCTGTAAGATTTTTTATGACTAACACATGAGAATGTTATTGCTAACTGATGAGAGTTTAGAGTTAGTTGATGCAGATGGATATGAGATTTCACCATTGATGAAATTTATACAAAACGGAGGAGAATATCAGCACATGTTGCTATAACTGAGTGGAAGCGATGAGGTATTGGCGACACGGAAGTGCCATGTGTCCGTATGCCGCAAGTAACGTTTTCTTGAGATTTAGTCCCTCTCGCGCTCTTGTCGCCGAAGGTTATGATGTGCTGCAGGCTTTGCGTTTCAACGAGAATTGTAGTGAAATATTAACAAATTAACGTACAATTATAAACATTAGGACTTTAGCTCTGAACAAATAAGCGTTTTCAAGGTAAACTGATGAGAGTTTTAGCAGAAAAGTTGAACTAGATAGGCTAAATCTGTTTTACAAAATAACTTTTCCTGGTGCTTATTCCCCCTCAAGGGGCATAGGATAGGCCATAGGGTTAGGTGAGTTAAAGTTCGCCAACCTATGTTATGGGGCCATCAACTTTAGGAGGCTCGTGTAGGTTACCTCAGCCATTAGCTAAGCCTTCGGGACGTCTATCTTTCGTGTCCACTTTGCTTCCTTCATAATTTCATATTCCTACTTGCTCATGCTTTATTCTGTTAGTAGTGTATAATGTACCCAGATCCCGGTTTTTTAGGGTAACCTACCCTCGCGGCTACCCTCGCGCGCGAGCTTCCGGTTTGTAACGGCCAATACACTTCCGGCTTAGCGGGGGTCAGGGGGGGCGCTAACCGGAAGTGGGCGGGGCCTGGGAAACCGGAAGGGGCGGCGCGATGACCCGCCGGCGCGAGGGGAACCTACCCTCAAAAACCGGGATCTGGGTACATTATACACTACTTCTGTTTTTCCTTTTCTTTCCCCACTTGCTATTCCCATGCACGTTGATCCTGTGTGGGAACCCCTTCGTGAATGGGTTCCCCGTTTCTATCGCCATACTATATGTCTCTTACTCCTTCCTCTGTGATATCGTTCTGCCCGGAAACGGAGGCTTAAAATTTCTGAAGATAACTAACTAACTTTATGCTAATAGTTTCGACGTGGCAGTTCAGCCCATCCCTACTCCTTAGCACGCCTGCCTATGGGCCCTATCCTCAGCAGTGGTCTGTGATCGGCCCCATAAGGCCATATCTGCTCCCCATCCCCGGCAGTCCGCAAAGTTTTGATGAAGCTTACAATAATCGCATTAAGGTCGCTCCAAATTGTCGGCTTAGTTGTAATGAAGAAGGACCGCCCTGCTCGAAATCTCTCGCTGAGCTTATTGAAGACGTTCTATTTACAGCTGCTTCCGACGTCAAGCGAAGATTTTTGCAAATTGATTGAAATAATTTTAACCATATTAAAACTTTACAGGCTACCTAGCTGCTTACGCTTAGTTTTCTCATAGAAATACAATAGGACTAACAATTCATGGGGCAAACTAACGCAGTTTGGTTAAGATGAGGTTGAGAGAAGTAAACTAAATGTTTACTTTTTTTATCGGTTAGGTGGATGTGAGGATTAGCTTTCAAATAATTTTTTCATGGAAAGTAAATGTTTAACTGGGACTGTAGAAGGACTGTACAAAAGCTCGCAGCACGTGGCCAGATTTTTGCAATATTATTCAACGAGTTAAATTACTTAAACTTCGCTCATGTAAAAATCGGTTGATGAGCTTAGTAAAAGTGCGATACTTTACAAGCTGCCCGAAATTTTTGGGAAAGTTTAAAATTTTTAATGGAAATTTTTTACTCACTTTAATCTCTGAGAATTTTCTTAGCAAACTGGAAATTTTCGGAAATTCACTGGAAGGCTGAGGTTACTGTCGTCTCTGGAGGTGTCCAATACTGATCTTAATAAGAAAGCGTTACTTCCTAATCGTAAATTTAAAGGCATTTGTCTTACATTATCTAATTCTGCTCACTACATGCATATTATTATTGTTATTATATAACTGTAAACATTGGTCATGATTTTCCGACAGGGATATTGTGCAGTCGCATCAGACGTCGAAAGCAGTTTGTACCAGCTGAAATG
>LQNS02020120.1:1487066-1508928 GCA_001587735.2 Parhyale hawaiensis | reverse complement strand
ATTTTCTGCCTATCACTTTCAATGGAGCTTGAGAGGAGCACCAGAGCCTCCAACCTGGGCTAATTTTCGCCTATCTATTTCGTTAAGAGCGTGACACCAAACATATAAATATATATATATATATGTTTATAAACACACGAAGGTTATTCTTAGTATTAGATGACCGCAAAATGCGTGAACGAATGTATAGATAAAATGTGGACGTAATCTATTTAGATTTTGCCAAAACGTTTTATAACGCTGGCCACGTAATAGTTTGATTCAAGCTCTCCAATATGGGTATCAGTTGAATAATAAATTTATATCTTCAGTCAGTTGATGCATTTCTGGCAGACTTAATCCAAGCCTAAGTGCAATTATCAACAGTAAAGTATCCTAACGGCTGTGCTCCGTGGAGTACGACAAGGCAACGTAATTGGCCTAATCACGATCGGTGACGTGGCGCACAACTGCAAGGTTTTCGGCTTCTCCGCGTTTGAGGAATTTCGATGTCAGACGCAGGCAACGTCTTTTTGGGGTCATCGGAAAAATATCGGAAAACTTCCTATGTATGAAACGAAATTGGAACTGTTACGGTACTCAAACAACTTCTCTCTTATTAAATCAGCATCGTGCACGACGATTGATGGTAGTGAAAACGAAAGGACCTTGGAGTGAAAATGCAAGGTTAATGCCAATTTTGATGATCACGTGGCTAGAGCTGTAACTGTAGGTAATACATGGAGCGGATTGGCGCTTCCAACTTACTTTCTCTTCACGAGAGGCAGACACAATGCTCACCTTACGGAAACAACTGGTACTGCCGAGGATAGAAAACTGTTCACCTCTTTGCATACCGAGCAAACGAAGAAACCTAGAGTCCCTCGATTCCATCCAGCGATAATTTTTTCAGCTAACTTTCGACGCATGCAAAATTTAAACCACCAGTAAGACTGGCCGACCTTCATAATAATTATGTACTCAATTCAGAGGAGATTCGAGCGCTTCTTAGTCATATATGATTTTGGAAAATTCTAGAAAGATTCACTGCGAATATTAATAAGCGGACTGCTGCAAGACACTTAAAACTTACTGGTCGTACTTACGCAGTACGACTTTCATCAGTAATAGCGATAAAGCAGCTGCAGCGACACATTCTGAGAGGCTCATCGTTTGGGGAGCAAGACTGCTCAAAATATCCCCTCATATCCAAATCGAATATTTATACGCATTTATCTGATGCCCTTCACTATTTACCCATAGGCAGTCGATAAATGCCGATAAATTTCCGAATCCAAATTGGATATTTATACGCATTTTTATCTCATGTTATCTGATACCCTTCACTATTTACCCATAGGCAGCGATAAATGCCGATAAATTTCCGAATCCAAATCGGATATTTATATGCAGTTATCTGATGTTATCGATACCCTTCACTAGTTACCCATAGGTAGTCGATAAATGCCGATAAAATTCCGATTGGTAGAGCTGTGACACTCAAACCCTTAATTACGGGGCGCATACTTACTAAAAGTGCCAGTCAACCCAGCCGTAAGTGGTTACGTGCATTGTGGTGATAACTCGCTGTTAGCACTCCTGCAGGTCTCGGAATGCAGCATCACGTGAGCACAAGAGGGGCTGAGCGCATAATGCCACCTGGACTTCGTCCAAAGAACTTAAAAGGTGTCAAAAGTATATATACATACACATTTTACATTTCTTGCAGTCATTTTTGGTACTGCGGGAAGAAGGATGGCTATGCGTAGCAGACATGAAACTGGCATCACTCAATATTTTTGTTTCACTAAATTGAAATTCAAGCGAGCGGAAAATATCTGCCGGGAGTTAAACGCTACAAATTATTAATTTTGCCGTCAAGTTTGACGACAAGATGAGCTTGTTCAAGGACCACCTTGACTATCCGCTCCTCGTAAGTGAGGCTGGTGGCAAATAGACAAATCCTCTATAAAATTCGTTCCATTACCGACTAGAATAAAAAAATAAACTGCTTTTTGAAACGCAAGAAATGTATCTATTGGAAAGAAACACGCATGCGCGATCACTGGCCAACGGTAAATTATAATTTTTTTTAGCCATTTTAGGTGATATTTTTGCCCCATGCTTCAATTGTTTTGGTCCATAGTTGGTATGTAGCTACAAATTTGTGTATCTTGCTGATAAATACATTTCCTGCACTGCCGAGAACCGTTTACTGTTTGTTTGAGGTCGTTCTGTTGTGTGGAAAAGATTATATTTATAATATATATTATATTTATTATTTTGTTAATTTATTATATTACATTAATATATATTATTATATTATTTATTTATTTATAATATTAATATATATTATTATATTATATTTATCGAAGTTTGATCTATTTGCTAACAGCCTCAATTGCAAATTTCGGTGGACAGTCAAGGTATCGTGTTTTCCATTGCTCGGTACTTCTAACTCACTAGCTTAGTTGATCTTAAAATCAACAACATGCAAGACTTACTCGCATTGGATACATTTGTTAAAAAATGAGCTGTCTCGTACTCAGCATGCTTTGCCGTGCTGCCACTGCTTGCCAAGCTTGGCCTACTGCTAGTGCTTGAATACTGCGCAGGCTCGGTGCACGGGAAGACGTGCTAATCATGGGCAATACGTTTTGTAGTGCTTGAGACAGCGCAATGTAACTCAAATACAGGCGGTGAACTTCTTTTTTACAACCATAAGGAACCACAGTTGGTAGAAATTATTTTTAATAGCAAAAATTTTAGGTCACCGTCCAATATTATTCAATGTTATTCAGTACAAACAAGGAATAATTAACCTTTTGGTTTTCCGGTTAGGACGGACGGTGTCATGAACGTATACAAAAACTATGGTTGGATAGTGAAAAAAAGGGTTGCCCATAACAGCTTTGTTATAATTGAAGGGTTGAAAGTGGAGGGGTAGAAGTGGAAGGGCGTCGCCAACAACGTTACGGGTAAGAGATACATAAAAATATGGCCGGTGAACGGCACTCCAGTTCTATGTATCATCGCAACATATGAAGATTTTTCGAAATAACTATTGGACTGAAAATGACGTCACATACACACCTGTACACGCTAATGTTACCGGTTTACAGTTGATCAAACTAAGACTAGCAGTTTTTTTTTAGAAAATGTCGTCCAATAGGGCAACTCTTCTCAGTCTGACGCTGGTGAAGACATTCTCAATCTCACGCTGCGGCGCTAGCATGAGCTTGTAGATCACACTAGCGAGGTAGCGTGAGGTTTTGTCGTTGAGGTGAAGAGTGGATTACAGTACAGCTTGGAGGGGGAGGGAGAGCGTCGTTACTTTAAGAACTACTCAGTAACTAGAAGCGTTCACACGACATTCGTATGTTCCCCATCCGCGATGCCCAGGATAAAAAAAGATAATATTTTGTGTGCTTGTTGACACATCTGTGTGTCTACACTGATAAGAGTGTCTTCTCAAGACCAGCACGCTTTCACGTGTGTGGATAGAAACTACATGCTTTGGCAGGCTGGTGCAGCGCTAAAGCGGCAATATCAGTGCTGTGGGGGCACACCATGGCAGTTAAATCCAGTGGGTGCACGGGAAAGCGTTCTGCTTTTGCCACAGCACTGTTATTGGTGTACCGAAAGCTTGACTAAGTTGCTAGCCCGTACATCAGTTGGCAAAGAAAGTGCCGTTAATAAAGTTTCAGATAACTTTTTAATACAGGATTGAATTAACATTTGAAAAGTTGTGTAACTTTCTACCGTTTAACCCTCTCTTTCGTATGGTTACATATACGTGTAGTTAACACTTCATATAGTGTTTCTCTGACGAGAATGACAAATTAACACATAAAAAGGGTTAAAAACGGACACAGAAACGCATTCGGATGATCTGTAGCGCTAACGAAGAATAAATGAAAAAAGGCGCGCATGTTCACCCACGATCTCGGAGACAAATCACCTATAACAGCGGCGACGTGTCACGCTATCGAACAAGTTCTTTGTCAATAGAAAATACAATTTTTTTTATATAGTGTGGGTGGCTCACCGGCTGCTAACGATACCCAACAAAATCATAGCGGTCAAACAACGGCCATACTTCCAAGCATTATAGTCTATAACTATCGAGAATAGTCTGGAACTATAAAATTTTTTCTTAAGTGAAAAACTTAACATTAAGATTTTCGTCTGTTATGACTCTCAAGCGTGCTGCCTAAGCGAATGTTTGAAGCAATACTATTCCTCTATTCCTACGAGTAATTGCCATTGCTTTTTCCCTTTTCTTCCTTGCCAAAATTATTGGCTGACCAAAAACTAAACCCCTGGCAAGATACTGGAGCGGTCGAAAGTTCTCAACACTGTGGAACGTGTTGTCTAAAATGCAGCACGTATTGCCGTGCACTGCAAGTGTTTGGGGCACAGCAAGGCAAGTGTTTTTTTTTTTATTGTTGCATAGGAAAACGTGCTGGGTGTTGATTAGCACTTTTCTTAGCGCTAAGTGATGTATTATTTCAGTAGATATCTATTGTTAAACAAATTATATACATATTGTATATTGCTCTTCGAACCAGTCCCTGTTTTCGTTTTCAGTTGCCTGAAAATGTACTTTTAGCTACAATGTAAGTTACTATATCCTAGTAAACTGAAGATAGCTGCTATTTCCCCTACCAGACGTACGATGACGTAAAATAAATTAGTATCTTTTAAAATAAAGGACTTTTTGGTGTTTGTTCTTCCACTAGGTAGATGGAATTTTAATAAAATAATCAATAACGCAATGATAAAAATGAGACCGCTTCTTTCGATACGACCAAAACTCTTATTCAAACACGACGGTATAGATCCATTCGGAACTTATAATAAGAGCTGTTTTGATTTTTCTTATTCAAGAATGCATTTCTATTTTCATACAAAAGGCTGCCAGGATCAGAAACTGCATAGTAGATTTATTTTGTTTTAAAGTAAAGAACTGTAACTGTCGTACTTGTATGTGGAGTAATTTTTTTTCATATCATGCCTGAAAAAAAAATTGTTAGAAAAAAGTTAGTCGTAACTTTCGCAAATGAGTATAAGGAGCGTGACAGAACTGAAGCGAATACGTTTAGGGGAAGCATAATAAAAAAGTTTATCCGCATATCAAATGAAATAACAATAAATAAATCAGTTTGTGTTCCCTGGATTACAGTCATACAAACTATCATATTTTTTATTGGACTATATTCACATTTTGAAATAGAAGAAAAATATGACTACTACTCTATTGCACTTATTGAATCGACACGGCATACCTTAACGGCACGTACCTGAATTATATAAATATAAATTGACGGTTTCTGTTGGTCTTCAGTTATCTTGGGAAAAATTATGCAAGGAAATCTAAAAAGCTCTTTACGTGGATTTTCGTACATGCAAAGAAGTTTCTGAATTCCTTTGCATGTATTTTCCCGGAAATCTGAACACTAGCTATACAAAACAAATTCAGAATATCTGCCCCCGTTATACCGATAATTAAATAGTGGTAATTTGGTTTCGAATGCGGTTTTTTCTTCTACAGAGTTGTGAACTTGCTAAAATAAGAATAATTTAATTTATCATCATTCATTTAATCATGACAATCACCAAAGAAAAATAGAATTTTTTACAATAAAGTAGTACGCACATGGTGCCCAACCTGGCCCGTACATGGTACCATACGGTGTACGTGATACGTACATGCTCCATACCTGGTGCATACATGGTACCATACATCCTACATACCTGGTGTCATGCGTAGGTATTACAACAATGCTCAATTCATGGTGCTCTTCACGGTATTTTGGCCACTGAAGGACTTACATCGGCATCTTTCACCTATTTACAGTTTTTTATCTTGACTGTCAGCGATTTCTATGAACTTAAATTTTACCGAAAGAATTAGTGAATTCCAAGCAATAATCAATGCTCGCCTTATGCTCAGACAGCAACAAAAGGCACGACTTTAATTAATAAAAACTGAACTCCTCGCGGTAACTTACATCCCGCAGCATAGCAAGACAGATTGCAAGACCTCCTGCTTTGAAAAGATATTGTTCACACGACTGTGCAAATCACACACACTCGATATAACATCACCAACACAGACCTCGCTTTCGCATCGCTAAAGCCGACGAGAGTTTTAATGAAATCGTAAAATTGTATTGATATATGGAAAAATCTACGGTAAATCTGCGCTACGTTTCAGTATCAGTTTCATGATTTGCTTAACAAAAAAAAAAAAAAATTATTTCGTAGCTACTAATGGTGCCATAATAATATTACCCAGAAGTTAAACATTGACCGTACCTAGTCATCGATGCGCTTTGATGCTGGGGAAACACTCTCGTGCATGGGTACCACGTTTCCATTGGCACCGTGCAATATTAGGTAGTGCTTTCATTACACCAACATATTAAGATTGATAAATTAATTATAGTCAACATCCTACTGCATTTGTATAGTGTACCGTGACTATATGCATAGGATTTCAAGCGACTGGATTCAAGGACAAAGTATAGAACAAGCATACTACTGGTAAGCCTATTACTCTATTGGTGGTTCCATCTTCGATAAGCCAGGCAATACACTTATACATCTGTACATCCATACAGGCATCCATTCATCAGGCTGCACGCTACCGTTTCAGTATTCGAATGAAAGAAAATGGGGGGGGGGTATCATCGAAACGGAAGGTCTTGGAAGCAATAGTGGCTACATGCAAACTGCTAATTGTTGCAAGCAATAATCGTTTTCGGAAAAGAAATTGAGAATGTTTTTGTTTTGGCTTTACTTTTAGGTATTAAAGATCAGTACTAGTATCTAGAGGTACCATACGTAGCAAAGATGTTCCTTGGTAATGGTATCACGAAATGCTGTCGTTAGCCGCAATTTTTCAACGCCAAACTTGAAACAAAATACGCCTCAGCTGGGACCGTCGGTAGCCAGGGACAAGAGCACGACTGACATAACCTCACACGACAACGTCTCGCGCGACACTGACCGCCGGCTGTTGCTGACGAGACTTGCGGCGATGAAAATAAGCGGCAAGGACGGTCAAAAACTGTCACTATAAGACCAAGAAAAATTAAACTGCTGGTAAGAAGAAAAACGTGACTGTTTTCTTCGAAAAAACTACCTAGGCCATAGAAGCTAGAAAAGCAGTCAGACACAGAAAAAGTTTTTTGTTGTATTCGAAAGCTAGAAAAACATAACGAAAGCTAACACCGGCTTATTTAAAAAATAAAAGTGTATATATATATATATATATATATATATGTCATGGATACCGGTAGCGGTTGTAGATTTTTTTGTCTGCTGAAAGAATTTTCAAAAAACACTACCTACAGAAATTTCCGAGAAATTGCTCTGTACTGCCGATAGCAAATCAGAACTCTCAAGCCCGGTTGCCAAAATGCTGTAGTGAAATATATATAGTCTACAGGCATTCTTAAAAAACCTGCATCCCAATATGATCAAAATAAAGTCCTCGTACAATAATTTGAAATTTCCCAGGTCAATAAGAAAAAATTTGTAAGCCTAAAAACAGGTTTACGTAGTACAGTTGTTTGGGTGTAGCAAGCAAACTAAGTGTTCTTACGAAAACACATTGTTTATTAGGTATTTTTTTAATAAGCTTCTTATTTAAATGAAACGTCTTTTTATTTAAAATATGTAGTGCTATGCGATTAAATAAACTACGATCATTGGATAACTTATTGATAAAAAATCATTGTTCAATGAAAGTCTCAGAAAATTCATCACCAGTGGAAAATTTCTTGACGATAAAACACTATTTACAAGTTTTTAATATTCGTATGGGATGATAAGTTTTGGTTAGAAGCATTCTTATTGTGGCTGAAGCACTTCCCTTTATGTCATAGAACATAAGGCGCCAGGTGTTTTATAGCATTGAAATATTGCCGGGATCCATGTTCGGCAGTGCTGCTATGCAGGCGTTCAATTCAGCATTTATTGTTTTTTGTGATTCTTCCTAAGAGGGTTCTGGAGGTCCTGCGGGGAAAGGGGAGGGCTTGTTCCCTTTTTTGGTTTCATCACCTGCCCATATGGATGCCCCGCCGTGTAGCTGTAACATTGACTAGAGAAACACTTCGATTGCGCGTACCTCCGCCCATCAAGGTAGAATTGACAAATAATTTCAAATCAGTCCTGAGACAAGGATTTGCTTTGTATCATCACCAAAAGTTAGCGATTTGTGTGTCTTGACATTTTTAACAGTTCCCGTTTCTCGAAGTTTTGTAAGTAACTTTTCGAATTTGTTCTGAAAACCCTTAAGAAAGACATATAGGCTATGTACTCAAACACATATGGTCGAACCGGTCATCACCAAAATTTGGTCATTTATTACTTTCACAATTTCTAATAATTTATGCAAGTTCTATGAATAGTCGTTTATACCTTTGAGAGTTATTTCACTGGCAAGCATAAAAACAAACATAGGGACAAACACACATTTTGAACAACGGATCATTAAGAAAATTTGGCCACCTGCTCTCCGTAAAATTTCCTGCAAGTTTCATGAAGACCCATTCACAACTGTTTAAGTTATCAAGAAAAAAAAAAACCGGCTGATGAACAAACGGTTGAACGGACCTTCACTAAAAGTTAATCAACCGTTGATTACTTCAATAAAGTTTCTAGTCATTAGCTGAAGGGCGACCAAACAGTCGAACAGACTCCGACTAAAATCATATCCTCCTCGGTGGAGATAATAATAGTAATAAAAATGATAACTAGAGCATTCTGAGAGTGCATACCTGCGCCTAAGCAAATAATGTTAACGAAAATTTCATATACGTTCTGAAATTATAATTTCCTCTTCATCAGTGCCAAAATCTACTCCTCGCTCCTTTTTGAGAGTAATAAGAGGCTCTGTAATTTTCTTGACAAGCATTTTGACAAACTTTGGCCAAACGGACAAACCAACCACCACTAAAATTTAGTTATTGGTGCCTGTTATCATTTCTAGCAATTCCCTCCAATTTCATGAAGATCTGTTTATAGCTTTTTAAGTTAGGTCTCTGATAATCGTAAAAACAAATATAGAGGCAAACAAACAAACGGACAGATAGGTCAGTATAAAAATTTTGTTATTTGCTTCTAGTAATAACCCCAACATTTCTGCAAATTTCATAAAGATCGGCTTATAACTTTTTGAGTTATGCTACCGTAAACAAACAAACGGTTGAACGGATCTTCACCAAAAGTTTATCATCACTTTCTCCAAACATACCTATTAATCCCTCTAAATTCTGTGAAGATCGGTCCATATTTTTTTTACTTATCTTGGTGAGAGACAGAAAGACAAAGTGACAGACAGAGTGGTAGACAAACACACAAACTGGACAAAAACATAACCTCTTTGATGGAGTTAACAATCGTAATAATAATGCCAAAAGGAATAATAACAATTATTAGTGTTGTTATTATTATTGTTATCTTTGCTTTTATTATTAAATTAGTAACAATTACAGTAGAACTAGTGCACTCTGAGAGCGCATACCTCGGCGAAACAAATGAATGTTAACGAATTATTCAAATTGGTTTTGAATCTAGGGTTTGCTTTCATCATCACCAAAATTTGGCCCCATGTGTTTTTTAACATTTATAACTATACCCGCAAATTTTATCAAGATCCGTTGATCACCTCTTGAGTTATGTTGCTGACAAATATTGTGACAAATATCAGTCAAACACGCAAATGGACAAACTGACCATCACGAAAATATGGTCATTTGTACTTGGTGACATTGTTATTGATTCGTGAAAATTTCATGAAAATCGGTTTATAACTTTTTTCAGTTATTGTACCAAGAAAAGAAGCAAACAAAGAGACATACAGTTGAACGAATCTTCTCCAAAGGTTAATCATCTGTTCTCTTTAACATGTCTCTTAATCCCTGTAAAGTTCATAAAGATCCGTCCATAACTTTTTGAGTTGTCTTGTAGCAGACAAAGGAACAGACAAAGAAACTCGATAGAAATATATCCCATTTACCGGAGGTAATAATATTAATAGCAATTATAATAATACGGAGGCGTTGCCTTTAGTCAGAAGAGAGTGAAAATTTTAAAGACTCATTCCCATGTCCATTAAGTGTTGGTCAATGGGCTTACCGCCAGATAACGGCTGTCTCCAGTAACAAACACTACCAATATTTATCATCGCATGCAAGCGGAAGCTCAGCCGCTAATCCTGCTATTCAGCTCTCAATTAGCTTTTCGGCTACTAATAAACGACTAAATAGAACCCATATTAGTGGGAACTCTCCCCCGGCCACTCTCTTCCACTTGACTCGTATGCCTACAGTAGGAAGGGATGAAGGGGTAAGAGGGAAGTGGGGAAGGTGAGAGTGAAGAGGTACGGATGAGTGGGAAGGGATGAAAGGGTAAGTGAGAGTGGAGATGAGTGGGTGCATAGAGTGAGTGTGAAAGAATAAGAGAGTGAGCGGAGAGTAGTGCAAGAGTGAATGTGAAGGAGTGAGCATGAAACTATGAAAGGGTGAGTGTGAAGTGGTGAAACACTGAGGTAAAGTCAAATTTGATCGCATTCTTCACTGGGAAACCCACACGCACTGGTGCGTGCAGAAAATATAGGCCAACTGGCCCAAGAGCAGTAGGTACGGCTACAGTTGACCACGGATCGTTAAGAACTATGGCGCCATCCATGGAAGGTTCTGATGTAGTACCAGCTCCCCCCCACCCTTCCCACATCTGGGAAATGTAAGTGCCCCCGCTGTAACTGAATGCATTGAGAGAAGCCAGGCGTGCTGGAAATGCACGTAATGCGTGCTGAAAGCTTGTCCCAGAGCCAGCACGCAAACGCGTACACTAATTGCACTCCTAGGCGTGCTCTGGACCCTCAAATCGGACGCGTGCTATGAGCAGTGAGCGTTCGCGCATATTTGGAAGCGCGTAAGTGCCAAGCAGTGAAAAAAAAAACGCAGTTAGTTTCCCTCGACATCTATGCTTACTTATGTGGGGTGTCTGAAGTATGCAAGCAAACAATCTTTCACTTGAAATTGAACCCGAAAAATCACCAGTCCTTACTGACTTCAACACAGCTACACATTTTTCCAACGATTGTACTCGTAAGAGCACAGACAGCGCCTCACGCTTTGGCGTGCAAGCGCGAAGCGTACCAGAAAGTCGAATGCTTGCCGGTTTAGCACGTTTTGCCGTGTAGTAGGTTTAATGCACGCTTAAGCGTGCTCATACAGCACGGTGACAGGGTGTTCTAAAGCTTAGAGCACCTTTGTAAAAGCTAAGATTTTTTGAGTGATGTATATATATTATTTGTGTTTACTTCTCATCGGCCGACTCAGCGCGCCAAAACTCGCTGGCCAGATCTGGTACTCGAACCCGCAATATCCAGCGTAGCCAGTTCAGCACGCTAGGCTGCTGCTAACGCGGGCATATTGCGTGAAGAGGTGAAAGAGTGAATGTGAAGAGGATAGAGGGAGAGTGCAAACGCATTGCAGGCTTAGCGTGAAGGAGTGAAAGAATTATGGTGAAGGGTTAGTAGCATGAAGGAAAAGAAATGAAAAAGTGAGTGCGAATGGGTTCAAAAAGGAGTGTGCATTTAAGAGGCCAGCGGAAGCGGTGATGAGATGAGTGTGGCAAAACGAAGGGAAATGTCAAGTGGTAAAACAATGATCTCGTGTGGAGAGGTAAAGGGTGAGCATGTGGTGGTAAATGGTGCATAGGTTTGAAAGGCTAAAAATTAAGTAGTGCAGAGGTGAGAGTGATAGGGTGAATGTAAAGAGGTGCAAATGAGTGGGGAGCTGCTAAAAAGCTGAAAGAGAGATTGAAGGAGTGAATGTGAAAAGGGGAAAGAGTGAATGTGGTGGAGTGAAAGGGTCAGTGTGATAAAGTGAAAGGTAAATGATAAGTAATGAAGAGGTGAAAGCAAGGGTCTTAATGGGTAACAATGTGAGTATGGAGAGGTGAAATGGAGTATGAATGGTGAAAGAGTGAGTCTAAAAACGTAAGTTTGTTTGACTGAAAGAATGCGTCTAATTTGTGAAAAGTTTGTCTGAATGCGTGAAAAAGTAGGGGTGAAGTTGTGAAACGGGAAGTTTCCATTATGTGAAAGGCTGAAACTTGAAAAGTGACAGAGATACTCTGAAGGTTGAAATGGTGATTATGGAGTGGTAAAAAGGTGATTTCAAGGGTGTGAAAAGGTCATGAGGAGTTGAATGGATGAGTGTCAATGAGAAAAAGGAACGAAGGAAAAAACTATGAAGCGATTCAAATAGTATAGCTGGACACAAACAAGTATCACACTGAAAATGGGCACAAACCAGTACGCCACAGTAACATGACATAAACCATTATCCCTCTGTAACTTGTCACAAACCAGTATCCCTCTGTAATTGGAGACAAACCAGTATCCCTCTGTAACTGGATATAAACCAGTATACCACTGCAACTGGACACAAACCAGTATACCACTGCAACTGGACACAAACCAGTAGTCATCTTATGCAAATCACCCATCGTCCAAATGCATTGGTATTCCAATGGACGCGAAACATCGCAGTCATTCTGGACCGTCCCTGGCCTGGCCATAACTTACACAGCTCATATCTTCCTAAGATGTAAAACTCTCGAGCGTTTCATCATTTTCAGGTCATCGTTCCTGGTGCCGGCCGTAAAGCGCCGCATTGGTCCTATGAAAATGGGATATAAAGTGCAACAAACTGCGTCTTCCCACTCACTCGGCACTCAACAACATTGAATTTGTATTGAAAAGGTTTCAAATTGAATAGAAAGGAGTTCCGAACGCTTCAAAGATTATTGGTGATGCATCGACAAACGGAGTCTCAAATTGGATGTCAGGGCGTGTTTTGTTTGGAAAATTTTCCTTTGTTTCTCTCTCTCTCTTTTTTTTTTCTCTCTCTCTCTCCCTCGTATTTGGAGGAAGTTGCTGAGCTGGAGACGACAGCGTCAGTAATAAAAACAATAAAAATGTCGTGAATAAACTGAAGCGTCAAGGCCACTGAAATTATAAAATAAATATTCAAGAAATTTTTAACCTCTTGAAAGCAATAAAAAAAGCATGAATAAATTGGATAAGGTTATTTGAAATGACCAATATTTCTCGTAAAATATTTTTCTTGAGAGAGATTAGCTGCTTAAGATCAACACAAAATGTAAATATAAATTTATCTCAAATATTACTAGGGTAATGATCAACAAAATGTCAACTAATCCAAAGTAGCAGCCTTACGTGCTGAAATGTAGGCACTTGAGGTGGCGAGATCGAGTACCAAGGCAGGTGAATGATCTTTGTGCGGGTCGGTGCTGTGAGTTAATAGTTGCTTGTATGTGCAGCTACTGTGGGGGCACTTACCTCGCCCACAAACGGGATGGTAGGGGGCGCGGATCGTTGAACCTTCCGCTGATGGTGCCATAGTTCTTAACGACGCGTAGTTGACTGCAGCTGTACTAACTCCTCCGAGACAAGTTGACCTATATCTGCAGCACGAACCAGTGCATGTGGTTTTCCCAGTGGAGGGTGCTGTACCATTATTAATCACTAATGGTAGCTGTTAACAGTCACACTCATTCGGAAACAACATCTGAATAGTGATGCATGTTCCCATATTTTGTAAGATGACAAAAATTACTGCGACGGAACTCCACTTTTTTCGATTTTCATCATGATTTTGTCCTGAAGAATATTTTCTCTTTTCTTTATTGATCTTCCTCTCAATTTTGTACCATGATTCAAGAATGAATAAAGCTTAGCTGTGGAATGATCAATCAATCTTTATTGAAAATAAATGTAAAGTCACACCATTCTCAAGCCTATATCTGAGCACTACTAAGAGCTTTTCCGGCAAAAAAATAAATAAATAAATAAATAAATAAATAAATTTCAATGAGATTGACATGCTTCAGTCATACTACAGCTGAGGGACACTACGGTTGTTTTCATTGTTCAAATTTCACCATGAAATACGCAATAGCCTCCTGCGTACACAAACATGTTCTGCTCAATATTGACCACGGGACCGAGAGTCAAATCAGTTAACTAACTACAATATATCACAAGTACAACCACGGGCATGATATCCAATCCATTTCATCACCGTCATTTTCGGCGGCGGCACACAGTAATCTCACTGTGTAATCACACAATTATTCCCCTTGTCAACCCATTGATATGTAGGCCCGTTAGTCCGTTATGCTTTAAGTATTAGATAGGGGAAAATTGACGCATCTGTGTTATGTCTATTTTAAGCTACAGTACAGCTCGCACATCATCGAGGGCCAACCTGACATGGATCATGTTTTCACACTTCGTACTCTTGATACGGCTGGAATGTAAAACAACACTTATTTTATGTGAAATAAATTTTTACAGGCCGCAACTATGGTCGACATTGATTGGCCCTAAATACAATATTAAATGAATTAAAATGTTAAATACCTCATTAAAATGTAATTAAATACTAAGAGCAGTAACGAGGATGTCCCCGCTAATTTAATTTTAACAATCTGCTTTTAATACAGTATTTATTTGCACTTTTAGATATTATTTGAAAAATATTTTCAAATGCCAAAATGCATTTATATAAATTGTATTTAAGTCAACACTGCCCATCAATGCTCGTCGATATAATAATGCTACTAATGACTCATCATTAAATGACGGCTAAAAATTACTTTAAAGAAAAAAAATTAGTTTCCTCTTCATGTTTCTGTTCTCAAGAATATCTTTCCCTCTTTTGTCGTTAGAAGCTCTGACAAAAAGTATATGTTTTGGGAAGGAAGTTTAATTTAGTATCGATAATCTCATTTAATGGTACTTGAGAGGTTTCCGGGGGCTGGGATTCAAAAAACGTGGACGGGTCGAAACCACTCTGCCGGTCAGCAGATGAATTTTGTCCTTACTAATTCTTCAGATGGGGACGGAAAATACAACCAACGAATTACCAAAACAATTAAGAAATTGGTTGGGATTGTACTACGTATGATCTCTGATCTCCCCCTATGAACTTGTTCGAATAAGTATTTTTAACTGTACCCTAGTCGTGGTTTTATTAATATACGAATTTCTTGAATCCAGTTACAGAAGAACTTTGGAATTACCAGCAAGAAGTCTAATCTTAAAATTTTCCCTATCGAGCCCAGTCTCGTACAGTAAGAGTGGTATTGCCATGCCAAGCCGTGAAGGTCTCTCGAGTCCAACTAGTTTGCATTTAATATAAGGTCGGTCAGTTGGTAGATTGCATGCTTGCTTGGACTCTCGATGCTCATCGTATCAGTTATACACATGTGAAATTCATTTGCACAAAGCAAAACGGCTGTTGCTTTGTCATATTTGTTATCTAAAACGTCTAAAGTACTTCTTAGCAGTAGCATGAATATCGAATTTCCCACTTTTTTCGCAGTAAAGGTTTCTTACAACCCAGGGGTAGGAGCGGGGATGTAGAGTTTCAGCGTGTCTGTGTATATGTCCTTCCGCATATTAGGATTTATTCCTAACTAGACTGCCCATGACCCGTTTGGTCACCATCCCTGTCGTTAGAAGCAAAAAAAGAAAGGTGTGTGTTCAGAAAGGAATATTGAACCCTCTGTAAGCAAGGTAAATATACATTTAATATATACATATAACGTAGCCAGTTGCATTTTTAGTATCACCCTCTACAATTAACGTACAAGTTTATGCAGCCGAGCTCAGGTTCTTCCTTTCTTATTAAAGACACGCTTGAATTTACCTAACTTACAGCAAGGATTCTGCGCATGGTGGCATACAAGCAAACATGCACGCACGCAAACAAGATTATCAGAGTTTTATTTACACAATATAATAAACACCGTCGTGTGTTTATGTATTTATAGATTTGTATCTTTCGTGTCACGCTCTGAACGAAATACATTGCAGATTTTGTAACTACAGTGTGTTTTCACGGAGATCGATAAGTGAAATTTGACCAGGTTGCAGAACTGGCAGAGTGGAAATCCTTATCCTTACAACTGTATGCAGTTCTTGGTCAGCTATAGTTGAAATCCAAACAATGACGATATTTACAGCTTCTATTACCGCTGCCACGAAGTCTGCTATTTGATACTTTCTCCATACATTAATGAAGCTATAGTACTTGCTCTCAATTCACGAATTACAAATTGAGTAGATAATCAACGAAGCACAGGGGAGGCGATTTTTCAAGAGGCAGTAGACCAGAATTTTTTGCCTGTTTTCTCCTTCTGATGAACCAGTTTTCGTTTGGGTGCATCAATTTAGAAGAAGTGAAGCTGTATCATTATACTGTATATAGGAAACGCAGTGGGGAAGTTGATAACATGCAGTGATGCTTCACTGCTTGCTAATGTAGATATGATTTTTATTCGCATTTCATCTAGAGAAGGAAGGAGTGTGATGCTCTGAGAGATGGAAACAGAGAGCTCTCATATCCCCAAACAACGATTCAGGTTCCAACGCGTTTGCACAGAATAGCTAAGGGTCATAAAAATAATAATTAAAAAGACTTCGCCCTGTTGAACACCGTTGTAAATCCCCGCCGTATCATAGATACGACCGCTTCCTAACGCTGCCTGATTCCAATTCAGACTTCACCGAATTTTCTTCCAAGCTCTTTGACTGATGATAGCCGTGAGCCTTAATTATTATCTCTAATTTCCTTCTATCTCTTAGTGAAAAGCTCGACACGAAAGGTAGGCACGTACGTAGTAGCGTACTAATATATATATACATACTGCCCCAGTGGGAGAGACAAACAGCCCAAGATTATCTGAATCCAGATTAGCAATACCGACTGCCGAATGGTTTTAAATTAAGCCTCACTCCTTAACTTACTCCTTTACCCCCACATATAAATTATCAAGTGCAACGTTTTCCGGGTACAGGGCCCTGAAGTTACATCCAGGAAACGCCCACGCCCAAGAAAATATTTCGATAATTACGATTATCGGAAATGCTTGAACAGTTTGTGAATGGGTCCGTAAATTTCATAATTTACCTAATTACAACACTACGTCACTGTCAACAATTTATTTGGACCCGCTTTATGAGGCCATTTGTTGAGAATTTTAGGGCACGGGAATTCGATAAAATGTTTGTCGAGTCAAATTTACATAGGATCGTCGATCGCAGGCAGGCCTGGTCGGTGATAGCTGAATAAAACTGAGCTCGCGATTCCAAGAATCAGGCTGATAAGAATTTGATTATATTCAACCTGCGAGGCCATCACTAGGAGCACGTTGTTGTACTTCCCACGAGGAGTGTGAAAAAAGCTTACGAATCTGACCCAAATGTTACTACATTTTCCATTGGGCGTCAAAATTAACCCTTCGAGGCTAAACTTGTTCGAAACTTTAGTCAGGTGCTCTAATTTCGACCGGCTAAATGGAGTTTCGGGCTTGACCTTGAATCAGTTACGAATGAAACTTCCAAAATCTCAATTTCACTGCTCGAAAGGGAGTTTTCAGCCTTCTCAACGCACTTGCAAGAGCTAGGTATGTGTTATATTTGTAGTATACTAGATGCACTAGGTAGCTAGCTGGTTGCAGCTGTCCAATAAGCGAGAAGGCCATGTGTTTATTGACGCATTTCAGGGGGTATGATTGACACGGAAGTTAAAACCCATCAAAGACGCATCTTATGCCGGGGCCACATATACATTTCTACGCCCAACTGGTTGCCAGGATGAGCAGCTCGTGGGCCATTTCGATACATAGTTAAATCGGTATCATGGATACCGTGCCATATATGACCTCCGAGTCTCGCATCCTTGCATCAAGTTGTCTGTGTAAATGCCTAGTGTGGCCCCGGCATTAGAAACCAATTTGGATAATTTATCTCCTCGTATATATTTTGCACTCTTCCCGCAAGGCAATGGGTAAAGAAGTACATATAACTGCCTGAATTGAATCTTCTTCGAACTCAGCTTGCACGAGCTACACTTTAAAAAAGCAGTCTCAATTTCGAAGCTCATAAGCAGAAAATTTTTTACCATGGGCTTGACTATGTAGGGTAGAGTATCTTGGCTACGCATGAGGCAAGGAGGTATTTTTGAGTAGATTTTTTTCGCACCGCATCTGTAAAATTGTCTCTATCCATAGTAGGAAATTGGAATGATCTATGCAGGGCGCTGATCTATATTATAACTAATAGGCCCAGACGACAAAAATGACGGCACTAACTTTTTGTTTTATCTTTTAATCGTCCCTGCTTCCAATATAGCTTTTGCTGTAAATAAAAAAATAGGTCTCATACCTGCAGGGGTGAAGAAACACAAGCTGTACCGCCATGAGTTTGCGAGAGCAAATTATCCCTCCTGCAAGGTAATGTACGACTATCAGATTGGAATATTATTCAAAATATTTGAGCAGCACCAAGAAAATATAGTTCAATCAGAAAAATTTACCAGAAATGCTCAATGCTTACTGTCACCTTGATACCAAGCGATAGGTTTTCAAACCTTTAAGGACCGAAATTTGGCAGTCATGTACAGCTATCTATCTATCTATCAATCTATCTATGATATACTAAAACTCTGTGAAGTTTATTTATTTCTTTGTTATCCTGTTTGCATAAAGTTTCTTCGCTTCAACATGGTAAGAAATTCGAGCTTTGGAGATTTAACTCAGCTGTATCCTTGATATGGATGATGAACTTTATCTCGGCTGTATGAAAGGGTACGTTAAATTTAAAGGTGATACGGGAAATGCATATATATATTATATTTGAGAAGTGAATAAGAAAGCCTTCTGGGATTTTAGTTTTATTGACCCCGAGCTTTCGAGCCGTTAAACACGACTCGTCTTCAGGGGAACGAAATTTTACCCGGCTAGAGCTATCTGCTTAAAGTAGGTATNAGCCTAGCTCGTTGAAGCTCAAGAGTCTCTTATGGCTGTCAGCCAATTATCGGATGCACCAATCGCATATCAGTAAAGAGTCTCTTATGGCTGCAGCCAGTCGCGTATGCACCAATCGCATATGAGTTTCTCGGTTTGTCTGCTGCTCCTTCGTGAAACTCACTGCTAACCGTGACATCCACCAATGAGATCTCACAGCCATAAGAGATCTGGTTGACTCACTGGCGAATCTGTATTTGGGCTGCAGGGCTCCCTCCTTCTCTATAGAAGCTCCTTGACGGGGAGGCACTTGGGCGCTTGCCTGTATGCCCGTCTTTGGACATGTTCATTTTCAACGGTGCTACGGGTGATGTCACTTAATTACGTCTCATCTAGACTATGAACCCTTTTGTTAAGCTGAGATGTTTTCAAATATATATTTTTATGACTTATTCAACAAAAGGGTTGCGCTTGGTGCATGTCAAACCTTTTGTTGAGCCGACATGTTTTCATATATATATTTCCATGACTTATTCATCAAAAGGGTCGCGTTTGGTGCACTAGTAACACTAATGAGAGACCTTATTCCAGGGTTTGGCTTTTAAGTGATTTCTTGTAAACTGTTGCCAAGCATAAAGTACGAGCCTCCCTCCTCTAATATCTAATGAACTTGCGAATAATTAAAAACAGAACGGTGCTTCCTTTCCTCTAGTGTCAGGAGTTTTAATGTTGGTGGTTCATGTTTGTGAATAATAAATTCACCATAATATTTTAATTAATTAATGTTGTCACTCTCCCGCAACAACGCAATGAGTCACGGACCATCTAATATTCTATTTGGGCTGTGTGAACTTGATTTACTTATTTATCTATTTGTTTGCTTGTTTACACACGGATTCTTCGATTTAGTTAGGAAGAACTTCGAGGGGTGAAGATTTAATTCGGTTGTATTCGTGATACGGAAGATAAACCTAAACTCGGCTACCTGAACATGCACGATAAATTTAAAGGTGATACGGTAGAACAACTGCAATAAGTCACATATACATTTCCTTTTGCGTACAAACAATAGACGGTCAAATAGCGTATGGTCTATGGCCAGCTGAATAACACCTGCTTTTTGCAAAAGCAAAGAAGATGGCGATGGTGACCCAATGGGTCACAGGCCGTCTAGTTAAATATAATTTGGCCTTTGTTCAGCGTGAAGTTTCAGCTGCCACGAAGAGATTCAGCTAAAGAAAGCATAAACGAAAAGGATTATGCACGAAAGAAACTAAAACACCAACCAAATCTGAGGCTTTCTAACTGCTACGAAGAAATTCACATTACAAATAGTCAATATAGCTTATGCCCAACAGGATCATGAACTGTATCAAAGATACCGCCTTTCATCTACCACGCTCAGTAGTACAGAGCTACTTCTGAAAGCGAAGCGAAACTTAGAAAATGCAGTAGTTCCATTTTTGAGCATATACATATTTCAGATGCTATATTGGTCATCGTAATTCCAAGAAATGAAATTTCATGGTGTCTCAACTGTTATTTAGTTGATGAATTTTCTTCAGTCTATATCCTGAACAGCTTGACGGAGGGAAGGACCAACCAAAAAGCAAGCAAGCTCGGAGCAAACTGGGAGCATGAAAGCAAGCTCGCAGCAAGCAAGCAACCAGCAGCTGTGTAATATTGTCCTATCCAATAACAGGGCCACCGCAGATGCTAAAACCGCAAATTATCTGCTAGGCTGTGCGGCGGCGGCCTACAATTGTGTTTAGGATACATAGGGGATTTCGCTTAACCCTCCGTTCGTTAGTTAGTTTCTTAGTACGACCGAGTCACTTTTATCAGTATTTAAGAAGGGGATATCAGAGTTTCCTTGAGATATTATTGATACGATCTGGACAGGGATCAACAGGAGAAGGAGTAAAGTTCGAATATAAGCAGCTGCTACTCGCAGGTCCAATTAGAAGAATCACCGCCTGACTTGGACCATTTTTCACCCTTCGTATGCTTGATACGGGGACCGAGGGCATCATAATTGAGGAACAATGCTTTTGTTCTTTAAAATTTCTACAAGTCCTTCAGTATTAGATAGGGGGAAATTAGGATGATACGAATCTGAGATGCTACTGAACAGCATTACTTGTGTTCTACGAGATTTCCATAGGTTCCAGCAAGCGTAACTACTTCCGCCAAGGAGGTGATGTTTTCGTCGTGTTTGTCTGTCTGTCTGTCTCTTTGTCTGTCTGTCACCAAGATAACTCAAAACATTATGAACCGATTTGGACGAAATTTACAGGGATTGTTAAGTATGTTGTGAGTAACAGATGATAACCTTTTGGTGAAGATATGTCCATCCATTTGTTTGCTCGTCTGCCTCATTTTTAACAATGCCATAATTCAAAAAGTTTTGGATGGATATTTATGAGATTAACGTGAGTTGTTAGGTATATAACAAAAAGTAAATGATCAAATTTTGGTAATGATCAGCTTGTTCGTTCGTTTGTAACTGTTAGGAATTTTATGCTTGTTAGCACAATAACTCAAAAAATAATAATGGATCTTTATGAAATTTATAGGGGTTATTAGTAATGTGGAAAGACATAAAAATGAATAAATTTCGGTGTAGATCGGTTTGTTCGTTTTATGTTTGACTCATGTTTATCATAGCGTTTGTTAGCAGCATAACTCAAAAAGTTATGAACGGATCTTCAAGAATATTGCACAAGCTGTTATTACTATCAAAAGGCACAAATGATTAGATTTTGGAGTTTATACAAAGAAAATTATGGTTTCAGAGCCAATTTGAATTGTTTGCTACCGTTGCCTTACTTGACGGAGGTATCCGCTCTCACGGTGCTCTAGTTTCTTTCTTTAACTGGACTCACAATTATCTTCACAAAATGAAATTTAGCCCTATCACTCCATGTTCAGCCATACAGCAATAGAAAAAAATGTTCTGGGCTGGAATTGCTATTGTTATATATTATGACCTATTAATTATTGTGTAGAGTTTGTAGAGTTA
>LQNS02020120.1:1438994-1451902 GCA_001587735.2 Parhyale hawaiensis | reverse complement strand
CAACTGGATGAACGTTAAATGAATTTCATTGCCAGAGTTGCGCTATTTACGATTGGGGAATTTGTGGTCGTAACTTGGTGGAAATTAGACCGAGTTGTGCTCCTACCAAAATTTTATAAAAGTGGTGATAATTTGAAGAATTAAAAGGCAAGTTATTGACGCAAGTTATACCATGAGAACCTGTAGAACGTAACAGTTAAATTTCAATTTTTGGCCCCACGGCAGAACAAGGTATTTTGTATATTAAGTAAATTGTTCTGAATTTACTCGTGTAGAAATTGCCAAGGAGTTGAAAATTTATTAGGAACTAGGAAAAATGCATATTATTTCCATATGTGGAACATCACCATCGTAATTGGTGCTGATAGAGCCATACCCTCGGTCACTTTCGTAATCACAATGTTGTTCACCTCTTCACCCGCACTACGGTGCTTCTTTCATAATTGCTATCCATACCAGCATCAGCTTTGCTACCTCGTTCACTGTTAGTATATCAGTATCATGTCTAGCACCACCTTCACTTTCAACACTACACTGTACTTCACTCTGCCCCTCCATTTCAGTAGGTATTGCCATCGCTATAATTATTATCAGTCTTACCAACCTCAGCTATTACCCTCACCTTAAAATTCTAAAATTACTATTTCTGCTACCATCCTCCTCAAATATCACTATCAGAGTTAGTAACATTATATTTCACATAACTATGTTCACTGTCATACTGGCACCATCACCATCGTTACTGTCTTACCATCAGCATATTCACTGTCTCACTTCCACCATATTCACTGTCTCAACACTACCACCATCAAATCGTACCTACATATCGGCTAACTGCTATAGAGCTGCAGCCTGTCGCAGCGGTGATGGACAATTACGCAATTCAACCTAGATTAGATTATTCAAATCCGAATCACACTGTTTCATTTAATTTGCCTTTCGACAGCAGTTCGAATTAAACACTGAAGGGAATATTTAATTTTGAGCACTAGCGTAATTGCTCTTTCCTGTATAGCGGTCATAATCCGTCGGGACGACGCGTGCATTTAAATCGCGGGTACTGATTCAGGATTCAGAATTGTTTGGAATCACTCACTCGTCCTAATAAAATGACAAGACGACATACGCATACAAATCAAAACGAGTAATTCAGCAGTTAATGCCAATTCATATCTGTAAATAGCCGTAATATCTGATGGGACGGTGAATGAATAAAGCATTAAAGTGATATATTAAAAAATGCGTATTTTATTTTTATTTACATATTTCGTGCCCTGTCTTGCTTGGAAAAAAAGATAGGCAGATATTCGTCCCTCGAATGAACTATTGTAGACGTAGTAGATTAAATGAGCACCGGGTAGACTCCATTGTCCAGACTATTCAAAGTAGCAATCAACTTCAAAATACCTTGGCAGATAGTTTAAGTAATGCTTGTACCGAAGGCAGATGACATAAGCTTGCAAGAAGCTTATGGAATAATTGATAGAGTTTTGACTTATAGTAATACAGAGGTCTTTCATCCTCGCTTCCTTCTTTGTAGAATACAGTGTTTGTTCTTATATGTTGAAGTAGCGCACATCCACGTTCCATATTTCTTAAAGATATACAAAGCTTCGACTGAATGTTAAATTTATTTTGGCTAAAATGAATTTAAAATCCAGTCGAAGCTCTGTAATCATTTAAAAAAGTGTTCTGTTAGATGCGACCAAAGAGAGCCAAATTCGTTCCTTTCTGTAAAGTAGTTTTTTCCTCTCCTGGACTATCTTCTAAAACTTTTTTTAACAAATTTTTGTTTTAGCATGATGCACCCCCTCAAATCGACCGTTCCAGACCGTAGTGACGTCATCATTGTCTCTTGGCGCGACTGGAAATATCTAAATAGTTCATATCATGGATACGAAACTACGACTGAATGTAAGCCATCAATTATGACGTCATCGTTTTCGCTGATTTTCCAGCAGAAGTACAGCAAAATTGTGTGACGTCATAGTATATCCGCATTGGCTTCATCAGGAATAGTCCAAGCTCTAGGGGTTGTCTGTGTACATTTCTCTATCACGGCTCTACCATGCATTTGCCTATTCCATATAATGAGGTCATTAAAAAAAGTCGGGTAGAACTGTCGCAACTGGTACATTTTTGAGGGTGGCATAGGTGGGCCCAAGATGATCAACTGTTGACTTATTGTTCTGAAACTTGTTCAGCGTATGTACTTTTAAAAAAGAAACATATTTTATATCCACACCTCTTTTGATTTAGGCCGCAGTTTTTGAGATAATAGGGTTTATGTATAAATATATATATACATATATATATTTAGGGAATTTCAAACAGAGAGAATTCAATGAATTTTCATGCTAGAATAAAAACAATGACAGATTTAGAACCTTGGAACATTCCTAAAGAAAAACTATAGGAATAGATTATCCATGTTTGCCCTCATAATGTTTTTTTTATAGCAGCTCAAAATCGAATTCCGCAATTTTTTTCTATATTTTAGTTGGCGGTCGCAACAAAATAGAAATTGGAGAATCCAGCTGTGATAAAAAAAACATTAGGAGGGCAAAAATGGAGAATCCAGCTCTATAGTTTTGTTGGGAATGTTCCAAGGATTCCAAAACTGTCATTGTTTTTATTCTAGCATGAAAACTCATTGAGTTCCATTCGTTTGAAATATTCAAAATATACCTATATATTTACATATAAACACCATTATCACGAAAACTACTGCTTAGATAAAAAAAATCGAATAAAATATGTTTTTTAAATACATATACTGAGCAAGTTTAAGAACAATCATTCCACAATTGATCATTTTGGGCCCCTTTGCCCCCGTCAAAAAATGTACCAGTTGTGAAAATTCTACCCAAGTTTTTATTAATGTCCTCGTCATATGGAATAGGAAAATACATGGTCGAGCCGTGAAAGAGAAATGTACACAAACACGCCCCTTGAGCCTGGACTAGAAGCAAAGAGCGTAACGGGAGGACTCTCGAAAATTTAGCATAAAAAAGTGACGTCATCATCGACGTATCTATGACTGAACAACCTTGGAGTATTTAAACTAATTTGACCAGAAAAATCGTCTTAAATTACGAAGTTCATCTCTTCCACATCAATAAATTCAGAGAATATATACTGATTTAGTAATTATCTATAGAAAATTGCAGTGCATACTGGTGGCCAATCATGGCCAGTCATGAGCGGGAGATTGAATGAAATAAATCGAAATAATACGGTGATATGTTCAAGAAACCAACCTACGAAGGCCTGAGGTCCCACACTCAAATCCTTCGACTCGTCGATGTGATGTAATTTGCTAGGTGCGGTCACGGCTAAGTTTTATTTTAGTCCTATTGAGTCCTTCCGTTGCATTCTTTGCTTCCTGGGCATCATAGCTAGCTACGCCTGAAACCGGTGCTATATAAAGGGTATTCCAAGGGTGATCCAAGAGAAATGTATACCTCACTTCTAACTGCTAATAAAATGGAAACTATTGAACCGATTTTAACATACCTGGTCTCTTCGGATACAGAAATTAGCGTTCTAGCAAACCAATATTAACTTTTTTTAATTGAAAAATATCTGCTTTCAGAAAATAACAATGCGCCAAGAAGTGAAAATGGGTTCCTCCAGAATCCGAAAACGCCGCTAAAACATTAGTTATTAGGAAATTTTAAACCTAATTAAGGAATTCTGGTATGATTGTATACTATTGTTTACAGTAAAGAGAATTTTTAAATAAAACTTCTAATATTTATTGAATGAAAAGACAGTAAAACCATTTTACTTGACGTCCGTTTTCTTGCAAACACTTACATAATTGTAATCACATTTTCTCATTACTCTCCATACCATCGATCTGTCATTCTTCGGAACCTCAAACTCATGTTCAATTCTTTACCTCAGATCTGCTAGGCTATTTGGTCGAGTGACGAAACCTAAATTTTTAACATGATCCCCTAGAAATAAGTCACACGGGGTGAGATCAGGAGATTTTGAAGTATCTTGGATACGGCTGAGCCAGGATACGGATACGGCTCAAGGGTATAACTAGTCCAAGGTGAACGCCTAAAAGTACAAAAGCGCTCGACTGACAGGCAGTAGAGCTTTTATCATTGTATCGATTAGTTGAGATATCTTTTTGACGGAACTCCCGTAAATTCGACAAGCAGTGCAGTTCTATAAGCTTGGCAGCCACGAAAAGTTTACAAGAGCTACAAACTTCGTAAAATTAAGAACAGATGTGACCCCGTAAACTTAGAGAAGCTGTAAGCCCGGTCAGCTTTGCAAGTGATGCAGCGCGGCGAATTTTAGTATGAGCTGCCAACCCCATAAATTTGGTACGAGTTGTAAATCCGTACACTTACAAAAATTCTATACAGAGTAAATTTTGTAATTGGAACAACCCCGCAATTTCGGTAAGAGCTGCAAACCTAATAAATTTGGCAAGAGCTGTCATCCCGAAAATTTGCAAAAGCTGCAAACCCCGTAAATTTGGCCAGAGCTGTCATCCCGTAATTTGCAAAAAGCTGCAAATCCCGCAAATTTGGCCAGAGCTGTCATCCCGTAATTTGCAAAAAGCTGCAAATCCCGCAAATTTGGCCAGAGCTGTCATCCCGTAATTTGCAAAAAGCTGCAAATCCCGCAAATTTGGCAAGAGCTGTCATCTCGTAATTTGAAAAAAACTGCAAATCCCGCAAATTTGACAAGAACTGTAACCCACTAAATTTACAAAAGTCGTAAGCCCCGTAAATTTGGCAAGTGATGCAACCCCACTTTACTGGTTAGAGTTGCACACCCCGTATATTTTTCAATAACTGCAACTTAGCAAAATTTAAAGGTATTATAACTCCGTACTTTAATAAGTGTTGCAGTCCCTCCAATTTTGCAAAGCGCTTGTGAATTTGACAAGTGTAGTAAGTCCATAATTCTGCAAATCGTGCTAATTCTGCAAATTTACTAAGTTCTGAAGCCCATAATTTTTCTGTAACAGGTTTTTAGGTGACATTAAAGTGTCAATAAAAAAGCCCAATTCACTGTAACACCATATAACTAAAACTGTGCACATAATCTAAGTTAACATAAAATATCTCTGATTGCAGGTTCCACAGGCAGTTGTAGAGAAAAATTTTCACTCGTAGTCAACCAGCAGATTTTCAACGATAGCTTTGCTCCAATTGGCCCCAAATAATGATAATTTCCGGGATAATTATAAAACAGAACTCATTTCGTTCTATGAAGAAGTATTAGTGTTTTGCTAAGTAGAGAACAAAACCAACTGATAACTAAATATTACAGTATTTGTCGATTTCAATAATCTCAAATATTTTTCGTATCAATAATTGATCAACTTTTAATGTACATCTATTTTAATACCGAGTAGGTGAAGCAATAGCACTTGTGCGTCACTGCGACGGTTGGTATTACAGATTACAAATACAATAAAATTCAATATTTAGTTCCTTAGCAATTCTTGCTGCTTAAATCTTTATGCGATTTTTTCTGAGAACGTTACTTTTAATATGCCTTTATCAAGCACAATTTTCCCTTCGTCATTTTAATCGAGCAAATTTAATTAGTCAGTTGAGCTATTACCACGAATGAGTTATGGTTTTGGTATAATTCAAAACCAGTTAGAAACAAACAATTTGTGCAGTCAATTTAACGAATTATTAGATTGGGAAATTCAATTTCTGTTCCTAATATTTCTTGTTTCAACAACTATCTCTAATTTTTACGTCGTTTCAATTCTCTCGAAATTGGCAGCAGTGTGCACTGTAATTCTGTGTTATTGTATTATTGTTATAAGTTCCAAACCAATTCTAACAAGAATAAGTTGCAAGCTTTCTTTACGCTTATTTTTTCCCCTAGTGAAATCATTTAAGTAACTTCACTTAGGCATTAAATAGATAGATAAATGTAGAAATAACGAGTCACCAAACCTTCACCTGAAAAAAAAAATCCAAGATTTAACGCTTGTGCTGGGTATTCTCCCGAGTACGTTAGAACGTGGTCAGCAACTCGTCTCAAACATGTTTGGAATAACTGCCTCTCTGGTCCAGCTGTTCGTGGTGCTCCTCTGCCATCTCCCAGGTAAGACTTTGTCTAATTTTCGTGTGCAGTGGACATAATAGGCATAACTAAGGTAAAAAGTTTTACCCAATCAAAAATATAAAGACATTTTTCCGATGTTGTCCAATGCTGTTCACCATTTACTCGTAGACAGCTGATGTATGCCTATAAATTTTTGATTGTGTTTGAGAGAGCAAATCAAAATGCTATATTAATGTCCAACGCGTACCTATTCACTATAAATTGTTATATGTAGATTATTTTCTAGCCTATTTTTTCATTTATTGTTTGCATATTTCAACTCCTGCTGAAAAATTAATATCAGGTTGGTGCAAAGTAATATCCAATTTCCGCTACAAAATTTTCACCCCGAATTTATCAATTTTGTAACCTCCTCATGTAGTTAAAAAGTAACTCTGTGTTTAATTAGTATAATTTTCTTTGAGAGTTTCTAACGTTTGCCCATTAATTTTGAAAACTTTGCTGCAATATTTGTCCCACCTAACGGCCACGAATGAGAAGATTTACTAGATGAATTTTATGAAACTGTTGATGCAAGGGCGGTAGCAAAACCTATTCAAGACACTGATGATATGTAGTGGAAGAAGTTATTTCCTCGCTTCCGAAGTGGCGAGAGATTTAACTTTGACAGAGAAATAAAAAAAACATGATTATGCATTATTAAGAGCTTTTGATTTGAAGGACTCTGCCATCACCACGAAGGAACTTACAGAACACCTAAATGTAATTATTCCACCGTGGTACGCCGTCTAAAACATATTTATTTACCTCATATTTTTTTTAACAGAACACTACTTTCGCACCAGCCTGATAGAACTGTATTTTTTCAAGTTAAAGTTTTTCGATCTCTGCTAGCAAACACTCTACACAAAATGTTCAACTTTCGAAACTTGTTGTGTGAAACTTTTTGACCTAGTGTCGATTGAGACAGTGTCTGCACACGAGCTACTGGTGCTTTTGTATTGTGCTTGCAAAAGCAGAATATTGACCATGAGCGTACATTGCAAAAAGGTGCTGGTGAAAACTCTATACGGCTATCAATGTAACGCTGCTAGCATATGAAACACGATCCCAAGTGGCAAAGCCAAGGCTTTTCTCTGAATTTCCAAATAAGCCAAATGAACTTACCATAACTCGACTGCCAACACGCCCCATGTTTATTTTCAAGGTCACTCTGAGAATAGAGTTCTCTTGGCAAATAGATTATGCAAAACTACTCCAACTCAGCGCTTATCCAGCTTCCACTCTTCCTAATCTCGCACTACACACCTACCTTTCATTTCAAATTAACATCATCCTTAATTCAACTGCTTGCATTTTAGATGCTTCCTTGTAATTATTCTGCTTCATTTCTCCCCTCCATTTTTGGCTCTCACCTGGAGGGCTCCAGTGCCCCGGTTTTCATTAGTGACGCTTCATTTTGCATTTGTTGTTGGCAAGAAGGACACGTTCTCGGTCCTCTCTTATTTTCTCTCAAGTTCATTCGCGCAATTGGTAGAGTCACGTAACTCCGGCCCCAGGCCGGAGCACTAACCTGGTTTTACATATTTGCTAATTGGGATCATTGGAATTGGATGCGATGTCCGAGACGCGTCGGCAGTGAAGCTGCAGCCCGTTAAAAAGTTATCAGTTCCTGTTCGTCACGACGTGGAGAAGTGCTTAAAGACACAAATAATTAATTTGTTCCATTAGCAAATGCAGAAATAATTAAATTGCTCCATTAATATAGACGGTTGTTGCAGTTAAGCGACATCTCTTGCCTCAATAATATCTGTCAGAGACAGTGGACATCCAGAGGCAGTTCTGTTGCGAAGTGAAAATATTCATGGCATCTAAATACATTCCCGGGTTTTTAATTAACAGCAGTATCGCTTTATGCAGTGTTGATAACAATTTAGGGTGCAGGTCATAAGAGGTGAGACTCGTCTTAAATTCTTGTCTATGAATGCACTGCACAAACTGGTGATCTTGTAACAGAGTGCAATCGGAAAGTCGGGTTATATTCGAGTTATCTTTCTATCATACATTAGATCATAATTCATAACCATGGCGTTCTCTACTTAAGTACGTTGTGGTCATAACCTTAACATGGTTTCATTCCTTTTGGCATGGTGCATTCTCGTTTAACGTGCTGCATGTTCTTGAGAAAAATAAAGAAGGGAAGACAGAAAAAATATAGATGCCGAAGAACGTAACGCGTCTTGTGAAAATGTGGCTGATACACAGAAATTATCAAACAGAGATTCGCTGAAATACAGTTGCTTACTAATAAATACTTGGAAGTGTTCAAAGGGTTGCACGCGGTGCATGAACAATAAAGTTAATTCAGCATACGTATAGCCTTTGCTGCTATTGGTTGCTCAGTCAAGAACCCTGATGAAGTTTCGCGCTGATACATTAAACTCTAATATTACTGTTTTTAATCGAGCTGGAAATTTCAAAAACTTGCACACCGTGATATAAGAACTGCATTAATGAGTAATAAAATCTAATTCATTACTACTGGTTGTTGGTGGCCGATAAGCATCGTATCGTAAAACTGCCCGCAGATAATTACGGATGAATTTCTGTTTTCTACCATCTATAGATTTCGTGCATATCTGAAAAATCTGTGTTTCTCGAGGTTTCTCTACGATTCAGAAAACGTTTTATTCAAGCTTACATAAATCGGTGTTAGTACTTTATTGGAAGAGTGAGTAATCGTGTATACTTATATAAATGTAGTTCTTGCATCAGCTCAAAAGTAAAATCGTCACAATACCTGAAACCTCGTTGAAGCAATGGACGGTAAGATAGGACGCTTGTTCGGCTAAAACACTGCAATTTTTCCAGGCTGAAATCGCCAAAAAAGGTCGACTTTATGTCTCGACTTGGCGAACAGTTAGGTCTGCAGCTAGGCCTGGATTCTCAAAGATAAAAGGAAGCTCAGTTATTATCTCATCTGGATGCTGCGCCCAATACAATTGCACAGCACCGTGAGTCATTGGGTTTTAATACTACTGTAACATTGAGTATGCACTGTTGGCATGTAGATCAATCTTCATCTGTGAACGATCGCTTCAAGTAGTCGTGGTTATGCTGCAAGCAATGCTAAGTTCTGGAAAGAGAGAGGCCGGCTTAACACAGTTTTTTTTTAAATTTAGAAATGTGAAATTTCTCGGAATTAAAGCAGTGTGTGTATTACAGATTAAACGCCTCGTTAGATTGCAGAAGAGTGAAACCTATGGTTCCATGAAGAAATTCTAACGTCATGGCTTAGACTTTTGGTCATTTCGTCATACTGATCTTCAGCATAATCAAAAGGTGCAGCCATCAAGCGACCTATGGTTCAATATGGCAACATTTGAATAAGACTAAGTTGCTAAATTCAAGAGGAAATTTCAAAACTTTACCAGTTATACCGACGGAAACGTGCCCGCAACTGCGCGCTAAGACTATCCTAAGAACTTCACGCGGTGGTGGAAACACTTAAAAAAAATAATAGTAATAGTGCAGTTGAAATAATTTATAAATTTTTGTTAAAAACCACAATCCAATGACAAGTACCATCATCGTCACAACAGCATCGCCACGTATTAAAAAAAAATTCTAGAATTTCACTGCACTCCCCAGTTTAATATCTACATTTGGCTTCATCGCCTCGGTTTTATTAGTCTTTTCAGTGCGGTTTATGTAACGAGGCGGTGCAATATGAAAGGCTTAAATTGAATCGGAATTTGCCGCATGGATGGCATTATTTTTGGCCAGCAATATGTTCAGTGGCGCAGTCGGAGCACAAAAGAATATTGCGCGCTACTGATTGAAAACGTAAAATTGATTCTCAGTTTTAAGATAACAGAAGTCCGAAATATTTACAAATTCCGTTGGCCTCGGCTACAATAGACAGGTATTTCTAAATTGAATGTGATTCGACAGGAACAGAAGCACAAATACGGAACTATTGGCATTTTGTGACTATATGATACTGTTAAGTTAACATTATTTTGTAAGCTTACGGTGTTGAATGCTGAAGTAGTTTCAGATATCCTAGGTTATAAACGACTCTTTTCGAACTGAAAGTAATCCGTTACCTTGTAAACTTCGTATGTTCCTCTGATAAGGATCATTATACTCATAGGTTTTCAGCTGTTTGCTCAGGTTTCCCCCAGTCATATCAGGAAAATTTAATTTTTATCATTTTCGTTGTTAGGTTTTCAGCTGTTCGCTCAGTTTTTCCCACAGTCATATCAGGAAAATTTAATTTTTATCATTTTCGTTGTTAGGTTTTCAGCTGTTCGCTCAGTTTTTCCCACAGTCATATCAGGAAAATTTAATTTTTATCATTTCCGTTGGTGATACTACGGGATTACTATCATTACGGAATCATTATTGATATACTTTACGAATTCATAAATTTACTTTCTCTTACAGAATCATGGAGTGAACGTTCTTCTCTTCCCTTCACTTCAGCACATACTGGAGATTCATTTAAGGTCATGCAGTCCTCCCGGCCCCAAAAAGTAGTGATGGATCCTGACCTCTTTGGAGATCATCAAGCTCTCTCTGCCTCAAATTACTCCCTGACACCCCAATCCCTACATGAAGATTTCTATTTCTCTCCGTCCCTGAAAAAAAGTTTAGATCCTCGATCCCAAAAAATGAGTTCACCCAAAGATGCACCTTATCTCAACAAATCCCTAAAAGTCGAAATATTGTCTTCAGCGTCCCATAAAGATCCTGCCAGGTCTCTGCCTGTGGTTCATTCCCACAGTAATACTCAACTAGAGCTTTTGCCGTCGTCAACCTCTATCTCAAAACGTACGCTTAAGCGACACAGCTCTCGACCCAGGGAAAAAGATGCAACTAATACCCAAAACCTACAGCGTTTGGGCAAACCGGTTTACGCACACCTCGAAAACGCCAAACAAACTATCCAATTTTCTCACCGCCGCTCTAAAATTGCTTTCTTATCACCCCAGCCCCAAAAAAGGCTGCCCAGCTTCCACTCGAAATTTTCGAAGCCCTATTCTAAATATCCAAGTCCATTTCCAGAAGACAATCCCTTCCAGTCGTATTCCGGATCCTCGAGACAAACCGAGGAGCACATTCGTGCCTTGCTGAATAACTCGCATCCTTACCCAGTGCATGAAGACAACCATCAAGCTCGCTTCGATGGCTACAGCGACTTCTATCAGCACCGTTCTTTCTCCGGTGAAGACGCAAGAAGCAGTTTTGATGTCGCAAAAGAAGACAACGGCCTTGCCGCTGCTGATACAGAGTTCCCAGGTCTTTTTGGGGCCCCACCCATCCAGTATTCCAGCCTCAGCGGCCCCAGTATCGTTGAAGATTCCAGGCAGGAATACACGGCCGTGGCGGGAACCACTGCTATCTTGACTTGTACAATAAGAAATCTCCACAACTATACGGTGAGCACCAAAAAAAAGTCCAATGGTTGGTAATAAAAAAGTGAGTTTCGCGAACTTCATTGTCGTAACTTTGGGGAACTCTGAGTGCTAGGGATAGAGGTAAATCCGGCTTACTCCCCCAATGATACTGTCATGATTTCGGGGGCTGAGATTTCATTTGTTTTGTCCCTTGTAAATGTTAAGGACTTGCTGTAGCGGAAGGCAACGAGAGTAGAAGCGACTGAAGTGAGGGACGATGTGAGCGAAACAATCTGGACTCGTGTAATTGAAGAAGATCTAAGAAGTGGGGTTGTTTGTTGCGTTGCCTTAGTTAATTTGGTAGCAGTTCAAAAGTTACTGAAGTTAGTGGAGCGGGAGACTATGTGAACGAAATAATATGGAGTCGTGGTATTGCAGGTTAAGTTGGCTGGATGATGTGTGGAGCGAGTATTTCGGTAACTGTTCAAAAGCTACTAGAGTGGGAGGTAATGTGAGTGGAACAATCTGTAGTACTGAAATAAAATAAAAGCAAAACTGCATTGTCCAACCTCCAGATAAAGATGTTGGATTATTGGGCATTAATTAGTTAAATGTGTAACTAAATATCCTTGCCTGTTGTACAACAAATAAGAGAGATTCCAAATTATAATTCATAATTGTTTCTCAAGCAACAGCATTTCCAACATCACCACTCACATTAGTTTTCATAATGAAGTAAGTGCAATTTCTTATGACAGCGGTTAGGAGAAATGGTAAAACTGTGGACAATTTTTCTTTTAACCTTCAAATTGCAAATTAATTTTCTCCCAAATCACTATCGCTTCTAAACTCTCCACTGTTTTCACCTCATAGAAATTTGGTTATTTCAGCACTATTCGTCACCGCACCGCCATTTCTCACTTTACTTCCATTTCCCACTTAACCACCAGTTTTCATCCGAGATAACATTTCTCACAACGCCACCATTTCTCACATCACATCCATTTCTTACCACTACCATGTATCTCACATTACAGTCATTTCTTACCACACCATCATTTCTCACCTTCCCATCATTTCTCAATAAACCACCATTTTTTCATACCACCACCGTTTCTCACGACACAACAATTTCTCTCCTCACAACCATTTCTCGCATTACCATCATTTCTCACCACACCCCTATATCTCACCTCACCACAATTTTTCACCACACCCCTATTTCTCACCTCACCACCATTTCTCACCACATTCCTATCTCTCACCACATCCCTATTTCTCACTACACCACCATTTCTCACCACGCCCCCGTTTCTCACCACCCCAGGTCTCCTGGGTGAGAGGCAGCGATATCAGACTCCTCACCACCGGACTCATCACCTACACTTCCGACAAACGCTTCGTTCCATCCAACCCTGCCAGGGGGCGCGACTGGCTCCTCAAGATACA